>LR738713.1:74674501-74860171 GCA_902687465.1 Secale cereale
AAGCCAGGTGGCATTCCCTGGTTGGTCAGCGCGGGGCTGACGGCTGGGGGTGACCAACCAGGGCGCGCCAAGTGTCGCTATGGAGGTGGAGGCCGCCGGAATCGAAGGAGAAGGTGGGAGGTGGCGGCGGCTGAGATCTGGGGGGGCGCGGAAATCAAGGAGGAGATGAAGAAATGACCAAAAATAGAAGGGGAGGGTTTAAATAAGGCAAGGCTAGGTTTAGGGGGGGTTTTGGGGCTGATCTGGACCCTCGGGTCGAAATCGAACGACTCCGGATGCGAGGAGGGGTAGGATGGGCCTAGGAGGTGTAAGTGGGTTGTATAGGAGAGGCCTCGGGCTTAGAGAAGAGAAGAGAGGGAGAGGCCCGCGGAGGTTTTCGGAGACCGAAAACGTCCGACGAATTAACCGACGACTAGTGCCGCTATATATATCCGTTGGGCTATCAAACGAGCTCCGAATGCGATGAAATTTGGCAGGCGGCCTGTCTACACTATAATAAGACCACACGCCAAGTTTCAACCCATTCCGAGAACGTTTTTCGGCCACTCATAAAATAAATATTCGAAGGCACCGCGGGCGCGTGCAAGTGTGTCTGGCTCAGAACGGACAACGGAAAGGACGAGAGGACTCGGGTGGATGCAAGTTTCGAAAACATGCTGATGCAACACACAAGATGACATGGAAAGAAGCAACATGCAAGCAGATGACATGGCAAAGGCAACGGATATCTGACTGACACCTGGCGCACCGGTCTCGGGGTGTCACAAGGCTGGAGCACGCATGGCCTCTTTTTGCCGCCGATGATTCATCGTGCTCTCCACTTCAGAATTTGTGACTGATACGTTATATGAATCTTCCTATGGTGGACAATCCAGCGCCGCATCCGTATCGATTCTTGTCCTTGTTGATGAGCCTGAGGCCGGATTGGATGGTGATCGGCTAACTAGATCCTCCGACACAGTTCGGCGTGCGCTCCTTTTGGAATAAGATAGAAGGGGAAATGTAACGACCTGGTCTCGAATATGTGCACATATACTGAAAATTATACCTCTTTGATGAAGGAGGCTCGACGGTGCTCCCCGTTTCTTTTCGCTTTGAAGGTTCTCCTTGCATATGCGCTGTCCCCCTAGAAGATGCCCTTGATGTAATGCGGCGTGCCGAGCGCCGACCCTTTTGAGCACCCGTCAGTGCAATGGGTGAGGCGCAAAGGGAAGGCTCTCTTTGAGAGGATGTCTCCTGGGTACTTACATTGGAATAAGGAAGAAGACCGACATCATCGGCTATAATTGCCACTTCTGTACCATCGTGGCTCACATGATAGAAAACTCCGACAATTAGTTCTATGAATCTATATGGATCCTCTTCGAATTCGGGATCTTTGCCGCGAGCATGATCCTCTGGTTGCGGGGCAAGACAATGAACCCCCCTCGATCACCTTCCTCCATGTCTGTTTCAAAAAATAGCCGAATATAGTTCGATCAACACATCCCAGTGAAGAGGTTGGATGATGTTAGGAACCAAAAAACATACCTAGTCGATAGGGTTATACATAGAAAAGCCTTTCCGACATTGTAAACGAACAAAGTATTCTTTCCCCCCCTTGTAAAGATCTGCTAAGATGGCCGCCAAGGCGGTCGTGGTATACGGACCCTCGCGCTTGTAGCGAGACGCGTCGTCCTTCCCATTGTAATGCCACATGGGAAACCCCCTGGATTGAAGTGGCTGAACACATCGCTTTATCGTAATATCCATAACTTCAATTATTGAGAGTTTGGAGTGGGCTAGGACCCTGATCTTGCTGACTAGCCTCTTAACTTCCTCACTATCCCCTCACTTGGGGCTCCGGGGGTGCCAGTTGAAGCGTTTCTTCAAAGGGGCGCTAGACAATTCGGGAAGACCACACCGAACTGGGTCCGGAAGGGCAACGTCTTGATATAAAACCACTCCGAGGGCCACTCTCCGGGTCCCTTTATGGGAGTGCCGGACAGGTAACCTATTCCTGTTATGCGCCATACTTCGGTACCGCCCACTTCAAATATGGATCCCTTTTGGGAGCGAGGTGCGAGGCAAAAGAACTTTCTCCATAGTTCGGAATGAGCTTCACAGCCTAGAAATAACCGACAAAGAGCAACAAAACCCGTGATGTGCATGATAGAACCTGGCGTAGGGTTGTGCAGCTGGAGCCCATAAAACTCCAAAAAGCCTCTAAGGAAGGGATGGATTGGAAACCCTACAACTCTCAAAAGGAATGAAACAAAGCACCCCCGCTCCTCCTTACTAGGGTTGGGGAAATTTACTGCCAGTGCCTCGCCGTCATTTGAAGCAAAACCAGCCCGAACGGAGACTAGATCCGCGGGAGGAAGATACCCCTCCATCTGAAGCCTATTCAGCTGGTAATGGGATAATGAGCAGCTTCCCCAATCACCTGATTGAGGTCCATGGGGATGCGAGGAATATCCAGGAGCGCTTGCCATGTTGGGAGGATCACCTGATGGATCGTAGACAAAAGAGGGGATGCCATCCGGGGCATCCCCAAGTTTAGATGATTGGTTGTCCTTGAATATTACCTTGGGGTGCCTTGGGAATCCCCAAGCTTAGGCTCTTTCCAGTCCTTATTCTGTAGTCCATCGTAACTTGACCCAAAACTTGAAAACTTGACAACACAAAACTCAATAGAAAACTTGTGAGATCCGTTAGTATGATAAAATTAATCTCCACTTTATGTACTGTTATGAACTCATTATAATTTTATATTTGTAGTATATCTACTGTATTCTAACTTCACCATTGCTTATACCCCCCGATATAGTCCATAGATTCATCAAAACAAGCATCAAACACAATGAAAACAAAATCTGTAAAAAAACAGAACAATTTGTAAAGACGCAAGTTTTAGTCGTACTTTTGTAACTCCGAGAATTCGGAAACATTAGGACAGCCTGGGCAATTTGTATATCAATTATATGTAAAAAAAAATTAGAAATTGATCACGCTCCATAAATTACAGACCATTATGCTACTACATGAAAAAGTTTATGTTTTCTCACAGAATCAAATCAACAATCTTCCAAATCATCCCAAAGGTCTTACTTGGCACAAACACTAATTAAAACACTAAAACACAATCATAACAGAAGTAAAATTGTATATTTATTGAAAAGCTGAAGCAAAAGCAAAATACCATAGAATAAAATTGGGTTGGCTCCCAACAATCGCTACCGTTTTAAGCCCCCCTAGCTACACATATTGCATAGATCTAGGTTTTGTCATCTTTGGCATTCAATCCATAAGTGGCCCTCATAATAGATTCATATGGCAACTTAATTTTATTTCTTGGAAAGTGTTCCATGCCCTTCCTTAATGGAAATTGAAATGTAATGTTTCCTTCTTTCATATCAATAATTGCACCAATCGTTCTAAGGAAAGGTCTGCCAAGAATAGTAGGGCATGAAGGATTGCAATCTATATCAAGCATAATAAAATATATGGTCACATAATTCCTATTTGCAACAATAATAACATTATTAATTCTTCCCATAGGTTTCTTAATAGTGGAATCCGCAGAGTGCAAATTTAAGGAACAATCATCTAGTTCACGAAGACCTAGCACATCACATAAAGTTTTTGGGATAGTGGAAACACTAGCACCCAAATCACATAAAGCATAGTACTCATAATCTTTAATCTTGATTTTAATAGTAGGTTCCCATTCATCATAAAGCTTTCCAGGGATTGAAACTTCCAACTCAAGTTTTCTTCAAAAGATTTCATCATAACATCAATGATATTGTTTGTAAAAGCTTTATTTTGATTATAAACATGAGGTGAATTAAGCATGGTTTCCAACATGGAAATACCATCTATCTAAGAAACATTATCAAATTTAAAGTCCTTGAAATAAAAAAGAGTGGGTTCATCATTAGTTAAAGTTTTGACCTCACCAAACCTACTTTTATCAATTTTTCATTAAGATCTTCACGCTCCAAATTATTGGGACGCCTTCTTGCTAAAATTGACTCATCTATTGTCTCTTCTTTGTCAAGATTTATTTTAGCAAACAAAGATCCAATAGGAGTCACACCAATCAGTTTTATATCTTCATCATGATTATCGCAAAAACTAGAAGAACAAGCCTTTTCTAGCCATTCTCTCTTAGCACGCATCCTAGCGGTTCTCTCCCTACTTTCACTAATAGAAATTTGAATAGCTTTCAGAGACTCATTAATATCAAGCTTGGTTATCATATATATAATCTTAAAAGAATCAATCTCATGAGAAATTCTATCAACATTTTTAGCCAAATCATCAATCTTAAACAATTTTTCTTCTACCATACCGTTGAAAATCTTTTGGGAGTTAATAAAATATTTAATATTATTCTCAAGATCAGAGGGCATCTTATTTTAATTTCCATAAGAATTTTTCTAGTAATTACCATAATTGTTAGGGGAATTACTAGGAAACGTCCTAGGATTAAAGTTACCTCTAAACGCGTTATCACCAAAATTGTTCCTACCGACAACATTCACATCCATGGATTCATTAATATTATCAGTCAATGTAGAAAAAGACATATAATTAGGATCAATAGGAGCACTCTTGCTAGCAATCAATTTCATAGGTTCATCCATCTTTCCACTCAAAGTATTAATTTCTTCAATAGCATGCACTTTTTTACTAGTAGGAGATCTTTTGGTATGCCATTAAATCTAACTTGCCATAATATTATCTAGGAGTTTAGTAGCTCCTCCAAATGTGATTTCCATAAAACTACCACACGCGATGGAATCTAAAAGATTTCAAGATGCAAAATTCATTCCGGCATAAAATCTTTGTACGATCATTCATAAACTTAAACAATGAGTAGGGCAATTTGTTATCATTAATTTCATCCTCTCCCAAGATTGTGCAACATGTTCATGATCTAGTTGCTTGAAATTCATTATATCATTACCAAGGGAGATGATCTTAGTGGGAGGAAAGTACCTAGAAATGAAAGCATCCTTACACTCATTCCATGAATCAATACTATTTTTAGGCAAGGACGAAAACCAAGTCTTAGCACGATCTCGTAGTGAGAACGGAAATAGCTTCAGTTTAACACTATCATTATCCACATCCCTTTTCTTATGCATATCACACAAGTCAACAAAATTATTTAGATGGGATGCATCATCCTCATTAGGGCTACCAAAAAATTGTTCTTTCATAACAAGATTCAACAAAGCGGCATTGATTTCATAGGATTCCGCACTAGTGGCAGGAGCAATCGAGGTACTAATAAAATCATTATTATTATTGTTGAAAAAGTCACAAAACTTAATATTTCCTTGAGACATCGTGACAAAGCAAGCAATCTAGCACACAAGCAAACCAAAGGCAAACGAAAAAGATGAAGGGAAAGAGGCAAATAAAAAGGCAATTTTTTGTGTTTTTATGAAAACTTTCTAGAAGTGGGGGAAAGGAAAACGAGAGGCAAATGGAAAATAATGTAAATGCAAGAGATGAGAGTTTATGATAGGTACTTGGTATTCTTGATATAAATCATCCTCAGCAACGGCGCCAAAAATTCTTCCTCCTATTTCTTGAGCTTGTTTTGGTTTTTACCTTGAAGAGGAAAGGGTGATGCAAAAAAGTAGCGATAAGTATTTCCCTCAGTTAAGAACCAAGCTACCAATCCAGTAGGAGGAACACACAAGTCCCCAATAGTTGCACCTACACAAATGAACAAATACTTGCACCTAACACAATAAATGGGTTGTCAATCCCTTCACGGTTACTTGCAAGGATGAGATCTGATAGAGATAGGTATGAAAGATATGTAAAATAGAAAATAAAGTAAAGGTAAATAAATTGCGGTAAGGTATTTTTGTGTTTTTGGTTTTATAGATCTGAAATTAATATGATAAAGGCCCTGTTTGGTTCGGCTCTTTATTTCTAAAAGCAGCTGTGAAAAATCTACCGTGGAGAAACAGTTGTGGAAAATGTGATGTGAAAAAGATGTAGGTCATTTGGCAAACTAGCTGAAACTGCTTTTTCGGATTTTGGCCCGCAGCGGAATCAGATTTTGGAAAGCACGTCCTGGGCGGCTTCCGCTTTTGGTTCAGATTTTGGCATCTATTTCTGGAATCGGATTCTACTGGGTTCGCCCTTTGGTTCGAATTCTACTGCGCGGCTGCGGAATCCGTCGATAAAAGTTGAACCAAACAGGGCCAAAAGATAGACCCGGGGCCATAGTTTTCAAGTTTTCACTAGAGACTTCTCTCTTGAAAGAACGCATACGGTGGGTAAACCGATTAGTGTTAAGCCATTGATAGAAAAGTGAACAATTATGAAGATATCCAAGGCAATGATCATGAATATACGCATCACATCCGTGACAAGTAGACCGACTCCTACCTACATCTACTACTATTACTCCACACAACGACCGCTATCCATCAAGAACGGAGTAATGCCTTAAGCGAGATGACATGATGTAGAGGGATAGATCCAATCAATATGAAGAAACCCCATTGTCGGTGTTAAAACCGGTAGACATCGGGGTAGGGAGTCCCGAGCTGTGGATCTAGGATCAACGGGAACAAGGGACAATGAACACGGTGTTTACCCAGGTTCGGACCCTCTCGAAGAGGTAATACCCTACATCCTGCTTGATTATATTTGATGTGGATATGATTACAGAGTGGATCTACCTCGAGATCAGCATGAGCTAAACCCTAAGGCGATGAGGTGATGGATGTAGCTCTGACCCTAAAGACTATGACCCTCGATTTATATAGGCACCGGTAGGGTTAGGGTTACAAGGAATCGATTACAATGAGAGGCCGAGAGAATCCTGCCCACCCTTGACTTGGAGGGCACTCCACGGATCCATGAATCCTCTATCGTTATTCGGTTCCATTAGTCCGGCCCACAACCAATGGGCCGACGCCCCGAGGACCCCTTAGTCCATAACTCCCTTAGTATCCCCTGAACTAGCATCCAACGCTGAGGATTGTCCTCAGGCTACTTCATATCATCGGCTTGCGATACGAGTTCTTCTATTCCCTCATTTAATTTGGAGCCATATCAATCTTCACCGAACTCTATCCGAAGCGAGACCAGACAGTTTCAAGAATCTGGAATCCGAAGATATCTCGAGATCTGAGGTGGGTCCATCAGAGTTTAACGTTCCGGCACCGAAGTGTGACCTATTCAGAAGGTGTGAGGGGATCCATATATATTCAAGTTGGGCGGCACCGAAGTGTGGCGGGTAGCCGGAAATGGGTACCCTATTGGAACTCTATGAAAAGATCCCGAAGAATGGGCCACTGAGTGGTTTTATATCGAAGATGTTCCGCTCACCGATCCAACTCGGAAAGGGCTGCCCGAATATGCAAATGACCCGCCTATAAAGTAGTTCAACTGGCGGCTGATAACCCACAAGTGTAGGGGATCAGTTGTAGCCTCTTTCGATAAGTAAGAGTGTCGAACCCAACGAGGAGCTAAAGGCAGAACAAATATTCCCTCAAGTTCTATTGACCACCGTTACAACTCTACGCACGCTTGACATTTACTTTACCTAGAACAAGTAAGAAACTATAAGTACTTTGTAGTTTTTGTGGGATAGGTTTGCAAGAATATAAAGATCACGCAAATAAAACTAGGGGCTGTTAAGATAAAGTTAATGATAGAGAGTGTGTAAAAGTGGTGGTAGGAGTTGCGAAATTGCCCCTAAGCAATTGACTACGTTACTAGACCGATAACAAGTTTTATGTGGGAGAGGCCACTGCTAGCATGTCATCCCTTACTTGGAATTCTATGCATTTATGATTGGAACTATTAGCAAGGATCCGCAACTACTAACGTTCATTAAGGTAAAACCCAACCATAGCATTAAGATATATTGGTCCCCCTTCAATCCCGTATGCATCAATTTCTACACTAGGTTGAAGTTTCTGTCTCTCTTGCCCCCCAATACGTAGTCCTATCAACATACAACTAGCCCTATGTTGGGATCCAGATGCGCTCTCATATGATGGGCACCAAAGGGCAGCAACATAACCACAAGCAATTTAAATCAATCATAGCAATTCACCAATCACCAATAGGACAACGAAAATCTACTTAGACATCATAGGATGGCAACACATCATTGGATAATAATATGAAGCATAAAGCACCATGTTCAAGTAGAGGGTACAGTGGGTTGCGGGAGAGTGGACCGCTGTAGATAGATGGGGGAAGGTGATGGAGATGTTGGTGAAGATGATGGAGGTGCTGGTGTAGATCGCCGTCACACGATGATGGCCCCGGTGGCACTCTGGTGCCACCGAAAGCGAGGGGGAGAGAGCCCCCTTCCTTCTTCTTCTCCCTTGACCTTCTCCCTAGGTGGGAGAAGGGTTTCCCCTCTGGTCCATGGCCTCCATGGCGACGGAGGGGCGAGAGCCCCTCCGAGATTGGATCTGTCTCTCTGTCTCTCTTTGTTTCTGCGTTCTCCGATTCTGTCCCTTCACCGTTTCTTATATTCTCGGAGATCCATAACTCCGATTGGGCTGATTTTTTGACACGATTTTTATCCGGAAATTAGCTTTCTTGCGGCAAATGAAGGGCATCAACCACTTTACGACGTGGCCTCGAGGGCCCAGGGCGCGCCCTGGGTAGGGGGGCGCGCCACCCACCCTCGAGGCCCACTCGGGCATTGTCTCGTGTTGGTTTTGCTTCCCAAAATTCACATATATTCCAAAAAAAATCTCCGCCCGTTTTTATTCCGTGTGGACTCCGTTTGATATTGATATTCTGCGAAACAAAAAACATGCAACAAATAGGAATTGGCACTGGGCACTAGATCAATATCTTAGTCCCAAAAAAATAGTATAAAAAGTTGCCAAAAGTATATGAAAGTTGTAGAATATTGGCATGGAACAATCAAAAATTATAGATACGACGGAGATGTATCAGCATCCCCAAGCTTAATTCTGCTCGTCCTCGAGTAGGTAAATGATAAAAAAGATAATTTTTGATTTGGAATGGTACCTAGCATAATCTTGATCATGTAATCTAATTATGGCATGAATATTAAGACACGAGTGACTCAAAGCAATAGTCTATCATTTGACATTACGATTATAATACTTCAAGCATACTAATTAAGCAATCATGTCTCTTCAAAATAACATGGCCAAAGAAAGTTATCCCTACAAAATGGTCTGGCTATGCTCCATCCTCACCACACAAAGTATTTAAATCATGCACAACCCCGGTTTTAGCCAAGCAATTGTTTCGTACTTTAGTATTCTCAAACTTTTTGAATTTTCACGCAATACATGAGCGTAAGCCATGGACATAGCACTATGGGTGGAATAGAAGGTGGTGATAGACAAAAGATGGGAGAAAGTCTCACATCAACTAGGCAAATCAATGGACTATGGAGATGTCCATCAATCGATATCAATGTGAGTGAGTAGGGATAGCCATGTAACGGATGCACTAGAGCTATAAGTGTATGAAAGCTCAATAGAAAACTAGTGGGTGTGCATCAACTTGCTTGCTCATGAAGACCTAGGGATTTGAGGAAGCCCATCGTTGGAATATACAAGCCAAGTTCTATAACGAAAATTCCCAATAGTATATGGAAGTGATAAAACAAGAGACTCTCTATTATGAAGATCATGGTGCTACTTTGAAGCACAAGTGTGGAAAAGGATAGTAGCATTGTCCCTTCTCTCTTTTCTCTCATTTTTTTGTTTTTTTTGGAGGGGCTTTCTCTCTTTTTTTTGGCCCCTCTCTATTTTTTTAGGCCATCTTTTTTTATTTGGCCTTTCCTCACATGGGACAATGCTCTAATAATGAAGATCATCACACTTTTACTTACAACTCGATACTAGAACAAAAATATGACTATATGAATGCCTCCGGCGGTGTACTGGGATGTGCAATGATCTAGCGTAGCAATGACATCAAAAAACGGACAAGCCATGGAAACATCATGCTAGCTATCTTACGATCATGCAAGGCAATATGACAATGATGGTGCATGTCATAATAAACGGAACGGTGGAGTTACATGGCAATATATCTCGGAACGGCTATGGAAATGCCATAATAGGTAGGTATGGTGGCTGTTTTGAGAAAGGTATATGGTGGGTGTATGGTACCGACGAAAGTTGCGCGTTACAAGAGAGGCTAGCAATGGTGGAAGGGTGAGAGTGCGTATAATCCATGGACTCAACATTAGTCATAAAGAACTCACATACTTATTGCAACCATTTATTAGCCATCAAAACCAAGTACTACACGCATGCTCCTAGGGGGGAGGTTGGTAGGAGTTAACCATCGCGTGCCTCCGACCTCCACACAAAGGATGACACTCAATAAATTAATCACGCTCCAACTTCGTCACATAACGGTTCACCATACGTGCATGCTACGGGAATCACAAACCTCAACACAAGTATTTCTACAATCCACAACTACCCACTAGCACAACTCTAATATCACCATTTTTATATCGCAAAACTATTGCAAGGAATCAAACATATCATATTCGGTGATCTACAAGTTTATGTAGGATTTTATGACTAACCATGTGAATGACCAATTCATGTCAACTCTCTAAATAGATATAAGTGAAGCAAGAGAGTTTTAATTTTTTCTACAAAAGTTATGCCCACGCTCTAACAAATATAAGTGAAGCAAAAGAGCATTCTACAAATGGCGGTTTTCTATGTGAGGAGAAACAGGCAATCCAAACTTCAAATGATATAAGTGAAGCACATGAAGTATTCTATAAAGCCATACTCAGAAGATATAAGTGAAGTGCAAAGAGCATTCTATAAATCAACCAAGGACTATCTCATACCAGCATGGTGCATAAAAGAAAAGGTGAAAACAAAATGCAAAAGATGCTCCAAGATCTGCACATATCACATGAATGAAACGAATCCGAAAACATATCTATACTTGTTGAAGAAAGAGGGGATGCCTTCTGGGGCATCCCCAAGCTTAGATGCTTGAGTCTCCTTGAATATTTACTTGGGGTTCCTTGGGAATCCCCAAGCTTGAGCTCTTGCCTCTCCTTCTTCTTCTCACATCGAGACCTCCTTTATCTTCGAACACTTCATCCACACAAAACTTCAACAGAAAACTCGGTAAGATCCGTTAGTATAATAAAGCAAATCACTACTCTAAGTACTGTTGCAAAACAATTCATATTTTGTTTTTGCATTGTAGCTACTGTAATATAACTTTTCCATGGCTTAATCCACTGATAGAAATTGATAGTTTCATCAAAACAAGCAAACTATGCATCAAAAACAGAATCTCTCTAAAACAGAACAGTCTGTAATAATCTGAACATTCACCATACTTCTGGTACTTGAAAAGTTCTGCGAACATTAGGAAAAATAAAAAATTTGTATAGAAAGACAGTGCAAATAGTTTCAGAATCATTTGATGTTCCAGCAAAAAATGTAAAATCGCCCACTACAGCCAAAGTTTCTGTCCTGCACCACACAAACCAACAAGCATTGTAAACATCCTAAAGGCAAACATTGGCACATTATTTTTATAATACAATGGAATTGTACAAGGGGATAATTATTTTTGTTGAAAAGTTTCTATAATTAAGATTCACAAAGTTTCCATGGGCATGAACAAAGTTCAAGGACGTCCCCCACTTTCACAATGCTCGTCTATCTCACTTTCACTTTTCTTTTTGAAAAGTTTTGGGTTCCCCTCTTTATTTTATTTTGTTTTTAAACTATATGAAAGCACACAACAGAAATAAATGACTCTCTAAAACTTCCGGGTAGTCTCCCTGGCAGCGCTTTCTTTGAAGCCATTAAGCTAGGCATATAGTGCTCAAGTAATGGATCGACCCGGATCCCAAGGTATATCAAAGCCAATTTTAATTAACAATGATTTGGCAATTAGTGGTGAGCACAAAGTGATATGTGTCATGAAACAACGAAGTCTAACTCTCTTCCTATGCATCCGCATGTCATAAAAGAACAATTCATGCATATCAAGTAAAGGCCAATGCATAGTATAAGCAGTTTCTTGCAATTTTATCGTGTTGGAAACATAGAGAGGCGGAGATGTAGTTCCTCTCTCATAATAATTGCAAGTAGGAGCAGCAAGCACATGCATCTTATACTCATCAAAATCATCATGTGTAACGGAAAAAGGAAACCCATCAATATAATCCTTAATAAATGCAAACTTCTCCGATATAGTGTAGTTTGGAGAACTCAAAAAGATAATAGGACTATCATGTGTGGGTGCAATAGCAACTATCTCATGTTTAACATAAGGAACTATAGCAAGTTCATCTCCATAAGCATAATTCATATTGGCATCTTGGCCACAAGCATAGCAAGCATCATCAAAAAGGGATATTTCAAAAGAATCAATGGGATCATAGCAATCATCATAGCATTCATCCTTCGGTAAGCACGAAGGGAAATTAAACAATGTAGGAGTTGAAGAGTTACTCTCATTAGAAGGTGGGCACGGGTAGCTAATCCGCTCTTCCTTCTTTTGTTCTTCGCTCGCCTCCTCATATTTTTCATCCAATGAGCTTACAGTGTCATTGATTTCTTCTTCCATAGACTCCTGCAAAATATTAGTCTCTTCTTGGACAACGGAGACCTTCTCAATAAACACATCAATATCGGAGTTATATTCATAATTCAAATAGCAATATTTCAATATAGCAAGATTTTCAGGCCTAGATACATCATCATTAAAAGCATCATTCTTTTTAAATAGAGATTCAATTTCATAAGCACCTTTAAAAGCAACGAATTCTTCTATTTGTTCCACATCATAATAATCATATATACCATTAGCATAAGAAGCTAAGGTTTCATTATCATTAAATTTGCATGAAAAGGGAAGGTGTGGAGCCTTCATCCTAGAGCAACAAGTATAATCATATCTCAAGCACAGTTGCCGAGCATACCAATGCAACATATGAATTTGATCCCATAACAGTTTCCCTTTTTGTGTCAAGCGATAATCCCTAAAGTATTCACGTTGATCCAACGTTACTCCCATTACATAGTTGAATGGGGTTTTCTCAGGATTATCAAAGTAGTACATAATATCCTTCACATAATGAGCATCGAGGGTTTTAGGAAGTTCCCCATCTCCATGAGTAGCAAGTACACCTAAGTTTTTTGGTATTTTGTGTTCCATATCCATAACTAAAGATAGAGAACAACTTAGAACAGCAAATAAAATCTACTTAGTGATAAATCAAACAAGCACACACGAGAAAATTCACCACACACTATTGCTCCCCGGCAACGGCGCTAGAAAAAGGTCTTGATAACCCACAAGTGTAGGGGATCAGTTGTAGCCTCTTTTGATAAGTAAGAGTGTCGAACCCAACGAGGAGCTAAAGGCAGAACAAATATTCCCTCAAGTTCTATCGCCACTGATACAACTCTACGCACGCTTGACGTTTACTTTACCTAGAACAAGTAAGAAACTAGAAGTACTTTGTAGTTTTTGTGGGATAGGTTTGCCAAAATATAAAGAGCACGCAAATAAAACTAGGGGCTGTTAAGATAAAGTTAATGATAGCGAGTGTGGAAAAGTGGTGGTAGGAGTTGCGAAATTTCCCCTAAGCAATTGACTACGTTACTAGACCGATAGCAAGTTTTATGTGGGAGAGGCCACTACTAGCATGTCATCCCTTACTTGGAATTCTATGCACTTATGATTGGAACTATTATCAAGCATCCGCAACTACTAACATTCATTAAGATAAAACCCAACCATAGCATTTAAATATATTGGTCCCCCTTCAATCCCGTATGCATCAATTTCTATGCTAGGTTGAAGTTTCTGTCACTCTTGCCCTCCAATACATAGTCCTATCAACATACAACTAACCATATGGTGTGATCCACACGCGCACTCATATGATGGGCACCAAAGGGCAGCAACATAACCACAAGCAATTTAAATCAATCATAGCAATTCACCAATCACCAATAGGACAACGAAAATCTACTCAGACATCATAGGATGGCAACACATCATTGGATAATAATATGAAGCATAAAGCACCATGTTCATGTAGAGGGTATAGCGGGTTGTGGGAGAGTGGACCGCTGTAGATAGATGGGGGAAGGTGATGGAGATATTGGTGAAGATGACGGAGGTGTTGGTGTAGATCGTCGTCACACGATGATGGCCCCAGTGGCACTCCGGTGCCACCGGAAGCGAGGGGGAGAGAGCCCCCCTTCTTCTTCTTCCTTGACCTTCTCCCTAGGTGGGAGAAGGGTTTCCCCTCTGGTCCATGTCCTCCATGGCGGCGGAGGGGCGAGAGCCCCTCCGAGATTGGATCTGTCTCTCTATCTCTCTCTGTTTCTGTGTTCTCCGATTCTGTCCCTTCATCGTTTCTTATATTCCCGGAGATCCGTAACTCCGAATGGGCTGATTTTTTGACATGATTTTTATCCGAAAATTAGATTTCTTGTGGTGAAAGAAGGGCATGAACCGCCTTACGGTGTGCCCTCGAGGGCCCAGGGCGCGCCCTGGGCAGGGGGCGCCCCCCCTCGAGGCCCACTCGGGCATTGTCTTGTGTTGGTTTCGCTTCCCAAAATTCACATATATTCCAAAAAAATCTCCTCCGTTTTTATTCCATTTGGACTCCGTTTGATATGGATATTCTGCGAAACAAAAAACATGCAACAAACAGGAACAGGCACTGGGCACTAGATCAATATGTTAGTCCAAAAAAATAGTATAAAAAGTTCCAAAAGTATAGGAAAGTTGTAGAATATTGGCATGGAACAATCAAAAATTATAGATATGACAGAGACGTATCAGCAGCCCTTCCCTACGGAAAGCGAAGAGGTGCGCTCGTTGGCGGCCAAAGTTAGGCTGCTAACCAGCAGTAGGTTGACAATGATCGAAGTGATGGCCATTGCCATCACCCGATGCCTGTAACCCCCCCGGCAAAGGAGTCATCCTTTATGTGTTATAACGGGACTAGCGACACAACCCGCTATAAGCGACAGGGGCCATACGATAAGGTGACTCTGGCCAAAATCTTGGCCGATCTCTTCAAGGGAGAGGAGGCAGATTTCGCTCAAATGAGTATCCGAGAAGGCTGCTCCGGAGACAACCCGCCATATTGGGTAAACCACAATCCATCCCACTAAGCTCACGAACCACGTCCGAATTCTGACTAGTTATATTTGAAAAGAGATGGAGGCATCAAGTTGAGTCCGTTAACTGCCCTCCTCCTCAATTGGAGGATCATTCCCGTGCCAACGATCCAGGATATCATGACGACCCAGAGATGTCAATCGATCTTGAAGATGGGGTGTTTTATCAGGAGAGCCTTGACGGCACCAATGTTGCTTCAACAGCCGATCACCCCGGGGTTCTTCCCTCTTCCGCAGTAAGTGAAAAGAGGACCCTCTCCCGGACGAGGCGCTCCTCTCGCGATATTCCCAACATGTTTACTTCTGCTCCAAAGGGTCGCCGCACTATGCGACACACCGTTTTGGGGGGGGGGAGCATGGACCGTGTTAGCTTCAGCCCTTACTGGAAGGTCAAAGCGGAAGGCCTTCGCTGAAGTGGAAGGTCTCGCCCCTCCGGCCCAGAGGTGACATATTTCGGAATCACAGCTTGGGTTGCTTTTAATACCCTTTTATCAAAGTTTGCTTAATCTTGAAGGGGAAGAATTCCACTACATCAGTCCGAAGACTCCCTAGGTTTGCCGAATCGCGGCTCCGGTCCTAGGTCTTCAGCACAAGTCGGAGCTTCCTTTGAACACGCGGCTGCTGGCGCACCTCCGGCAGATTCTTATGATGTTTCGGTCACCAACTCCGATGTTGAGAGCATAATGAATCATCACCACCGGAGGGAAACATTATGTCACACTGCCTTTGCTGACCAGGATTTAGTGCCTTCCATTCGGTGGATGCGTACCTTGGAGCGGCCTAAACAAGTTTTGAAGGGATCACTGCTTTTTTGCTGCCAAAGTGCACGTACGTAACTAAAATAGCTTAAAAACAAATCATGTTCCCTAACCAACAGTATGACAAACCTTCTTTCACGGCCGAAGTGCACGTACGCAACCAAGCCTGAAATTGGGCAGGACGACCGAGTTAAGGTTTTGTAGCGATATGATTATTGTAGGCCGCAAGAGAGCGCAGCAACAAGATGGCCGACTACCTTGAGGCAAGCCGGACATAGTTGGTCAAAACCAAGGCCGAACTAGATGCGGCTCGAAAAGCCATCGGCGAATTTTCAGGTAAATAGAAAACTGTTTCACAATGTATAGAAAGACATATGGCATGTTCTATGTATTAACACCTTTTTTCTTTGTATAGCCGCGGAAACCGTACACGGGTTGCAGAAGGAGTTGGAAGCTGTTAATCGAGTGCTGACGCGAGGTCATGAGGAGAAAAATGAGCTCAAGGCAGAGAATCAGCGACAAGCTGAGGAGATCGAGAGTTTGAAAACTCAGCTGGCACAAGCCGTTTTAAAGGAGATGATGAAGACTCATGAAAGGGCCCGAAAAGCCATGAAGAGAATGGCGAAGGCGTTATGGCCGTCAGATGTGCCGCCAGAGAGCATGGCCGAACTAGCCAGTCGCTTTAAAGGAGCTCGGTGGAGTTTTGAATTTAGGAAGATGTCGTCTTGCCGAGAAGGAGCATGCGAGGTAAACACCCGTTTCCCCAAGCTAGATCCAGAGCATATGGCTCGAGTTGGTCTAGTGGGCCCTAACGGCCAAGAGATACCTCTTTTCTTAGTCTATGACGATGTGATGCCTACCGCTCACTATTCTCAAAAGGATTGTGCTTTAGAGTAATTTATAAACAATGTCGATCAAGAATAGTTGTGTCAATTCTATGTATCTATGTACTTTACATCGACCGAGCTTGATCCACATTCTTATTTTTATTTTGAAAGAATGTTGTCTCAACCGGCCATCGACTTCTACGCCCCCGACTAGTGATTGGGAAGTGTTCTGTACTACGTGCCTCGGGAAATAAGGCAACGCTTCGGGAACCAGGCAATCTGGCCATCTGGCTCGAACAGACAAAACATGTGCGGAGAGTTATGTTATATTACTGTTTAACGCAACAAACATCTTCCCATGAAAATAGTTCCTCCAAGGGTTCCATTCTTTGGGTTAGATTATAGTCCGGATCCGTAAGATCAACGGAAACCAATGGCTACGAAAAACCCTGGCTGTAAGGGCATGGTCGTATTCACTTACCTTTGGCCGACTTATTATTTTATGTAAGAACACTAGCTTTCGGCTTTACCCGTCTGAGGTACGGTCCCGGATAACCCGGTCGTAATAATCACAGATGTGCACCCTTTATTCCCTAGCCAAACAATCGGGAACGTAGGGGTAAACACAGGAGCCAGGCAACCCATCTTGGTTGAGATCTTGAGTCAAATAAGTGCATATGTTGGTGATATGTCTCCAACTTATCTACTTTTCCAAACACTTTTGCCCTTGTTTTGGACTCTAACTTGCATTATTTGAATGGAACTAACCCGGACTGACGCTGTTTTTAGCAGAACTGCCATGGTGTTATTTTTGTGCAGAAATAAAAGTTCTCGGAATGACCTGACAATCAACGGAGATTTATTTTGGAATATATAAAAAAATACATGCGGAAAGAACCAGACCAGTGGGCCCACACCCCGTCCGCAAGGGTGGGGGCGCTCTCCCTGCCTCGTGGGCCCCCTGAGGCTCCACCGACGTCAGCTCCGACTCCATATATTCACTTTCGGGGAGAAAAAATCAGAGAGAAGGATTCATCGCGTTTTACGGTACGGAGCCGCCGCCAAGCCCTAATCTCTCTCGGGGGGCTGATCTGGAGTCTGTTCGGGGCTCCGGAGAGTGGAGATCGTCGCCGTCGTCATCATCAACCTTCCTCCATCACCAATTCCATGATGTTCACCGCCATGCGGGAGTAATCTCATCGTAGGCTTGCTGGACAGTGATGGGTTGGATGAGATTTACCATGTAATCGAGTTAGTTTTGTTAGGGTTTGATCCCTAGTATCCACTATGTTCTAAGATTGATGTTGCTATGACTTTGCCATGCTTAATGCTTGTCACTAAGGCCCGAGTGCCATGATCTCAGATATGAACCTATTATGTTTTCATGAATATATGTGTGTTCTTGATCCTATCTTGCAAGTCAATAGTCACCTACTATGTGTTATGATCCGGCAACCCCGAAGTGACAATAATCAGGACCACTCCCGGTGATGACCGTAGTTTGAGGAGTTCATGTATTCACTATGTGTTAATGCTTTGGTCCGGTACTCTATTAAAAGGAGGCCTTAATATACCTTAGTTTCCAATAGGACCCCGCTGCCACGGGAGGGTAGGACAAAAGATGTCATGCAAGTTCTTTCCCATAAGCACGTATGACTATATTCGGAATACATGCCTACATTACGTTGATGAACTGGAGCTAGTTCTGTGTCACCCTAGGTTATTACTATTACATGAGGAATCGCATCCGACATAATTATCCATCACTGTTCCAATGCCTACGAGCTTTTCACATATTGCTTGTTGCTTTTTTACTTTGTCGTTCCTACTGTTACAATCACTACAAAACTACTATCGCTACTTTTGCCACTGTTACCGTTACTTCCATATTACTTTGCTACTAAATTACCTTGCTGCAGATATTAAGTCTTCCAGGTGTGGTTGAATTGAAAACTCAACTGCTAATACTTGAGAGTATTGTTTGGCTCCCCTTGTGTCGAATCAATAAATTTGGGTTGAATACTCTACCCTCAAAAACTGTTGCGATCCCCTACACTTGTGGGTTATCAAGACTATTTTCTGGCGCCATTGCCGGGGAGCATAGCTATGTTCTTAAAGTCATTTGCGATTTATATCTGTTGATCACTATGAAGAACTTAAAAGACTCAAAAACCAAGATCTATCCCTCAACTACGAGGGGAGGTAAGGAACTGCCATCTAGCTCTGCACTTGATTCACACTCTGTTATGAGTAAACTTGCGATACCTACTCCTACTATTGAATCTGATATGTCGTATGTTCTTGATGATGCCACTTCTGCTATGTATGATGAAACTACTTCTATGCTTGATAATACTGTGCCACTAGGTGAATTTCAATTGCTAAGGTTAGAGAGAATGAAATTATTGAAACTGATAATATTGATGAAAGTGGTGATGAAGATTCTTCCCCTAGATATGAATTGCCTGTTGTTCCTAAGGGTTATGTTATGGATGAAGAAACTGCTAGAGACATTCTTGCTTGAAATGATAGATATGATCTTAAGAAATTATTAGCTAAGCTTAAAGAAAAGTCTTTGGATGCTAGAATGAAATATGACCCTGCTTTTGCTACTTCACCTATCTATGTTCCTGATAAGGATTATGATTTCTCTGGTTGGATCTGATCCTTTCCATGGCTATGAATCTGAAACTGTTGTGGCACATCTTACTAAGTTGAATGATATAGCCACCCTATTCACCAACAAGGAAAAAAATTGTTACTACTATATCCTTAAGTTATGTCCGTTCTCGTTGAAGGGTGATGCTAAGACATGGTTTAAATTCTCTTGATCCTAGTTGTGTGCGTAGTCCCCGGGATATGATTTATTACTTCTCTGCTAAATATTTTCCCTCTCAGAAGAAACAAGCTGCCTTACGGGAAATATATAATTTTGTGCAAATTGAAGAAGAGAGTCTCCCACAAGCTTGGGGGAGGCTTCTCCGATTACTTAATGCTTTGCCTGATCATCCTCTCAAGAAAAATGAAATACTTGATATCTTTTATAATGGACTAACAGATGCTTCCAGAGACCAACTTGATAGTTGTGCTGGTTATGTTTTCAGGGAAAGAACTATCAATCAAGCTGAATTGCTATTGAATAATATTTTGAGTAACGAAAATAATTGGGCACTTCCTGAACCAACTCCTAAGAGAACTCCGAAGAAAAGGGGTGTTCCGTTTCTCAATCCTGAAAATATGCAAGAAGCAAGGAAATCTATGAAAGAAAAAGGTATTAAAGCTCAAGATGTTAAGAATTTACCACCTATTGAAGAAATGCATGGTCTTGATAACCCGACACAGGTAGTAAAGGTAAATTCTATTTATAGTTTAATGAAGGTGATATTCCTCGTTATAAGTCTGCTAGCCAATGCTTAGATGAGTTCGACAATTTTATTGTGAAACAAGAAAACTTCAATGCTTATGTTGGTAGACAATTGCAACGTAATGCTTATATGATCGAACACTTGAGTGATTATATGTCTAGAGTTAAAGGTGAACTGAAACTCATTAGTAAACATGCTTCTATGGTTACCACTCATGTAAAACAAGTACTTAGAGCACAAAATGATTTGCTCAATGAATTAAATAGTAATAAAAATGATAATGCTATTAGAATTGTGACTAGAGGTAGAAGAATGACTCAGGAACCTCTGTATCCTGAGGGCTGCCCTAAGAGAATTGAGCAAGATTCTCAGAGAGCTAATGTAGATGCACCTAGTTCTTCTAAGAAGAAGAAAAAGAAAAATGATAGGCCTTTGCATGCTTCTACTGCACCTGTTGAGGGAGTCCTATATTTAGGGGTCCTCATTCATTCGGGTTGTTGAAGCTGGGCCGCACTGATGGGCCACATAAAGAAGAAGAAGACACATCCCCGTATTCGGTCAGGACTCTTATGTACATAGAAAAGCATGTGTAGAGTCTGGATGTATCAATTACTTCCTCCCCAAGTGTTCCTTGTAACGCTAGGTCCGCTCTGGCGTGTATATAAGCCGAGGGGTTTAGTCAGTACAAGGGATCATGATCGTCACAATATCCTCATAGGCTAGACTTAGGGTTTTGCCATTACGATCTCGAGGTAGATCAACTCGTGTATTCATATTCATCAATACTAATACAACAGGAAGTAGGGTATTACCTCGATCGAGAGGGCCTGAACCAGGGTCCTCTAAAAGCACAGCTTGGGCCCCCTACCCGTGATCTGCCGGTTTTGACACCGACAATGGTGCTTTCATTGAGAGCTCCACTGTGCACTCGCAAGGAGTGATCGATGGCCTGTCTCATCATCAACGACGGGATCACCTTAGGAAACAACCTGGCTATCGGTCTGGTTCTCCAGCTCGGCGAGTTTGCTGTATGCGCCCGCATGGCCTCTGGGCCAGCCGCACCCCCGGCGGCCGTCGGGCATCACCTTTATGCCGATTCCGGCCACTCCGATGACGCGACCCCGGCAGAACTCTCGCCCATTAAGGAGCTACTAGATTGCATCGCCGCCCTCGGGCTTTCATCGCCAGGAGATCAGATCGGATTTAAATCCGGCCACGATGAGATCGATCCTACCCCGATCACTCACCTGGTGGCAGCAGTTGAGGACGGAGCCATAGAGACTTCTCCTCTTGAGACGGAGATCGTCATAGTTTGGATCTACGAACCCATCGAGCTGAACACTCTCCTATCGGGAGGCACTGTGTGTTCTTTGAGCTCTGGGACTAACGCCGGGCCCACGGAATGATTGGATCCCGTTGAACCCGGATTCTCACCATCGGAGGTTGTTGAAACCCCGAATACCACTTTGGGTCAGGATTCAAAATTACCAACACCGACCCACCCTGGGAAAAACTCTCCAAGTAAATTCGGACACCTGGACATAGATGACCTCGCGAACATACAACAGCATCCCGGGGAAATAGTCAACCACTTCTGGGCCCGATTCCTACTTGTCAAAAACAAGATCAGGGACTGCTGCGAAGACAAAGCGGTCTCCCTATTTTACCGCAACTGCACGGACGAGGGAGTCTTGAACGGCCTCAACCGACGTCGTGTTCTGAGTTTCACAGAATTATCGCAGTTAGTACAGAAGTACTGCGCGATGGAAAATACTTGGAAATCCCATAATACACCTCTTGAACAGTCCATATACGGACAGTACATTATCAAGGCTAAACGGACATACCCTAGTAGGTCATCCGATAACACACCTATTGGCAAGAAGAATAAGTCCTCTTTAAGGAGCAGGTCCGTACTGGACGAACTAGTCGATACACCTTGCCAAATACATGCAACCCCGGACAACGTCCCTAACCATTGCCTTAGAGAATGTTGGGTACTCCGGCAGTAGCAAAGAGCGGTACGACAATTCTTACCACCTACCAAGGGAGAAGGACATCAATGTCTTCACTGTCTTTGAGACGTTCTCCTCAAATAACCGTCGCAAGAGAGCAAACCGTGAACTTACCGAGGTTTACCAAATTAGCTCTTCAAGCCCATGGAGTGACACGGCAATTAGTTTTTCTGCTGAAGACACACCTTGAGTCCGGCCGATCCAAGCATCAGCAGCTCTTGTACTAGACCCAATAGTAGATGGATTTCACCTCACCAAAGTACTTATGGACGGAGGAAGCGGACTAAACCTCATATATGGGGAAATGCTTGCAAAAATGCAGGTAGAAAAATTCCACATTGAGCAGACCAACACAACCTTTAGAGGAATTATACCAAGCCGCGAGGCTCGGTGTTCGGGAAGCATTAAACTCGATGTAGTGTTCGGCACACCCGACAACTACAGATCGGAGGAACTACTCTTCTACATTGTGCCCTTTCACA
The DNA here is from genome assembly GCA_902687465.1 of Secale cereale. Taxonomy (NCBI): domain Eukaryota; kingdom Viridiplantae; phylum Streptophyta; class Magnoliopsida; order Poales; family Poaceae; genus Secale; species Secale cereale. Next base: position 74,697,116 of record LR738713.1, read on the forward strand.
GCGGATACCACGCCCTTTTAGGACGGGACGCTTTCTCACGCTTTCAAGCTATACCCCATTACGGGTACATGATGCTTAAAATGCCAGGGCCCAATGTGGTGATCACATTAATAAGTGATCCGGATAGAGCACTCCGCAAAGAAAACAAAACGGCATCCTTAGCCTTAGAGGCACTATCTGAAGCCCTCGCAGCCGAAGAACTAACTACCCTACGATCAAAGGTAGATAAGGATGATGTAATCCTCGCCAAAAGGTCGAAGTCTACCTCCTTCAAACCAGCAGATGAGATCATCAAATTCCAAGTGCACCCAACGGACCCAAATAAAACGGCATCCATCAGAGCACAGCTGGATCCGGTGGTAGACAGCGCGTTACGCGCCTTCCTTCGAGAATATTGGGATATATTCGCCTGACACCCCTCAGATATGCCGGGAATCCCACGCAGGTTGGCCGAACACAGCCTCAACATTATGAAAGGATTCAAACCGGTCAAGCAGTCACTGTGACGGTTTTCCGAACCCAAAAGACAAGCAATGGGAGAAGAGCTAGCCAAGCTATAAGAAGCCGGATTCATCAAAGAAATTAAACACATGGATTGGCTAGCTAACTTAGTCATGGTACCGAAGAAGGATAAATCCTGGCGCCTCTGCGTCGATTTCACAGACCTGAATAAGGCATGCCCAAAGGATCCCTTTCCTTTGCCCCGCATTGACCAAATTATCGATGCAACGGACGGACATGACTCACTATGCTTCCTTGATGCTTATTCCGGATACCATCAGATAAAGATGAAGGAATCTGATCAGGTCGCAACGGCATTTATCAGCCCGTACGGCCCTTTTTGTTTCAACAGTATGACCTTTTGGACTCAAAAACGCTGGCGCCACATATCAACGCATGATTCAAACATGCTTAGAAAAGCAAATTGGCAAAACAGTGGAGGCATATGTTGACGACGTAGTCGTAAATACCAAACGCATCGAGACCTTGGTGGATGATCTCCGCCTTACGTTCGCCAACCTCTGAGAATATGACATAAGGCTCAATCCGGAAAAATGTGTCTTCGGCATCCTAGCTGGAAAGCTATTAGGGTTCATCGTATCACAAAGAGGAATCGAAGCTAACCCAGCCAAAATCCGGGCCTTGTCAGAACTCAAAATACCTACCGATCTGAAGCAAGTGCAAAAACTAGCAGGCTGCGTAGCGGCTTTAAGCCGCTTCATCTCCAGATTAGGAGAAAAAGCACTGCCACTTAGAGATTGCTATGACGCACTGATAATTTCGAATGGACGAATGCGGCCACAACTGGGTTGGAAGAAATAAAAGCTCTACTAGCAATCAACCCAATCCTAGCCGCCCCCGGTGTTGGCGAACCAATGCTGCTGTACATATCAGCCACTCACCAGGTAGTGAGTGCCGTGCTCGTCGTCGAACGAGCCGGAGAGGGACATAAATTCCCCGTTCAAAAACCCATATACTATGTATCCGAGGTTCTAACACCGTGCAAATCACGGTACCCCCACTATCAGAAAATTGCCTATGCGGTCTTCATGTCATCTCGGAAACTCCGACACTACTTTCAAGAGTGTTCGATCATAGTGGCATCCGAGGTACCACTCAACGATATTATCAACAATAAATACGCCACGGGACGCATAGCCAAATGGGCCACTGAGCTCTTACCGTTCGAAATATCCTACAAGCCGCGCCGGACCATTAAATCCCAAGTGTTGGCCGACTTTGTCGCAGAATGGACCGAAGCCGAACTCCCTAAAGAGTACGGCTCATATTCCCACTGGACAATGTACTTCGACGGTTCCAAAATGCTAGTCGGGCTGGGCGCCGGCATAATATTGATATCTCCAACTGGGGATACAGTTCGGTACGTTCTACAGATTATGTATACAGACTCGAACAATGCGGTCGAATATGAGGCCCTATTGCTGTATCCATGGGCATACAACGCCTCGAGGTACGCGGAGACTCAAACCTCGCCATCTCCCAAATTAATGGAGATTTTGATGCAAAGGATTCAAAAATGGCAGCTTATCGCAATGCTATATTGAAAATATCCACTCGATTTGAGGGGTTGGAATTCCATCACGTAGCCTCGGATAATAACCAGGCCGCTGACGTACAAGCACGCATGGAAGCTAAACGTATCCCCGTCCCACCGAACACATTTGTGGAAAGGTTGTTTTCACACCATTAGTAATATGGCATGACGCGAGCAGCGATACGAATTCGGATCCGAACACACCCCCGGCCGAACTCAATCAAGATGTCATCGAAAACTCAAATATGGAGATAACTCCCTCGACTCACGAAATCATGGCTGTCATAGCCCACTGGACAGAGCCCCTCCTCGCTTACCTTAAAATACAGGACCTCCCCGATGACCAAAATGAGGCCCACCGAATAGTTTGGCGCTCTAAAGCGTACAAAGTTCACGAAGGTGAGTTGTATAAGAAAAGCACAATGGGTATTCTCCAAAGGTGCATCTCCGAAGAGGAGGGAAGGAAAATTCTCACCGAAATACACGCTGGAATGGGCGGCCACCATGCCGCAGCACGGGCGCTCGTAGGCAAAGCTTTTCGTGCTGGCTTTTACTAGCCTACAACCCGAGCAGATGCCCAAACCTTAGTCCAGCACTGCATTGGCTGCTAGCTCTTTGCAAATCAAGTCACATGCCTCCCATCGCTCTGAGAACAATCCCCATTACTTGGCCTTTTGCAGTCTGGGGGCTTGATATGGTCGGACCCCTTAAATGGGGAAGTCATAAAAGGAAATACTTACTGGTGATGGTAGATAAATTCACTAAGTGGATTGAAGCCAAGCCAGTAAAAATAGCTGAAGCAGGGCCTGTGATTGATTTTATATCTGGCGTAGTACACCGCTATGGTGTACCGTATAGTATTATCACAGAGAATGGCTCCAATTTGACAGCTGATGAGGTAAAAAAATTGGTGCGCAAAGCTAGGTATTAAACTTGACGATGCTTCTGTATACCATCCTCAAACAAACGGTCAAATCGAAAGAGCCAATGGTCTGATAATGAGCGGCATTAAACCCCAACCAGTGCGCTCCCTACGGGAGTCTGATAAACACTGGGTCGAAGAGCATGACTCCGTACTCTGGGGGCTGCGGACCACACCCAATCGTACGACCGGATATACACCTTTTTATGGTGTACGGCACAGAGGATCTTCGGCCCTGCGACATTATTCATGACTCACCTCGAGTGCGCATGTACGAGGAAAGGGAGGCCGAGTTAGATCGTCAGGATGACCTAGATGGGCTTGAAGAGGAGCGCGATACAGAGCTAGCACGTTCAGCACTTTACCAACAACAAGCTAGGCGATACCAGAGCAGAGAAGTGCAGGCCAAGACATACAACGTCGGTGAACTTGTTTTACGCCTCTCGGAGAAGAAAAAGGACAAGCTCAAACCAGAATGGGAGGGCCCCTTCATTATTGACGAAGTACTCACCGGTGGAGCCTATCGCCTGCGCAATGCTCAAGACAACCGCCTTGAGCCGAACCCGTGGAACGCTGCCCGGCTCCGACGATTTTATGGATAGTTCGGTAGCAATTTCTTCCTCTTTATAAGTTAGATCTTGTTTTTTATTTTCTCTTTAAATTTTCTTCAATTGGAAAGTGTTCGGCTCACCCGAACCATCACGTGACGAGTACACCTTCAAATATACCTGGGGCTCCCTTAATGAAGCCCATTACCAATAAAGCTTCTTGCTTAAAAATGTCACCTGTTTTTACAGTTCATCCTTGCCATTATATGCACCAATATGACTTAAGTTCTGGCCAAGCTAGGTTGCCTGGCTCCTATGCTTACCCCTACGTTTCCGATTGTTCGGCTAGGGCGTAAAGGGAGCACCTCTGCGATTGTTACAACTGGGTAATCCGGATATGTACCTCAGACTGGGTGCAGCCGAAAGCTAGCGCTCTTCAGGGAATAATTGGTCGGTGGATACACGACGTATCGCATTCTAAAGCGTATCTTAAACTATAACAGGAGATGGCATCCTACTATCCTTCTCACAGGATCGAAAGCCTAGGCCCACATCTTTATGCACGCCGACCTAGGGAAAGGAACCCCTAATGGAACTATTCTCTCTGGAAGATGTTTCGTACGTTAAATAGTAATATAACATAACTCCTCGAACCCAGTTCGTCTGTTGAAGCAATTATGACTGGATCACCTGGTTTCCGAACATATCACATGTTTACCACAGATATAGTATTCGGAAGCACTCCAACCTTTGGGTTATGGAGGTTAAAGCACATGGTCGGCCATGACAAACTTTATATAAATTCGGCCGGAGATAAGTTTGATGGTAAAGGTACATTTGATACATAGAATCAAACGACTACTCATTTTATATTCCCTCAATAAGGCTGTCTAGCTTACGGTCCTGTTGGGAAAGTTTTGCAGCTATCCCTACTTGGTCATATACCAGACGCGGAGGAATTTCTTATCCATCGGACCCTCAAGGTCCCATGCGGGCCATGTGATTTGGATCGAGACGAGTGTAGCGTGTCTTCACCATGGCCCATGCTTCTTGAGCACCCATGCGGCATGCTGATGCTTTCCATAGTTCAAAGCGGCGACGAGCCCCTTTGAACAGGTCCGCCGAATCCTCCATAGTTTCTAGAGGAGAATCGCTAGGCCATAGAGCTCTAGCCATACTCTTCATGGCCTTCTGAGCCCGTTCATGGACCCTGGAAAGCTCTTGAAGCACATCACGCTCAAAATTGGACACTCCGCCCTCAGGCTGCCCAGTCAACAAACCTGAAGGAAAAGTTTTTATAAGAAACTTTCACAATAAGAGACTACATGGAGAGCTAGGTATAAGAGACATACTAAGCATGCCACTTTTTAGCCTCCGGTTCTCTTCCAAGGCGCTTGTGAGTTGGGACTTTACGCCCATTAGCTCCTGTTCGAGCCTAATATTTCTATCCCGTGCTTGGTTCCTTTTTTCCATAGGGTGCGTCACGGCACGCTCGCCAGCGGCTTTTTCCTATTCGGCAAATTTCTTGTCTGCTAGGGCAGCTCCTAGCTCCCTCTCCAGTTGGTCGGTTGATCATGTCGTTGTATTACACATTAGTATATACACCATCGTAATCAGCAGAACTATCATAGCTTTCGAATTATTCTTACCACCAGCATCCTTTCGGGATTCCTTCGAATTTTTCAATTCAGCGAGCTGAGTCTGGCACTCTTCAAGTTCCTTGGATAAAGAGTTATTCTTTTCTCGAATGACCTATAAAAATAATACGATCCTCAAATCAGTTGTACCAACTCCTTTAAGTCTCAGGGGCTACTGGCATGGGAATACTCAAAATAAAAACTTACCCTCATATCTTTTGAAAGCTGATGAGTGGCTCTGGCGAGTCCGTCTTGAGCGGCTCGAATATAGGCATCTGCAGAATTGAGGGTGTTAAACGCCTCCTCGAAAAAAGCGGGATCACGCATGGCTTCCTTCCGCCGCCGGTGAATCAACACAACCTCCACTTCAGAATTGGTGGCTGACACTTCATCCGAGTCCTCATGGGAAGGACAATCCGGCACCGAATCATCATTAACCCCTAATGGGCCTGAGGCTGGATTGGCTGGAGCTTCGCCTGCATTGTCTTCGGAGACATTCCAGTGTGTACTCCTCCTAAAAGGACAAAACAAAGCAGAAAGTTGTAATACTGATTTCACCACCCAGCACTTGCCAAAACAAACATACCTCTTTAAGGGTCCGCCGGTTTTCGCGGTCCTCTTTCGCTTTGAGGCCTCACCCAATGCGGGTGTCACCCTCTCGGTTGATGATTTTTGCTAGGGCTTGAATTCGAGCCGAGTCGAGCCAGCTCGGCTCGACTCGCTAGAGCTCGTTTCGTCAACGAGCTAGCTCGACTCGACTCGTTACTATAACGAGCTCAAACCCAAGATTGGCTCGACTAATATAACTCGCGAGCTGACTCGTTTAGCTTGTTAAGCTCGTTAAAGATATCAACATAAAACCTCAAATATCATAAAAATGATTATGTATATATTAAATATATACATCACCAAACAATTGTAATTTCCTTGTAACGCATGGGTCTCTTGGGAGGCTGGGCCTTCAATGGTTGGGCCATGTGCTGTGCACCTCGGATGCAGGGTGCTGAGTGGCTTATCTTTTTTTAGATTGGGAGTGGCTAATATTTTGTACCGAGCCTAACGAGTTACACGAGTACTCGTGAGATTGGCTTGTTTAACTCGCTCTATAAACAATCTTAAACTAAATCTCGGCTCGACTCATTATTCTTTGAGTTCGAGTCAATTCGAGCCGAGTCACGAGCTACTCATTTAGCTCGCGAGCTTCGACCTTTTTTTCCAGCCCTAGTTTTCGCACAGTTCGGCGTGAGGAGCGCCGTCCCTGTTCAAGTATGATAGAATACAGTGGGTAAGGTGCATCGGGAATCCTCTCTTTTGATGAGATATGTCTTGAAATACTTACATGGGAGGAAGAAATGAGGCCTGGGTAATCGGCTACTATAGCCACCAGGGGACCCTCACGACAGGCTTGGTAGAAGAATCCATCTACTAACTCTATACCTACGTCTGAATCTTCGTTATATCCGGGGCCTGAATTTTGAAACTGGTCATCCGGCGGTGGGGCAGGACTGTTAATCCCCTCGATCACACTCCTCCACTCCTGTTGGGAGAAACCGAATATAGTTCGGTTAACACGTCATAACAAAGAAAAATTAAGCGGCCAAAGAGAGAGGCTTACCCAGTTGGGAGGATTGTACATAGAAAGGCCCTCCCGGCACGTTAAACGGATGACGTCTTGCTTCTCTCCTTTATAAATGCCTTCCAGGACAGTGCCTAGAACGATAGGGTCATCTAAATCCAGGCGTAGGCAGCGCGAGGCGTCATTCTGACCATTGTAGTGCCACATCGGAAATCCTCTGGCTTGAAGCGGCTGTACACATTGCTTCATTGAAATGGCCATCACTTCGATTATAGTTAATCCCAAACTGGCGAGCAATTTGATCTTGCCAGCCAGTCTGCTAACCTCCGCTCTCTCTTCTTCCGAGGGACCGCGGGGGACGCCAGTTGAAAAGCTTCCTTGGCGGAGCACTGGAATACTTGGGGAGTCCTTGCCGAACTAGATCCGGCAAAGCGACGTCCTCAATGTAAAACCACTCCGAAGGCCACTCTTCGGATGCCTTCTTCGGAGTACCGAGCAGATAGCCTGTCCCGGCTATGCGCCATACTTCAGCGCCCCCAACTTCAAAAATGGATCCTTCTTCCGATCGAGGGACAAGGCAGAAATACCTTCTCCATGGCTCGAAGTGAGGCTCGCAGCCCAAGAATAGTTCGCATAAAGCGACAAAACCCGCGATGTGCAGGATTGACCTATCGGTGTACAAAAGTAGGGCCGCTCTTTTTTACCCCTTACTTGTGCACGGGCAGTTAGAGCCCCGCTTGTGGCCAAACATAGCAGAGCAGAGAAGGGGAGCCAGGAACGAAGAATTACCAGAACAACGCCAAGACGACGGCACGAGATGACCAGGCAGGGAGAAAGGCTGGGCGGCCTGCGCACCCCCAACAAGGGCTCTTGTCCGGGGTGATCCACTCAGACGCCTCCGTTGCAGCCACCCTTGGAGCCTATGAGTTCCAACAATATCAGCAACAGTGGAGCCAAGGCTCGGGAAGCGCCCACGTGATGGCATGCAGATCAAGACAAAGATCTTTGACTCCCAAGATAAGAACCAGAAGACATGACGATCACAAGGCTCCTTGCCGAGGACACCCATGAGGCCCCGGCAAGGCTCCTTACCGAAGACGCCTCGGAGCCCTGGCAAGCCCCTTGCCGCGGGATACTCATGGAGGCCCCGGCAAGACCCTTGTCGGGAACAGAAGCAAGTATGTGGCAAGCCCTTGCCGCCCCATCGCCGCCCCAGCTTCGCGACCGACCCGCTGGCCCAAGCAGTCACCCACGCGGCGATATGTGGTTCCTGGGCCAGCCAGTCAAGCACCTGCGTGGTGGCATACAGATCTTCGTGAAGGCCCTACTGCGACACCACCTCAGCTGCCTGCCTCGCTGGCCTGGACGCGCATCACGACCATACGGAGCGGCCACGGATGGGACGGGCTTCTTTTCCGTCCCCGATAAAGTAAATAGACACCTAAGCAGCGCATTTAATGCTCCTTGTCCGGTAATGGCATGGGATAAGCCTAGACACTATACACCTTTCCACCTCCTGTGTGCCACTGTGGTAGCCCCTTTAGACTATAAAAGGAGGCCCGCGACATACTTGAGGAGGATTCGGATCCTGAAAAGCAGGACAGGCACTGTAGCTAGCTCAAGAACTCAAGAACACTCAAATATACACAAAAGCAGGACTAGGGTATTATGCGTCCTCGCGGCCCGAACCTGGGTAAACGATCGTTGTGCTGATTCTTAGACCTGCTCTTTGCACAACTTCGCGCTCGCCAACCGTAGAAGGGATTCTAGTGATCCCATAGGTGTCGTCTCGCACCAACATCTTTGGCGCGCCAGGTAGGGGGCGCGGTTGTGAAAATCTGGTCTAGTAGTTAGTGCAGCGATTCCTCATCGCCATGGCTCCTAAGAAGAAGACGATTGCGGAGGTCGGTTCGTCTGTAGCCGAACGGCCCGTGCCGGCGCAGGCTGGAGACGAGGTGGTCACGGATGGGAGCCGAGGCGCGACCCGCGAACACCCGCGTTGTTCCAGCAGCCGAAGCCTGGCGAGCGGCATTGTTCGTGCGCGAGATGACGAGCCACTCGCCACCCAGTCCAAGGGTGGAGCCGGGCACCCCACAGGTGGCGCGGGGCCCTCCAAGAGCGGCGTCGTACCCCGCACGGGCGACGCGGCGACTTCCAAGACGCCCACGGTTGCTCCCACGGCGCGTTCCTCCCAAGTCACGCGTGATGAGCAGCATCGCCGTGCGGAGGACCCCGGGCGCCGCCGCGGAAAGAGCCCCGCGCATCAGTCACGAGATGTAGAAGATCAACATGTTCGCCAAGGCACTGGCGAGGATGGCGTGCAGCCGCGGGATCGTGATAGAGCTCCTTCTAACATAGTTAGAAGTCGCAACGCGTCTTGACCCACGCAGCTCTCCCCGCCGCCCACGCCGGCGGAAGCCCTGGCGCGCGTGTAGTTGCTCCTCGACTTCCCTCCCGCCACGGAGAACCTCGACGAGTGGAGAGCTACCATTCATAGCCTCATTGCCATTGCCAAAAAGGACAAACCTCGACCGGCAGGGCATTTGGGCCGACGCTCCGCCGAGCCACCGCACGTTAGCGGTGAAAGGACCGGAGGCGCCGCCGCCACGGTGCATTCTCCTCCTCCTCGCCAGCTACCACGTGTGTTGGCCCGTCAGAACGACACTTGTGATGACGTATCCATAGCGTCGTCCGACCCACGGACTCACCATGACCAGCGCCAAGTTCTCCGAGAGCGTGCCCTCGAGCACGCTCGAACCACCATCGAGTGCCGCCGCGAGGCACGCCACCAGCCGGATAGGCGGGCAGGGCCTGCTGTGGACAACCCAGCACCGGGATGATCTAGAGGCTTACCTTAAGAGGTAGGTTTTCTGGTCTTTACCCGTGAGCTGCAGCGTTTCCAGTGGCCCACCCACCGCACCTTCAAGCCCGACGTCGGCGAGAAGTACAATGGCAAGACTCACCTATCAGAGTTCCTCAGCATCTACACCATCGTGATGCAGGCCACTGGGGCGCGCGACGACAAGGTGCTTGCCAATTATTTCCTGTTGGCACTTAAGCACAACGTCATGTCATGGTTGATGCACTTGCCGGCGGATTCCATTTCTTCCTGGTCGGATTTGTGCCATGAGTTTGTTGGCGCCTTTACGGGAGGCCACCAAGCTCACGGGCAAGCAAGCGATCTGCATGTCATCCCCCAGAAGGAAGGTGAAAGGTTGCGCAAGTACATACAGAGGTTCAGCCGAGTGCAGTACAACATCCCAGACGTTCATCCTGCCGCCGTCATCAGCTTGTTCCACCAGAACGTGCGCAGCTGCAAGATGCGTGAGGAGCTGGCGATGAATAAAGTCAAGGATGTGGCCGAACTCTACGTTCTAGCTGACAGGTGCGCTCGGGCTGAAGAAGGAAGGAAGTACCCCGGCGAAGACGGCGGTGTGGAAACCGGCTCCTCGGACGAAGACGTTGTCGCCCCGACAAAAAAGGGTCGACGCCGTAACAGAAAACGTAATGGCAAGGTTGTTCTTGCCATCGAGCGATTCGACGATGCCGACACCGCTAAGAATTCCAAGGCAGACGACCACGGCAAGGAAATTGCTGGGTGCATCGCCTACCGGGCCTTGGCGGCCATCGACAAGCCGGGGAGCTCCGACTAGCAGTACTGCAAGATCCATCGTACTTAAGGCCATGACCTTAAGAACTGCCGACAAGTCGAGCAGCTCACAGAGAAGCAAAATGTCGAGTACGAGAGGCGAGACACGGTGAAAGGCAAAGATGGTACTGGAGGATCCGGCAAGAAACATCGCGGCCAGCCGGGCCGCCCCGACAAAGATAACCTACAAGAACGACCCGCTCGGGGCCATGACAAGAAGTGAGAAGATGATGATCATGAAGAGGACGACGAATCCGGCGAGCAAGAGTTCCAGAAGGCCACGGAGGCCATGTGTGTCGACGGCGGTGCCTCCCTGTACACCTCCTACCGCCAACTTAAACAGTGGGTGCGTGAGATCACAGCAGTGGAGTCGTCGTTCGATGCCCGAAAGCCGCAGAGATGGTCCAGCACTCCTATCATCTTTGACGTCGAGGATCACCCTGACCACACAACTGCGGTCGGGTGTTTGCTATTGTTGGTCTCACCAACAATATGCAACCTCATGGTGATGAAGATGCTGGTTGATGGTGGGGCTGGCCTGAACTTGATCTCGCCCGTCGTGATCAAAAGGCTGCAAATCCCTGATGGAGACCTCGAGAAGACGAGCTTGTTTCAAGGAGTCAACCCAGGAAGAAGCCAGCCCAAGGGTAATGTCACGCTTCCCGTCACATTCGGGGGCGAGCTAAACTACACGATGGAGAGGATTGTTTTTGATGTAGCCGAGATCCCCTTGCCTTACAACAGGATCCTCGGCTGCCCAGCGTTGGCCAAATTCATGGCGGCGTCGCATTACGCCTACAACACGTTGAAGATGCCCGGGCCGATGTCCATAATTACCCTCCCCTTCGACAAGAAGGATGCGCTGATCTGCGCTGATCAGCTTTACCGGGAGGCAGTTGCAGCGATGCCGCTAAGGCGCTTGCTCCTGCCACTGAAGCCCCGGGAGGAAAGAAGGCCGGTAAGACATCTCGCGCCTACTCCGGCAAGCTCTCCTCTTCGGAGTGTAGCATTCCCGTCGAGAACACGCCAGAGAGCTCCACCGGCAAGAGCAAGAAATCCAGAGCTGCTCCACCAGAAACCAAGCGGGTGTCCGTTGAGGAGGACGGCATGGGAGGGGCTTTCACCATAAGCTCCGCCCTCGATGACAAATAGGAAGATGCGCTCGTTAGCTTCCTGCGGGTGAACGCCGAAGTGTTTGCATGGCAAGCGTCTGACATCCCCAGCGTTCCCAGGGAGGTGATTGAGCACCATCTTGCTGTCTGCCCTCATGCGCGACCCGTCGAGCAGAAGGTCAGGAAGCAAGCTCTGGAGCGGCAAGACTTCATCAGAGAGGAGACCAGGAAGTTAGAGGCAGCCTGCTTAGTGAGAGGAGTGCTCCATCCAACGTGGTTGGCCAATCCGGCGGTAGTGCGTAAAGCAAATGGGAAGTGGAGGCTGTGTATAGACTACACAGACATTAATAAGGCTTGTCCAAAAGACCCTTTCCCATTGCCACGCATCGACCAGATTATGGACTCCATAGTCGGGTGTGACTTGTTATCGTTCCTCGATGCTTACTTAGGCTACCACCAGATCTTCATGACGAGGGAAGATGAAGAGAAGACATCATTCATCACCCTATTTGGTACGTATTTCTTTATACGGATGCCTTTCTGATTGAAGAGTGCTGGCACAACATTTGCGAGGGCGGTCCAGATTGGTTTTGAGCGTCAGCTACATAAAAATATGGAAGCTTATATGGATGATATAGTGGTCAAAACCAAGGACAAAGCAACGCTTGTGCAAGATTTGGAAGAAACATTCACGAATCTGCGCAAGATCAACCTTAAGCTGAACCCTGAGAAGTGTGTCTTCGGCGTCTCGTGCCGCACTCACCAACGCCCAAAAGGGTTCCCTCTCTGCCTCGGCGTACTTCGGGCATATGCACTCCCTATCCAATGAGCTCGCTGCAATGGGCAAACCACTCGGTGAGGGGGGAGCTCATTTCCTTTATCATTGCCGGCCATGACATGGACTACCAACCCATCATCTCCGTGCTAGGCGTCCGCACCGAGCTCATCACCATTGACATCATCTTCTCCATCGTGGCCAATTTTGATCAGCGGGTGGAGATGTTCCACGACAATGGCAATGGTGGTTTTAAATCATCAGCCAATGCCACATCATTTGGTCGTGGTGGCGGGTAGAGGAGGCTAATGAAAGGGTGGGCTCTGTCGGGTCTCACGATCACGGCGACTATGGTGCTAGAGGCGGCTATGGTGCTGGCTGTGGCCATGGCACTGGTGGCGGCTACAACCAAGCAGGAGGTAGTGGTTGCTACAACCCTAACTCAGCTGGCTCTCGCAGGAGCTACGGCTTTCACCAAAACAATAGTGGAGGCTATCAAGGTGGTGGCGGCGGTGGCTACTATCATCAGAACCATAACCAAGGTGGTGGCAACAGAAATAATCAGCACCCCCAGCAACAACAATCGGGGGCGCCCCTTCCGAGGGTATGAAGGCTATGAGGGCAAGTGTCAAATTTGTAAGAAAACTAATCATATTGGCAAATATTGTGATTGGCGTTATGCTGACGATAATAATTCCTAGAAAAAGAAAATTACAGCTGCAGCCGATGTGTCATATAGAGTAGATACCAACTGGTATATGGACACATGCACCACAAACCACATCATTGTAGAACTCGAGAAGCTAACAATGCATGAAAAGTACGTGGCCATGATCAAGTCTACACTGCAGCTAATGGTGCAGGTATGGATATAAGTCATCTTGGTCAATCATTTATCAAAACCTCGCACAAAACTGTTGAACTCAATGACATTTTATATGTTCCCAAGGCCTCCAAAACTTCGCCATCAGTTCATCATATTGCTCTTGACAACATTGTATTTCTTGAATTTCGCCCATTCTTTTTCTTGATCAAGGATCAGGTCACAAAGAAAGTTCTACATAGGGGTGTGTGTGTGGAAGGCCTCTATGCTTTACTTCCCAAATATTGCCAATACAATAAACAAGTGTATGGTGCCGTCAAGCTCTCTGCTAAAAGATGGAAAAATTGCTTAGTTCATCCATCCTTTTATACTATTAGTCGTATTCTTAGTAGAAATAACCTCCCAGTTGTTGGAAGAGAAATTTAGAAACCATTTGTGATTCATGTCAAAGAGAAAAAATCATCAACTACCATATCCTATTTCTAGTAGTGTGTCTACCAAGCCATTACAACTCATTTATTCTGATGTCTAGGGTCCAACACCCACTTCTATTGGTAGGCATTCTTACTACGTAAGCTTTTTCGATGACTATAAAAAATACATGTGGATCTATCTTATTAAGAAATATTCTGATGTGTTTCAAGTGTTTCACAATTTTAAAGAACTTATCGAACATAATTTTGATAGAAAAATTATTTCCATGCAATCAGATTGGGGTGGTGAGTATGAGAAACTAAACTCTTTTTTTTTAAAGATAGGCATCTTTCATCAAGTGTCATGTCCACATGCACACCAACATAATATGTTCTGACGAGCGCAAACATCGACATATTGTTGAAGTGGGCTTGGCTATTTTAGCTTTTGCCTCCATGCCAGTAAAGTTTTGGGACGAAGCCTTTCTTACTGCCGTACATCTCATTAACATCTTGCCTAGTTGCACTATATCCAATGAAACTCCCATTGAACGTTTACTCAATGGCACACCAGATTACACAACCCTTCGAGTTTTCGGATGTGCCTGTTGGCCAAATCTTCGTCCCTATAACACTCGGAAGCTTAGCTTTCATTCTAATCAATGTGTCTTTCTCGGGTGCAGTGCTCAACACAAGGGCGTAAGGTGCCTTGATGTCTCCACTAGACATGTCTACATCTCATGCGATGTTGTCTTTCATGAAACCCAGTTTCCTGTCGAAAAACTCCACCCTAATGCCGTCACGCCTCTTAGGAAGGAAATCCTTCTCCTTCCTTCTCATCTCTTTAGCATTTCTTGTGTGGGTAATAATAATTGTACTGATCAAGTTTTGAATAATATATCTCCTGCTATACCTGAGATTTCTGTTCCAGAAAGCAACAAAGAAGAAAAAGGGACATAAAACCGTTCATTTGGCGACCATGTGATGAACACAAACAATCAAGGAGGATCTCCCTCGGGACCAGTGCGCCTGTAAGCGTTAGGTCCGACCGTATCTCCCTCAGAATCGGTGACCCGTCAGGCGGCTCAGGAAAGCCCACCATCTTTGCCTCCGCGCCATTCTTCAACCGCCATGTCGCTGCATGCTACCAAGCCACCCAGCCTATCAATTGTGTACCAATCAGGGGCAGGGGACCAGTGCATCACATGGTTTGCGCCGCTCCCACACGTCTACACCATGCGGCCCCCACCATCTTCTGGTGTCGTGTCGGCTGGGCCAGGCATGGGATCCGCACCAGATCTTCCTCATGCGCCCCACTCGCCAGGATCCTCTACGGCGTCCCCTTCATCGCCCTCAACTATTTCACCCACAAAGGATCTAGTCTCCACTCCATCGGGATCTGGTGGATCTCGTGTGCAGTGGGCTGCAGCTCCACCCCGATCTTCTGCGCTTGCACCTACAACGCCTCATACATGTCTTCAAGATGAAACTATTCAACCCGTTAATTATAAAACTAAATATGGCTTAGTTGTTTCCACTATTTCCACAGGTGAACCGCGCACTGTTAGTGAGGCTCTCACTGATCCAAGGTTGAAACATGCTATGGATGAGGAATTTCATGCCCTTCAGAGAAACCACACATGGTATCTTGTTCCTCAACACACATATAAAAATGTGATTGACTACAAGTGGGTCTATCACATGAAACACATGTTAAATGGTACTATTGATCGCTATAAGGCCAGACATGTTGCAAAGGGCTTTAAGCAGAGGTATGGAGTAGACTATGAGTATACTTTCAGTCCTGTTATTAAAGCTGCCACTATTGGTCTTCTCCTGTCCATTGTTGTGTCCAGAGGCTGGTGTCTTCGTTAGCTAGATGTGCAGAATGCGTTTCTTCATGGTGTTTTGGAAGAGGAAGTATATATGAAGCAACTCCTGGGTTTGAGGATATATTACAAACAACCATATCACATCTGCAGGCATGAAAAATCATTGTATGGATTAAAACAAGCACCCCAAGCGTGGTACTCTTGCTTGAGCTCAAAGTTACAAACACTTGGTTTTATTCCTTCCAAATCTGACACATCCTTGTTCATTTACAATAAGGCACACATAGTTATTTTTGTGCTTATTTACGTGGATGATATCATTGTCACAAGTTCCTCCAATAAGGTAGTAACAACTCTTTTGCAAGATTTGCACTCAGATTTTGCTCTCAAGGATTTAGGTGATCTTCACTTCTTTCTTGGTATTGGGGTAAAAAGAAACACACAAGGTGGTATTCATCTGTCTCAGGAAAAATATGCAGCTGATCTTTTGAGCAAGGATGGGTTGCAAGGCTGTAAACCATCTCCAACACTGCTTTCCAGCTCCGAAAAAGTATCTCTTGCTGAGGGTTTCCTACTGAATCAAGAGGAGGGTACCAAGTATAGAAGTTTGGTAGGTGCATTGCAGTAGTTGACGCTTACTAGGCCTAACATCTCTTTTGAAGTAAACAAAGTATGTTATTTTTTTCATGCACCTACTTCTTCTCATTGGACGGCTGCTAAGCGCATATTGAGATATGTAAAGAACACTCTAAGTGTTCGACTAACATTCATCAGGATGTCATCTACTCTTGTTAGGGAATTTTCTGATTCTGACTGGGCAGGATGCTTGGATCACATGAGGTCAACTGGTGGATTTGCAATTTTCTTTGGTCCAAATTTAATTTCTCGGTGCGCAAAGAAATGAGCAACCATGTCACGCCCAAGCGATGAGGCAGAATATAAGGCACCTGCAAATGCAACAACAAATATATGGGTTAAGTCCATGCTCAAGGAACTTGGAATACATCCCACACAAAATCCTTGTCTTTTGGTGTGATAATCTTGGTGCCACATATCTTTCTTCTAATCATGGTTTTCATGCAAGAACCAGACATATTGAAATTGATTATCACTTTGTTAGAGAAAGGGTTGCTAAAAAGGAGTTAGAGATTCAGTTTGTTCCCTCAAAGGATCAAGTTGCAGATGGATTCACAAAGGCCTTGCTTATAGGACTATTTGAAGAATTCAAGCGTAATCTAAAGTTGAGAAGTTCAGATAAAGGGAGAGTATAAAAAATGTATCATTACGGAGAATTGTGGGCGCCCTTGTATGTCTTGAGAAACACATATAGGAGGATAGAGATAGGTTTTTCTTATCTATACCTAATATTAATGGATGGAGGCTTTCTCCATCCGTCATCCCTTTAGATCTATTCGTTTTAAAGATTGACGGCTGAGATTTAAAAGTCTCTACCCCCAATTTCCTATGTTGCCACGACCCTGGTTTTCCTTAGTCTGGGACGCGGACTTGTGTTGGAATCAAACTCCACGGGGTAAAGTCTGATTTAAACCTTGAAGTTGTAGGGCTCGTCCAGAATGAACCCTTACCTCTAAATCCCTGAAGTTTGTACCCTGTCCTTTCTAATCCCGGTAGTTTTTAACCTTCCGATCCTATCCAAACAGGGATTTCCTGTGTGGCACCAAAAAAGATTGGGATGGTAGGATAAGCCTCACATGTGGGTGTGGTCCACTTATCAGCAGAAGTTAGAAAGAAATAACAAAAATTAAAAAAAATGCCTTTCAGATTAGACTGCAAGCCTCAACAGCAGCAGCTGCCAACTACCCGTCATAACGATCTTGCATGTTAGCTCTATATATATTTTATGGAAAATACACAGAAAAAAACGCCTCCTTGTTGCAGGCCCCTGCCTCTCCGGCGACGACTGTGGCCGTCCAAATCCACCTTTAGGACCCCTTGCCGTCGTTCTTGTCATGGCTCGACACTGTCAATAAACAGAAACCGAGATGTGTGGCGAGGGAGGAAGGCACCTGGTGCGGTGTGCGGCGCTCATGGATGTACCAGGGCCTAGGGTGTGATGTAGTATGAAGACCCAGCCAGCGACGAGACGCAATAGGGTTTTGGTGTGCTCGTGCTCCGGACACCGGTGAGACACGCAATAGTCAGGGCCATCTAGGAGCCGGCGAGACGCCCGAGAGCTCGCCAGTCCAGAAAGCGGTGTACAACACAGTTGGCTCGAATGGCGGGATCCCGCCGAAGAGCGCGTTGCGCGAGAGGAAGAGCAGCTTGAGTCCGACGAGCGGTGAAAGGTTCGGGACGACGCCGGTGAGGTGGCTCCCTTGAGGCTGACTGACTGAGCGCGCCGAGGCGGTCGGCAGCGAGTCTGAAGTCGGCGAGCGCCGCGACGTCACCAGCGTTGGGCTTGTAAGTTGTAACCCGGTCGGCTTTCAATGCGTACGCGTACATGCGTTTCCCAGCCTTTTGCTTCTACGCTACCACGCACCATGCATGCATGCACGCACTCACTTCGTTGTTCCCTTAAATAAGTTAGCAATCCCGGTCTTCCCCTGCCACGTCAGCAAATCCACTCCTAAGATAGATACAAGGTTAAAAACGTACGGGATTAAAAAGGACAGGGTATGGACTTCAGGGATTCAAAGATGAGGGTTTGTTTTCGACGAGCCGTACAACTTCAAGGTTTAAATCAGACTTCACCCAACTCCACGTCTCCTGCCAACTTACCTAACGCCTCTAATAATTATCTGTTTGGCAGAGGCCCTTCTTCCACGAACACCTAGCCCTGTCTCACCAATGTCCGCCACTAGCGGCCAGAAGCATTGGTGGATGCTACGGCTGCTAACGCTGGCTGGCCAAGTCTCACCAACCACTTTCGCCGCGTATGGACGTATGCCGACAAGTGGGACTTTGCGAAAGACCTGGCCTTGGGTCGGTGGTACTTGGCATAATGTGGCCGGTGGTCGTGGGCAGCAAAGGGGCTCGGGTGGACCAGAGGTTTTACAAGAGGGCACTGCACGCGGGCAGGCGGGGTCATGGTGATGGTCGGAGCAGCAATAGGCAGAGGCGGCAGGAGACTCATGGCAGAGGCTGGTCGTAGCGGATGCCTCAAGCAATAAGACTTGAGGGGAGCTCGAGTGTGGCAATAGGAAAAGGACGAGCGTCCATGGTGGGCAGAGGAGAAGGCAGGAAGGACGACGCTCGTGAGGCTGAAGTACACGGCGAGCTGCAGATCACAGCGAAGGGCGTGACAGCTGCAACCATGGTCGGCGGACATGGTGCAGGGTCGGGAGCGATGGAGGCTCGTAGGAACAGTACGAGTCAGGGAGCTCAAGGAGGCCGGCGTCCACGGCGACGTCCAAATGACGGTGAGGGGCGAGGCAGTTGCAGCCATGGTCGATGGCCATGGTGTAGGCTCGACAGCAAGGGCAGCAACAACGCGTCTAGGCATGGGGCAGGCGAGGAGAGAAGGATGAAGAGGAGCCTTCAGTGTTCATCTCGGCAGCAAAGCTCACATGGCTACGAAATCTACAACTAAAAGTTGCGCATGATGTTGGGGTGTTGCTCATCCCTCTGGCCTCCCTCTAGTCATACGCGCTCGTGCCCATGCACATACACGGCGTGCGTGCATGAAGTATGCGCCAAGTACAAGTTTGTCGGAGTATTAGCTCCTTGACTAATCTTTGTCAAAGTTTCAAAGCAATGATCAGTATGGCAGCGGAGGTAAAATTCGAAGTACAATGCTGTTGACATGCCCATGGAAATTTAACACCAGGAAATCCATAACTAATTACGGACACATGCAATTACTGGCTACGGCATTCTATTAACCAAACAAAACCCCGCTGGGAAGTTTCTGTTTGGTGGAAGAATTATGAGTGCAAGTGGGCTGGAAAAACACAAAACAGTGGGCTAAATGTATATAGTCACATGGAGCAGATGAAATATTTTACATCCCATGGTTAGCCAGCTAGCTACATCCTGTGCGTGCTACTCCCTTCGTCCGGAAATACTTGTCATCAAAATGAATAAAAGAGGATGTATCTAGATGTATTTTAGTTTTAGATACATTCCTTTTTCTCCATTTTGATGACAAGTATTTTCGGACGAAGGGAGTACTTGCTATGGAGGCTCCTTTACATCTGCCATGCGTGGTAAATTTTAAGAAGTTGCTATTATTCTACTTCAATCTTCCTACACTATTTTCTCATATAATCCGTCTCTATTCTTGGTCCTGATATAGTAGCTTAAAATGAAGCTATCTCGACATTCTTGGGTGACATCTTGCTTGGTCATAATATAGACATGCGTATTTAATAATTTAATTTTATCTCATTTGATTGATGAGCTAAAAAACAAATGCAATTTGACAATATATTTGGAGTGGTTTCTCGTGTCCAATTTGATGTCTTAATTTTTAGTAGGATATTGCAAACAAATGATGCTTTGGTGGACATAGGTGGAATTAGTATTGCTAATCAACAAGAGCAGTTTTAGCATGGTCCCTCTTACCCCTTTTTTTCACATAAGAGGTAAGAGTATGTAATAGATCTGAGCCGTTGATCACATTAATTAGTGGTCGGATTAACTCTTACCTTCTTACCTCATATGTAAAAATAAGGGGTAAGAGGGAGCATGTTAAAATTTACCAATCAACAAATAAAGTAGCATGAGTTAAGGTGTCAATCTGGTGAATGTTTTTTTACAATTGTTATGTGTCTCGATGTCAGATCAAAGGAGTATAAATTTGATGATGCACGTGCCTAATATGATTAATGCTACACCTATATAAGCATCAACTCGAGGGCAATAATTACTTGATCGATAACTTATTTTTGTACATGCCTGTTTTACATGCATATCTAATAGTATCATTCTATATTTTTTAAGGATTAAGGCCACATCTTGATAGTAGCGTGACGGCCCAGCAATTTTGCATTACAGTGAAGATACGGCAAGGCCGAATCATGCGAGTTGGAATCTACAAGTCCACAATGCATCATGGAAGGTAAACTCTCAAATACCACACAAACACTTAAATTTGTTTTATACCCATTGCAATGCACGGGCCTTTTTGCTAGTATATTTAAACTGTCTTATCTCTTCTTCTCTATCTCCTCCTGTAACTCCTTTCGGTTGGCAATCTCCACCGAACCTATAACCCTCACGATCTCTTACGGTCGTCCTATCAATATATACATCGCGGGCTCTAATATATGAGGGTTGAGACGCTTCCATAATTCCTACATTAAGTACTACTCAATATAAGAAGTATGGTGCCCTTTTTTTTTCTCACAAGACGTACATGTTCAAGCTGATGAGATAGACCTTGTAGATACCTTACTAAAAATAAATTCAGAAGGGATATAAACACTAAACAGAGCAAAAATAGATATTGGTATAACGATGTCAATCTTCCCCCAGGCTGATGTAACACTACGTACAGCATGAAGGAGATGAATGTAGGGCGATCAGATGTTGTTTCTGTCAGAAAAATGTAGAAATTAGCCAAAGACAAATTGCATTATGGTATTGCTTCTCCCATTTGTGTTAGTTCTTTATTAGCTCTCTATTGGTAGTCTTTGGTCCTAATATGATCTCCGGACCATTTTCACATCTCTTCGTAATTAATATGTGACATATATGAATTGCAATTTGATAGATATAGCAACCCTAATGTATCCTGGATATGATTTCATATTAGTTCGTGCCTGAGTGATCCATTTTTCTAATCTTTGATTTCTCTACTCAGTACGTACTATAGAAACGTTGGATTTTTTGGGATCTCCATGGTTTGTTAATTCAGTACCAAAGCTAAAAAACCATTCATTGCCATTTAGTCCTACGGAGGAGGCTGAACAAGAACAGTGTGCCCAATAAATTTAATTTGCTTTGACGCCGACATCTACAAAACCTCCTTCTGTAGATCCAACTTTTGAATTGCACTAAGCTTTTGGCCAGTATTAGTGATCCTACGAATTTAGCGTAAGGAGGGCTGGAGGGCTATTATTGTGTGGGTACATGCATATCTTACCTTTCTAGGTTACATAAATGATGTTGGATGTGGACTAATAGTCCAATGTACTAAGTGTGCAAGCATTGCAATTTGTCTGTAATTCTCTAATATAGTTGTGTCGCATACATCTTATTTTCTTAATAGCTCTTCATAATATGAATTTACCAATTGATTCTTATGTTAGTATTTGATAAATATTTTTCCTTCTCCAACGAATATATTTTATAAATTTATAAACTAGGGATCCCCATTGCATTAGCTCATCCCATCGAGCATGGCGTGTTGGGGGATAGGTAAGTGCAGCTGTAGTGGGGCTGCTGGGAACACGCTCGTCTTCTAAAAGGTAAATTGAGATTATAGAGTATCTATAGTCGGGTGTCCCAAACCCTCCTCACACGTGCGGGCGGGCTGCCACGTCATTGATCGGTCATGATTTTTTGACCCAGACAAACTCCTCAGACGGGCCTCAAGCGCTTGGGCTGATTGACACCCCTCATATCCAGCTCAAATATGGGGTGGATATGGAGACGTCCGGGCACGCCCGGCACGTCAGATTTGTTGAATATATTGTGTACGTGTATATTGTGTCTTGGCTCAACTCCTAGTTCCCATGTATAGTTGATGTTGTGTCCCCTTTCCGTACGTCATATATACGTGCCTGGTGCACCGATTAATATAATTGTGTTGCACGGACTAATCCTAGTCTTCTACATGGTATCAGAGCCAAGAGGTCTTGGGTTCAAGACCCGGCTGGCGCCACACGTGAGTGGGAGTATTGACGTATAATGTGTTGCCTAGTCTCTTCCATCAGATTGGTCTTTCGGTAGCATTGGCTAGAGCATGCACATCTAAATATCTATCACAAGTCGGTCCTAACACTAGTCTAGCCGTCGCTGTCGGATTACGGGCTCCGTAAACCCAAAGAAGTTCGAACACAGGGGCGTAAACAAAGTTCACTCCCGCTCACGTCTACCTAGCGCCACGCCCTCGCCCGGTGGTGAGATTCAAGCAAGCAACAAGTAAAAGCACACACGAGTTTACCCAGGTTCAGGCCACCTTGCGGTGTAAGACCCTACGCCCTGCTTGAGTGGATTAGCCTCAGGGGGGCTTGAGTATGAACAAGTATAGTGGTTCTTGAGCTCAGGAGGAGAGCTCAAGAGGGTTAGGAGGCAAGTGTTCTTGCTCCTTGAAGCGAAGGTGGGGTGTTCGAGATGAGGTCCCTCTCTCCCCGATCAGATCAGCCCAGATGAGATGAGATGAGATGCCTCCATAGTGGAAACCCTAGCTACTTATATAGGCGGCTAGGGTCCTCTTCCCCCGAAATGTTTAGGCGGGAAGGGATCCCACAACGGCCATATTGAGCGGGAACACAAGGACGTCCCTATCCTGACAAAAGCGGTCTTCGCCTGCAAAGAGACCAGACGATGACGCGGTGGTGGGCTCGGTTGTGACATCCTCTCTGTTGTCCTTGCGGTCTTCGGTCTTGTTGCACCGAATGGGAAATCTTTGTCTCGCTCCTCGAGAACCTGTGCCTTCGTTGTCTCATTTGCACCAAAACGGCAACTGCGCTGCTGGCACACGCTGGCACCCGCTGGCACCCGATTGCGTGGTGTGTCACTGCCTCCTCCTGAGGCAGGCTTGGCCTTGAGTTCTCCGCCCCTCCAGAGCAGCCTAGCCGAGGCTGCTCCTGAGAGGGTCCTGATGTCATTCTCCTCGCGAGGCTTAGCCCCTCGTGAGGGTCTTGAGCAGTTGGTCGATCAGCTGGGCCGTACCAGGCCGTGGTAGGAGCGCATCGCGGGCCGCAGGCACGCAAGTGATGGGCCTCGAACCCCTCGTTGGTTACCCCAAATGGAAGGTGTAAGATGCAGTAAGTAGAAGTGTTTTCCCCTAGCAAAGATGCCAAGGATCGAATCCCCAGAGACTCCTAGGTTCAACAGGTAGGTGTCAACTGCTAACAGCGCAATTAGCAATCAACGTGGACCTGCACATATATACAAATAACTTTGCTCCCAACGAGTACAGAGAGGTTGTCAATCTCTCCGGCCTTGTAGTTCACAAAGGGTTAAAAGCAATATGATAGTAGTGATAGATAGTGTTTTGCAATAGTAAATAAAATAACGGAAAGTAAATAGTGGATGTGATCAATGATGGTAATATGGACCGGAGTCTCATGATGTTCACTAGTGATGTCTCTCTCCCAAAAGACGATAAAACAACTATGTGAGGTAAACAAATTACAGCTGGGCAATTGACAGGACCACGAACGCAAACCAATGCTGACTACTCCCTCCGTTCCTAAATATAAGTCTTTTTAGAGGTTTCACTAGGGAACTACATACGGATGTATATAGACATACTTTAGAGTTTAGATTCATTCATTTTGCTCCGTATGTAGTCACCTAGTGAAATGTCTAAAAAGACTTATATTTAGAAACGGAGGGAGTACATTGCAAGAAAGGTTGAGGTTCAAAGCATGGGCGGTACGCCAAAGTAAGTAGACCGAAATCCATCTGCATCTACTACTAATCATCCACCTTGAGATATCTATCCAGAACATCTCGCTGGTATTAAGTTGCGAGTCCCACCCATAGTGTAAACTCAATGCAACAGATAACTGCATTAAAAGAACTTTGCGTAAAGTAAACAATCCTTGCACCCGCGGGCACAAGCACCGTTGTTTTCCCCCTTGTGGCAACAGCACATCCCCTAGACTCATGTTTCTGTCACTCAAGCTAGTCATCGAGGGGCATGAACCCACAATCGAGCATAACGTTCCCTCTTGGAGTCACTACCTATTACTCGGCCAAAGCAATAAATAACAACGGAGAACATGCAAGAATTACTTATGAACTAAAATATAAAAGAGATGAATCAAATATATTACTCAAGATCAATCTGAACATAATCTCATAATCCATCGGATCCCAGCAAACTCAACATAGCAACAGCATAAGGATTACATAGGTGCCTCGATCATGTAGGGCAGCTCACGAGGACTAATTAGTGAAGCACAAGAACGAGAAGAGAACATCACATAGCTACTGGTCATGGACTCATGGTCCAAGGGAGACTACTCACGAGTCATCCGGGAGGCGTCCATGGTGGTGGAGAAGCTCCCGGTGGTGATCCTCCCCTCCGGCAGGGTGCCGGGAAGAGTTCTCCTGGTGCTCCCGATCTTGGAAGCGGCGGCGGCGGCGGAACAGAGATGGGATCGCGAAAAGAAGTCATGTTTCGAGGGTTTCGGAGAGTCCTTTAAATATATGCCAAAGTAGGGCACCGGGGGACTCTCGGGGGGCCGAGGCGCCCCCCCGGCGCGGCCCAGGGGGGGGGGGGCGACCACAGGGCGCCTGGAGCCCCTGTGGCTCCCCAGGTTGCCCTTCGGATGCAGTGTTGTTTCCGGTTCGCTGATTTTTTATATAATTTTTCTGGATTTTTCTGGGCAGTTCTCGAAACGTGAAAACCTGAAATACAAAAACAGCCGAAAACAGAAACTGGCACTGGGGTGCACTGGATTAGTAAGTTAGTCCAAATATGATCAAAAGTGTATGGAAGTGTATGAATATCATAGCAATATCACCCAAAAGTGGCATGGAGCAAGCAGAAATTATAGATACGTTTTGGACGTATCAACATCCCCAAGCTTAATTCCTGCTCGTCCTCGAGTAGGTAAATGATAACAAGAATAATTTCTGTGGTGACATGCTATTAACCATATAGGACTTTCTCATAGTCATATGACAAAAGCTTACTGAGACAATGATTCTAAAGTAATTAAGTTGCCTCAAGAGAAAATCACAAATGACTGAAAGTTTTACAACAAGAAACTGAAACATCAAAAAGATTTGCTATGAACATGATGTGCAAATATGACAAAGTGATATCTAGCTTGCCCCCTTTAGTGATGCAAAACATAAGTGCAGGGGCACCTTCAAGGTTTAAGTGATGACTAGATACAATCATTTCAGAATAAACGATATCACAATCATGCAAAAGACAATGCTACTTTGGGACAATGCACATTACACTCAGAATGACAATCATGCTCTTAGTAGTTGGTGCTTGAAGTGTTTGAGCTTTTTATTTTGAAACATGGAAGCAATTGTGTCAACGGTAGTAGTACTTCATTGTGTCATGCATAAAACATCTTATAAGTTGCAAGCCTCATGCATCGAATACCAATAGTGCTCGCTCCTTGTCCTAATTAGCTCGGATCCCCATGGGTTATCATTGCATTGCATATGTTTTAACCAAGTGTCACAAAGGGGTACCTCTATGCCACCGGTACAAAGGTCCAAGGAGATAGATCGCATTTGATTTCTCGTTTTTGATAGATCTCAACTTGAGGACATCCATACCGGGACAACATAGAAAATAGATGATGGACTCCTCTTTAATGCATAAGCATATTCTCATGAGAGATTGAGGATTAAGGTCCAAGCTAAAACTTCCACCATGATGCATGACTTTGGTTGGCGGCCCAATGTTCTTCTCTAACAATATGCATATTAATTCAACCCAGGGTAAATCACCCTTACTTCAGACAAGACGAACATGCATAGCAACTCACATGATATTCAACAAAAGTGTGACAGTTGATGGCGTCCCCAGAAACATGGTTACCGCTCAGCAAGCAACTCATAAGAAATAAGATACATAAGCAACATATTCTTTACCACAATAGTTTTTAGGCTACTTTCCCATGAGCTATGTATTGCATGGTTTATTTGCTTAGTGTAGGTGGAGGTTAGCAAAAGACTGGGAGCGACCAACTAAGAGAGCCATGACGGTCATAATCATGCAGAGCGACAAAGCAATATTGAATCAGGCATGGTAGTTTTATCGCTAATCAGAAACAAAAGATCATCAAGGCTTGACAGACTTTCATTACAGTCTTGAATATGCGTGAGCATACGCCAAGTCAATCAAAATAAATTCTCGAAGGAAGATATTACTAAACCATACCACATCATAGGCAAACAAACCAAGTTGGTACTCCAATAACACATTGGGAACCCCCTAGCTATTTGAGATTAACCAAAAGAAAACCTGAACTAGTAAGCACCATCATGAAAGTAGCATCTTTATCATAGACACATTAACCAATGCAACGGAAGCAAACTCTCTTAATAAGGTGAGCATGGTAATTAAAGAGAGTTCAAGCAACCAACTAAATAAAAGCTCTTTGAAAAGATAAGCATGAATACTAAGAGCAAAGTACGATAGTAGCTATTAAAAGACAAAGAACACACACAGCATAGATAGACATGAAAA
Source organism: Secale cereale (assembly GCA_902687465.1). NCBI lineage: Eukaryota > Viridiplantae > Streptophyta > Magnoliopsida > Poales > Poaceae > Secale > Secale cereale. Next base: position 74,723,758 of record LR738713.1, read on the forward strand.
TTCTATGTAATGTTCTAGGTAGAAGTGGAGCGTGTTTCTCTCCCACATAAAGGAATGCTGGGTTCCGACTCGTTATGAAAAACTAAAAAGAAAACTAAAAGCAAGACGCTCCAAGCATAGCACATAACACATGAAGTGATAAAAATATAGCGGAACGAAAGACGAACTGATAATGTTGATGGAGAAGGGGATGCACGGGGGGCATCCCCAAGCTTAGACGCTTGAGTCTCCTTGAATATTTCTTGGGGGTGCACGGGGGCATCCCCAAGCTTGAGCGCTTGACACTCCTGAATCTTTTTATCATCTTCCCTCGCACACTTGAAAACTCCCTTCATACACAACTCATCATAATCTGATTAGCGAGGTTAGTACCCTTAATAAAATAATTATACCTTGCTGGAAATAAGGATATTCTTGAAGTTCTACTGTTTCTCAAGATTGCCAAAAGGTTTTTGCAAAGAAAAAGGAAGTTCTCAATTTGCAAAGTGAAGGTAAGGCAAAACAGGACAGAATCTGTGAAAAAAAGAACAACAGGCAGTAATTGACCTGTTCGGGATACATCTGCAACTCAAATAAAAAAAAACTCAGAACTGACGCACGAAAGACAATTATATAGAGAACGCTGTCGAAAAAATTCAGACCAAAAAGATGATCTGGTGATTTTATACGAATTTTTCTATCCAAGGACAGAATCTGTTTCCTGGACAGCACCTCACAACTTTTGAACTTTCTAGCAATCAGAGGCTATACTTGGCACAAATATGAAAAGCAAAGATACAATGATGATGCTACAACAGTAAACAACATCAAGACACAACAAAAGCAAAAATTTTATTCATGTGGGCTGCCTCCCAAAAGCGCTTTCTTTTATGCCTTTAAGCTAGGCATAATGCATAGATCAAGTTTTGTCAAGAGTAAAAGAATAACTAGCCCGTACAACGGACTCAAAAGGTAACTTGACATTCTTACGAGGGAAGTGTTCCATCCCTTTCTTGAGAGGAAACTGAAATTTTATATTACCCTCTTTCATGTCAATGACAGCACCAACGGTGCGCAAAAAGGGACGTCCCAAAATAATTGGACATGAAGGATCACATTCAATATCCATGATAGTAAAATCAACGGGAACATAATTATCATTGACGACAATAAGAACATCGTCAATCCTCCCCAAAGGTTTCTTTATGGAAGAATCAACGAGACGAACACCAAAAGAACAAGAATCATAAGGTTTCAATTTAAGCATATCATATATCCTTTTGGGCATAACAGAGGTACTAGCACCAACATCACATAATGCATAACAAGAGAAGTCATTCAAATAAATTTTTATCATAGGATCCGAACCATCTTCTAGCTTTCTAGGTATGGAGGCTTCTACTCTAAGTTTCTCCTCCCTAGCTTTGATGAGAGCATTAGTGATATGCTCTGTGAAGGCAAGGTTAATCGTGCTAGTGCGGGGATCTCTAGACATTTTGTGAAGGAAATCAATAACTTCTGTAAGAGTACAATTATCAAAATCAAGGTCACGAGCATCAAGTAAGGTAGTAGTGGTGTCCTTAAGGTTCACCTGTTTGGTAGTTTCTATAGCATCACCATTAATAGGTCCATTGGGACCAGGAGTACATTGGGTGCTAAGAGTGTGCACATCCTCAATAACTTGGATAGTAGCAACAGTGTGGTGGGTAGGAAGGCTCTTAATTCTTTCCTCTTCCTCCCTTAGGGATGCAACCACTTCGGGTTTAGCTGCCATTTGGTTTATCAAAGTAGCCTGTGTGTGGGACATATTGGAAACTTGGGTCTCAGTGATAGTGAGTCTAGTCTGGAGGTTGGAAATCTCAATATTTATGTTCTCTAAGCGTCTACTAATGTCTTGCAAGATAGCAGTATGCTCATTTAATTGCCTCGAGAAGGTTTTGTTTTGTTCATATTGGTTGTGCATGTAATTCTTAGTGGCCTTCTCTATTTCTAGCAGCTTCTCATAGCCAGGTGAATCTCTATCTTTTTGGAAAGAGTTATTGGTAGTAGGATAAGCATTGTTATACGATCTAGAATTACTACCAAAGTTACTCCTATGAGCATTGTTGTTGAAATTGTTTCTAGAGATAAAGTTAACATCTACTTGTTCTTGAGCAATCAAAGAATTTAAAGGAACATCACGAGGATCAACAGTAGATTGCTTCGAAAGTAGAGACATAATCAAGTCAACTTTTTCATTGAGGGAGGAAATCTCCTCGACAGAGTTTACCTTCCTACCTGTTGGAGCGCATTCGGTGTGCCATTGGGAATAGTTGGTCATCATCTCATCGAGAAGCTTTGTGGCAGCACCAAGTGTAGTTGACATAAAAGTTCCTCCCGCGGCCGAATCTAACAAGTTCCGCGAGGTGAAGTTCAAGCCTGCATAAAAAGTTTGGATAACCATCCAAGTAGTCAAACCGTGAGTAGGGTAGTTCTTGATAAGAGACTTCATACGTTCCCAAGCTTGGGCAACGTGTTCATTATCCAATTGTTTAAAATTCATGATGTTACTTCTAAGTTGGATAATTTTAGCAGGTGGATAGTATTTTCCAATAAAAGCATCTTTGCACTTGTCCCAAGAATCTATGCTATTTCTAGGCAAAGACTTAAACCAAATTTTAGCTCCTCCTCTCAAAGAGAAAGGAAAAAGCTTAAGCTTAACAATATTACCATCTATTTCTTGGTACTTTTGCATATCACAAAGTTCTACAAAGTTGTTCAAGTGTAAAGCAGCATCATCTCCAGCACCGGAGAATTGATCTTTCATAACTAAGTTCAGTAAAGCAGGTTTAATTTCATATGAAGGTGCTGAAGTGGCAGGTGTAGTGATAGGTGTGCTGATAAAGTCATCGTTGTTGTGACTAGTGAAGTCACACAACTTGGTGTTTTTGGTGGAACCCATAGTAGCAAGCAAGCAAGATAACTATTTTTGTGATTTTCGATAAAAAGGTACTAAAGCAAAAAAATGAAAGGTAAATTAATAAGACTAAAAAGCAAAGGTAAAAGATAGCATGCAACTCCCCTATCCTGAAGAGTGGGGTCCCCGGCAACGGCGCCAGAAAATACTCCTTGATGGGCCTCGAACCCCTCGTTGGTTACCCCAAGTGGAAGGTGTAAGATGCAGTAAGTAGAAGTGTTTTCCCCTAGCAAAGATGCCAAGGATCGAATCCCCAGAGACTCCTAGGTTCAACAGGTAGGTGTCAACTGCTAACGGCGCAATTAGCAATCAACGTGGACCTGCACACAGATACAAATAACTTTGCTCCCAACGAGTACAGAGAGGTTGTCAATCTCTCCAGCCTTGTAGTTCACAAAGGGTTAAAATCAATATGATAGTAGTGATAGATAGTGTTTTGCAATAGTAAATAAAATAACGGAAAGTAAATAGTGGATGTGATCAATGATGGTAATATGGACCGGAGTCTCATGATATTCACTAGTGATGTCTCTCTCCCAAAAGATGATAAAACAGCTATGTGAGGTAAACAAATTACAGCTGGGCAATTGACAGGACCACGAAAGCAAACCAATGCTGACTACATTGCAAGAAAGGTTGAGGTTCAAAGCATGGGCGGTACGCCAAAGTAAGTAGACCGAAATCCATCTGCATCTACAACTAATCATCCACCTTGAGATATCTATCCAGAACATCTCGCTGGTATTAAGTTGCGAGTCCCACCCATAGTGTAAACTCAATGCAACAGACAACTGCATTAAAAGAACTTTGCGTAAAGTAAACAATCCTTGCACCCGCGGGCACAAGCACCGTTGTTTTCCCCCTTGTGGCAACATCACATCCCCTAGACTCATGTTTCTGTCACTCAAGCTAGTCATCGAGGGGCATGAACCCACAATCGAGCATAACGTTCCCTCTTGGAGTCACTACCTATTACTCGGCCAAAGCAATAAATAACAACGGAGAACATGCAAGAATTACTTATGAACTAAAATATAAAAGAGATGAATCAAATATATTACTCAAGATCAATCTGAACATAATCTCATAATCCATCGGATCCCAGCAAACTCAACATAGCAACAGCATAAGGATTACATAGGTGCCTCGATCATGTAGGGCAGCTCACGAGGACTAATTAGTGAAGCACAAGAACGGGAGGAGAACATCACACAGCTACTGGTCATGGACTCATGGTCCAAGGGAGACTACTCACGAGTCATCCGGGAGGCGTCCATGGTGGTGGAGAAGCTCCCGGTGGTGATCCTCCCCTCCGGCAGGGTGCCGGGAAGATTTCTCCTGGTGCTCCCGATCTTGGAAGCGGCGGCGGCGGCGGAACAGAGATGGGATCGCGAAAATAAGTCATGTTTCGAGGGTTTCGGAGAGTCCTTTAAATATATGCCAAAGTAGGGCACCGGGGGACTCTCGGGGGGCCGAGCCGCCCCCCGACCCGGCCCAGGGGGGAGGCGCCCACAGGGCGCCTGGAGCCCTTGTGCCCCCCCCAGGTTGCCCTTCGGACGTAGTGTTGTTTCCTGTTCGCTGATTTTTTATATAATTTTTCTGGATTTTTCTGGGCAGTTCTTGAAACGTGAAAACCTGAAATACAAAAACAGCCGAAAACAGAAAATGGCACTGGGGTGCACTGGATTAGTAAGTTAGTCCAAATATGATCAAAAGTGTATGGAAGTGTATGAATATCATAGCAATATCACCCAAAAGTGGCATGGAGCAAGCAGAAATTATAGATACGTTTTGGACGTATCAGCAAGTCTCGATACCCTGGTTCCCAGGACGCCGACAGTAGCCCCTGGGCCCAAGGCGCGCCCGGAGTTGGCTTCGGGGCGAAGCCTTAGTCGAGGACAAAGCGCCGCGGGCCCCAAAAAGACTGCGGGCCAGGCTGGCGTGTGACGGTTGGATGGGACGTGGGCGACTCCACTCCCCACGCAGTCTTGGTGACCGTGCGACTTGACAAAAAGGGACTGTCTTCGCTGCAGAGGGGTTATTGCTTCCTTTCCTTCCTGCTCGGATCCCCTTCTCCTTCGCCCCCAGCCTTCCCAAATCACCTGCATCCTCTAGTGCCTCCAGCAATGGTGAATAAAGGCAAGGGTGCCGCGTAGGCGTCCGGATCTTCTTCCTCCCCCGAGACGGCGCTCGAGGAGTCCACCATCACTGAGGAGGGGGACTACGTGGAGGTCCATTCTTTCTTGTCGAGCAACCATAACGAGCATAGCCCGACGAATATTTGGGTTGGGCCCACCGCGGTGCGGACCTTGCCGAAGTCTTGCTACCCCTTCTTCCTCCACATCATCTCCGTCGGGCTCGTGCCGCCCTTCTCGGAGTTCTTCTATGCCATCCTGAATCACTACCAGGTGCGCGCCCTCCACATCCAGCCTCGCTCCATCTTCGTCCTATCGCTCTTCGCCTTTTACTGCGAGGCGTGTGTGGGGATGAAACCGACTGTCGCCCTCTTCCGCCACTTCTTCTCCAGGCGGCGGTATGACGAGGGTCCGTGCTCGGGCTGCGTCTCCTTCGTCTTCCAGCGCCAGGGCTGCATGCTGATGATAGCCGGGAAGAAGATAGACACCCACCGGAAGAGGTGGGTCTATCTGGATGCCCAGCGTATTCACCCGCTGCTGACGCTGCCTACCTCCCGTCCGGAGAAACGCGCCTGATGGACCTACGTGAAGCTCAATGACCCCCTTGCCGAGCCTGTCCTGGCAAGGATTCAGGCCGACCTGGGCTCGAGGCTTGAAGGGCCCCAGATTGTGAAGGAGTTCCTGAGGCAGCGGCTGGCGCCGCTCCAGGCACACTCGCGCCCCATGTGGGAGCTGATGGGAGACGACGACAGGGTTCGGCTGCGCTCGGGGACGCTGGCCGGGGTTAACCTAGGCCTCGTCTCGAACGCTCTCCTAGGGATGGTTCCTGAGGACCTCTCGGGGGCCCATCTGCCACTGTACCGCCGTCCTGACAAGGCCAAGCTGCTGAAGGCCATGTCAGGCTTCGGGGTGCCTGTGCCTGCTCCGCCCACGGTCAACGTGTCCTCCGGTGTTTAGGAGGGGAGCAATGAGGAGGGGCACTCGGAGGAGACCCTGGGTGACGGGGACTGGGTTGACGAGGAGGACGCCTTCGAGGCGTCTGCTGAGGAAGTGGCGCCGGGCGCAGACGCTGCGGGGCGGCCTGAGGCAAACACTCTGCGTTGATCCGGGCGCACTGCAGCTAGAGGGAGCGATGCGGCGACCCCATCGAGGAGCGCCGCGCCAATGAAGCCATTGGACGCAGCCGCACCCAAGTCCATGGCCTCGCGCCTTGCCAGCATCCGGCTGCTGGCGCGCATGTGGCACCGGCGGACGCGGTCGGTCTGCTAATGAAGAGGAGGGCTCGCCTCGCCTCCAATGAGTAAGTGTGCAGTCTCCCGTCATTCCTTGGTCGCTGTGTTCCTGACGTATTTCTCCTGGCGCAGGAGCCTGGGTGGCGTGATGAAGAAGGCGAAGGGGGAGGCCACGTCGCGGTGCCCCGCTCCACCTGCTTCTGCTGTCACTCCGGAGAAGGGTGCTGGAGCGTTGCGTGCCTCGGCCAGCCAGGCTGCCAAGCACGCTGTGGCGGTGTTGCCTGAGGGTGTTGTCGCTACTTGCGAGGCCGCGGTAGCTCCTGCTCCCTCCGCTCCGGCGAGGGGAGCCGGAGCCCCCGAGCCCCTGGTCGAGCAGGCGATCATGGTGGCACCCATCCGCCAACCGGTGCAGCCTGGCCCTAAGGCCTTGGAGGACGCTTCTGCTACGCTAGGTCGGCTCCGCGCCGATCTTCTGGGTGGTGATGGCCGCGTGATGGAAGGACGCATGGGCCTGATCTCTGGGTGGCTCCTGGTAGACGAGTCTACGCAGGCCTCCTGGAGCCAGGCCTCTGCGGTCGCCGCCAAGGATCAGGAGGAGGCCACGACAGCCACGCGGGGATGCGACGCAACGCGAGCTGACGCAACATCCTCCGAGAAGCGCTGCCACGAGGTGGAGAGCGAGCTGAAGGCCCTTCGCGAGGAAGGCACCAGGCGCGCCCTGGAGCTTGAAAGGTTGGAGAAGGAGCTCAAGGCCCAGAAGGCTGAGACGTTTTGGCTGCAGCAGGAGCATCTCGTTGATCGCGCGAGCCTGGAGCAGCTGAAGGCTGAGGCCAAGCAGGCCAAGGAAACCCAAGCTTCGCGCGAATCCGGGCTGAGGTCCAAGGAAGACGCCCTCGCGGCCTCGGCAGCAGTGGGTCGCGAGGGCCTCGCCACCTTCGAGCTTGAGGCCCGCACGGTGCTGCAAATTGCCTACGGGAAAAGGTTCGAGGAGCCGCTGGCCACCCCGGAGGATGGCTCCGCCGAGCTCCTTGCCGCGCTCGTGTAGGCCTTGCGTGAGGTTGCGGCCGCGATCGGCCAGTTAGCAGACATCGAGGTCGCGTGCTCCTTACCTTAGCCCTGACGCCGGTGTGCGGCCACCTCTGTCTCCGCGACCCCACCCTTGACCTGGCCTCGCTGTCCGAGCCCGTGACCACAAGCATAGAGGGCGCGGCTGCGAAGGCCCTGGAGGAGAAGGTCAAGGCGCTGGTTGAGGCATTCCTCCAGGTCGCTGCTGCCGCGGCCGAGGAGGCAGAGGCTGGTGATGGCGCTCTCGGCGATGCCTGACCTGTCCCAGTCAAGATGAGAGAAATGCAAGTGCCTCGGGGAGGCGTAAGAACTCGCTTGAATTTGGAGAACTTGATGTTATTGTAATAACTAGGCTTGAACTTGGTGATTTCCGTGCTTGCTTCCTTTAATGTTTGCTTAGGTGCTCAGTGTCGGCAGGGCCCAACCCCGCGCATACCTCCATCGCCATTGAGCCCTTCAGGTCATGGGACATGCTCAAGGAATGAGGGGCTACGTGTCTAGTGAGGCCTCTGGGTCGCGATGCCCAGGGGTCCCCCTTAACGCTCAAGCGATCCCGTTTGCATTCTGCGTCAGCAGGGCCCAGCCCCGCGCATACCTCGACCGCCGTTGAGCACCGGCCTCAAGGAGTGAGGGGCAACGTGACTAGTGAGGCCCCTGGGTCGCGATGCCCAGGGGTCCCCCTTGACGTGCGAACGGCTCTCATGAAGGAGAACGAGCGCCATACCTTGCTCACGAGCCTTCGCCTAGGATGGGGGCGTGAGAAAGCCAGGTGTCTAGGCACCTGGTAGGGTGGCGTCTGCCAAGCGTGACCTGAGCATAGCCCCCGTTCCTAGCCCCCCTCGCGACACCCTTCGAAGGAGAAGCTGTGAGCGTCGTGAGCTGAAAAGCTCCCTGAGGTTGGTGCGACCGCTGGGGGCCACCCTCAGTTGTTTATAACCAGCGCGCAGCATAGAGCTACCGCACTTGCGCGGAGTGTGGGCATAACTGCGCCTCGGTCGTAGCGGCCAGCACGGAGCTTGGTGCTTCCACTGGTTCGTGGGCAAAACCGCTCCTCGGTTGGTTCTACCAGCGCGGAGCATGGTACTTCCACTGGACCGTGGGAGGGAGCTTCCCACCGGGAGAGACTCCGGGACGTGTACAGCCCCGTCCTAACACGTGGCTTCCACGGCAGGACAACCAAGGTATATATGGGCCCTCCTCAGGATGAGCAGAACGACTTTGAGGAAGTTCTCGTGAGCTTACGCACCACCCACGAGACCCTACCCTGAGGCGGGTTGCGCCTGAGTCTTCTTATGCAAAATGTGAAAAGAGATGCGTTGTGTCGACCTGCGCCGAGTGCATCTCTAGAGGGCATCACATGAGAAGGCCGCAGCACCAACGACCCTAGGAGGTGACGTTAGCGGGACCGGCCCGTAAGGCAGAGCTCAGCCGCTGGATTTATCGACGCTGCAGGGACGGACCCGAGCACAGACGCTGTGCCCAGTCTTCTCATGCAACAGTCCAAAAGAAAGACAACCGGCGCGCGGTTCCCGCGTGAGCGAGGCACCTGCCACGGGCCCCCACTTACCCATCCATGATTAGCCCATGCGAGAACAAGGCACCAAGGACCACGGGAGGTGACGTCACGGAAATGGCTCGCGAGACAGAGCTCGGCCCTTGGATTTAGCAACGCTGGAGGGACGGACCCGAGCACAGACGCCGTTCCAGTCCTTAATCATGGGGCGGTCACGGGCGGGCTCGCAAGGGCTCATGACCTTAGTGGCGGTGAGGACGCAAAGAATATAGATAATGCAAGTAGGGAGAAACAACTAGCCTTGATTTATGCGCAAAAGAGACAGCTGTGGGGGTGAGCCCCCGGCAGCTCGAGGAAGATGCAGCCCGGGGAGCGCCCTCGATTGAATACCTGAGACATCACCTCATACTTGTCGTCGAAAAAGAGTTGGGGTAGATGAAGATGCAAGTCGTGCGGGTCGTCCTGAGGATCCCCAGGCTCCTGAGGCCCTGGGGCTCCGGAGGCCCTCAGTAGTCACGGGGGTCCGGCTCCTGCTCTGTCAGGACCGCCTGCCACTGAGCCTCCTGAGCCCCCAAAGCCTGCCGCGTGAGGTACTGGAATGTGGCAGCTGCATTGCGGAAGCCGCAGAGCGTGCGAATGTAACTGCAGGGGAGAGTCCTCGTCCAGCCGACAGCCATCGGCCAGAAGGGCTCTAGAGAACGGATCGGTGGAGGCCTGCGATGTCGACGCAGACATGGAATTGGTTCCTTGGGTTGCTGGTAGGTGAGCTTGGTGTGTTGCGGTTGCGCCCATCGCGTATGAGCCTTGCGTACTGAAGTTCCTCGGTAGCCTGGTCGACGAAGTCCTGAGTGATGGGGAATGTAGCAGAATTCAAAAAATTTCTACGCTTTCACCAAGATCCATCTAAGGAGACATCTAGCAACGAGCATATTAGAGTGCATCTACATACCCTTTTGTAGATCGCGAGCGGAAGCTTTCGAAGAAGCGTGGATGAAGTAGTCGTACTCTTCGCGTTCTTCGTCACCGATGATCTAGCGCCGAACGGACGGCACCTCCGCGTTCAACACACGTCCGGTACAGCAACGTCACCTCCTTCTTGATCCAGCAAGGGGGAAGGAGAGGTCGTCGGAGATCCAGCAGCACGACGGCGTGGTGGTGGATGCAGCGGGAAATCCTGCAGAGCTTCGCCGGCGCCCTGCGTGAAGAGTATGAGGTGTGACGGGAGGGGGAGAGGCGCCAGAGACTTGAGGTGCGGCTGCCCTCTCCCCACCCCACTATATATAGGGGCCAGGGGGCGGCGGCCCTGGAAAATCCCATCTGCAAAGGGGGGGGGGGGCGGCGGCCTAGGGGGGAGACTTGCCCCCCAAGGCATAGGGGGCGCCCCCCTCCCCTAGGGTTTCAACCCTAGGCGCATGGAGGGGGGGCCAAGTGGTGCGCCAGCCCACCAGGGGCTGGCCCCTTCCCCCTTGCGGCCTAGGGGACCCACCGGGATGGGTGGCCCCACCCGGTGGACCCCCGGGACCCCTCTGGTGGTCCCGGGACACTCCCGGTGACCCCCGAAGTTCACCCGATGGCTGAAACTGGACTTCCTATATATCATTCTTTACCTCCGGACCATTCCGGAACTCCTCGTCACGTCTGGGATCTCATCCGGGACTCCGAACAACTTTCGGGTTTCCACATGCATGTATCTCTACGACCCTAGCGTCACCAAACCTTAAGTGTGTAGACCCTACGGGTTCGGGAGACACGTAGACATGACCGAGACCACTCTCCGGTCAATAACCAACAGCGGGATCTGGATACCCATGTTGGTTCCCACGTGTTCCTCGATGATCTTTATCGGATGAACCACTGTGTCAAGGATTCACTCAATCCCATATGTTATTCCCTTTGTCCATCGGTAGAGTACTTGCCCGAGATTCGATCGTCGGTATTCCCGATACCTTGTTCAATCTCGTCATGGCAAGTCTCTTTACTCGATCCGTAATCCATCATCCCGTGACTAACTCCTTAGTTACCTTGAGCTCATTATGATGATGTCTTACCGAGTGGGCCCAGAGGTACCTCTCCATCATACGGAGTGACAACATCCCAGTCTTGGTTCGTACCAACACAACAGACACTTTCGGAGATACCCGTTGCGTACCTTTATAGTCACCCAGTTTCGTTGTGACGTTTGGCACACCCAAAGTATTCGTACGGCATCCGGGAGTTGCACTCATGGTCTAAGGAATAAATACTTGACACCGAAAAGCTTATGCATTACGAACTATACGATCTCGTGCTATGCTCAGAATTGGGTCTTGTCCATCACATCATTCTCCTAATGATGTGATCCCGTTATCACCGACATCCTATGTCCATGGTCAGGAAACCGTGACCATCTATTGATCAACGAGCTAGTAACTAGAGGCTTACCAGGGACTCATTGTGGTCTATATATTCACACATGTATCGCTGTTTCCGTACAATACAATTCAAGCATGAGTAACAGACGATTATCATGAACAAGGAAATATAATAATAATACTTTTATTATTGCCTCTAGGGCATATTTCCAACATTTTCCCACTTGCACTAGAGTCAATAATCTAGTTACATAGTGATGAATCGAACACCCATAGAGTTCTGGTGTTGATCATGTTTTGCCCGTGGAAGAGGTTTAGTCAACGGGTCTGCAACATTCAGATCCGTATGCACTTTACAAATATCTATGTCTCCATCTTGAACATAATTCCGGATGGAGTTGAAACGGCGCTTGATGTGTTTGGTCTTCTTGTGAAACCTGGGCTCCTTGGTAATGGCAATAGCACCAGTGTTGTCACAGAAGAGAGTCATCGGGCTTGACGCGCTTGGAATGACTCCTAGGTCGGTGATGAACTCCTTCATCCAGACTCCTTCCTGTGCTGCTTCGCAAGCAGCTATGTACTCCGCTTCACATGTAGAATGCGCCACAACGCTCTTCTTGCAACTGCACCAGCTGACTGCTCCACCATTCAAAATATACACGTATCCGGTTTGCGACTTCGAGTCATCCAGATCTGCGTCGAAGCTAGCATCAACGTAACCCTTTACGACGAGCTCTTCGTCACCTCCATAAACGAGAAACATATCCTTAGTCCTTTTCAGGTACTTTAGGATGTTCTTGACCACTGTCCAGTGTTCCATACCGGGATCACTTTGGTACCTCCCTACCAAACTTATGGCAAGGTTCACATCAGGTCTGGTACACAGCATGGCATACATGATAGAACCTATGGCCGAGGCATAGGGTATGACACTCATCTTTTCTCTATCTTCTGCCGTGGTCGGCGACTGAGCCTTGCTCAATCTCATACCTTGCAAAACAGGCAAGAACCCCTTCTTGGACTGATCCATATTGAACTTCTTCAATATCTTGTCAAGGTATGTACTTTGTGAAAGACCGATGAGGCGTCTTGATCTATCTCTATAGATTTAGATGCCTAATATGTAAGCTGCTTCTCCAAGGTCCTTCATTGAAAAACTCTTATTCAAGTAGGCCTTTACAGTTTCCAAGAATTCTATATCATTTCCCATCAGCAATATGTCATCCACATATAATTTGAGAAATGCTACAGAGCTCCCACTCACTTTCTTGTAGATACAGACTTCTCCATATATCTGTATAAAGCCAAACGCTTTGATCACATCATTAAAGCAAATATTCCAACAACGAGATGCTTGCACCAGCCCCTAAATCGAGCGCTGGAGCTTGCATACCTTGTTAGCATTCTCTAGATCGACAAAACCTTCCGGCTGCATCATATACAACTCTTCCTTGTTTTGACGTCCATTTGCCATATCTCATAATCATAGAATGTGGCAATAGCTAACATGATTCCGACTGACTTCAGCATCGCTACGGGAGAGAAAGTCTCGTCGTAGTCAATCCCTTGAAGTTGTCGATAACCCTTAGTGACAAGCCGAGCCTTATAGATGGTCACATTACCATCCGCGTCTGTCTTCTTCTTAAATATCCATTTATTTTCTATGGCGTGCCTATCATCAGGCAAGTCCACCAAAGTCCATACTTTGTTTTCATACATGGATTCTATCTCGGATTTCATGGCTCCAAGCCATTTATTGGAATCCGGGCCCTCCATCGCTTCTTCATAGTTCGAAGGTTCACCGTTGTCTAACAACATGATATTCATGACAGGGTTGCCGTACCACTCTGGTGCGGAACGTGCCCTTGTGGACCTTCGAAGTTCAGTAGTAACTTGATCTGTTTCTTCATGATCATCATCATTACCTTCCTCCCTTGTCGGTGCAGGCACCTCAGGAACAATTTCCTGCGCTGTGCTACTTTCTGGTTCAGGAGGGGTGACTGTCACCTCATCAAGTTCTACTTTCCTCCCACTCACTTCTTTCGAGAGAAACTCTTTCTCCAGAAAGGATCCATTCTTGACAACAAAGACCTTGCCTTCGGATCTGTGGTAGAAGGTGTACCCAATCGTTTCCTTTGGTATCCTATGAAGACGCATTTTTCCGATTTGGGTTTGAGCTTTTCAGGTTTAAGTTTCTTGACATAAGCATCGCAACCCCAAACTTTCAGAAACGACAGCTTCGGTTTCTTGCCAAACCAAAGTTCATATGGTGTCATTGTTGGGGAACAAACTGTTGGGGAATGTAGTATTTTAAAATTTTCCTACGATCACGCAAGATCTATCTACCAGATGCATAGCAACGAGAGGGAAGAGTGTGTCTACGTACCCTCGTAGACCAGAAGCGGAAGCGTCAAGTGACGCGGTTGATGTAGTCGGACTTCTTTGCGATTCAACCGATCAAGCACCGAACGTACGACACCTCCGCGTTCAGCACACGTTCAGCTTGATGACGTCCCACGAGCTCTTGATCCAGTTGAGCTTCACGGGAGAGTTTCGTCAGCACGACGGCGTGGTGACGGATATGATGTATTCACCGGCGCAGGGCTTCGCCTAAGCACTGCAACGGTATGACCAAGGTGTGTTTCTGTGGAGGGGGGCACCGCACACGGCTAAAACAATTCAACTTGTGTGTCTTTGGGTGCCCCCCTGCCCCCGTATATAAAGGAGCAAGAGGGGAGGGCCGGCCGGCCTTCTATGGTGTGGCTAGGGCAATCCTACTAGGAATAGGATTGCAATCCTATTCCTAGTAGGAGTCCACCAAGAAGGAAGAGAGGGAAAGGAAAAAAGGGAGAGGTGGCGCCCCCCAATCCTAGTCCACCTAGGATCCCTAGGTGGGGCGCCGGCCAGCCTCTATGGGCTGCCTCTCTCCTTTCCTCAAGGCCCACTATGGACCATCCCCCTCGTAGGGGGTTCCGGTAACCCCCTCCGGCAATCCAGTTAAATTCGAAACTTTTCCGGAACACTTCCGGTGTCCGAATATAGTCGTCCAATATATCAATCTTTATGTCTCGGACATTCCGAGACTCCTCGTCATGTCCGTGATCTCATCCGGGACTCCGAACTACCTTCGGTACATCAAAACTCATAAACTCATAATACCGATCGTCATCAAACGTTAAGCGTGCGGACCCTACGGGTTCGAGAACTATGTAGACATGACCGAGACTCATCTCCGGTCAATAACCAATAGCGGAACCTGGATGTTCATATTGGCTCCTACATATTCTACGAAGATCTTTTATCGGTCAAAACCACATAACAACATACGTTGTTCCTTTTGTCATCGGTATGTTACTTGCCCGAGATTCGATCGTCGGTATCTCCATACCTAGTTCAATCTCGTTACCGGCAAGTCTCTTTACTCGTTCCGTAACACATCATCTCGTGACTAACTCATTAGTCTTTTGCTTGCAAGGCTTATTGTGATGTGTGTTACCGAGAGGGCCCAGAGATACCTCTCCGACACTCGGAGTGACAAATCCTAATCTTGATCTATGCCAACACCACGAATACTTTCGGAGACACCTGTAGAGCATCTTTATGATCACCCAGTTACGTTGTGACGTTTTATAGCACACAAGGTGATCCTACGGTATTCGGGAGTTGCATAATCTCATAGTCATAGGAACATGTATAAGTCATGAAGAAAGCAATAGCAGTAAAACTAAACGATCATAATGCTATGCTAACGGATGGGTCTTGTCCATCACATCATTCTCCTAATGATGTGATCCCGTTGATCAAATGACAACTCATGTCTATGGTTAGGAAACATAACCATCTTTGATCAATGAGCTAGTCTAGTAGAGGCATACTAGGGACACTCTGTTTTGTCTATGTATTCACACATGTACTAAGTTTCCGGTTAATACAATTCTAGCATGAATAATAAACATTTATCATGATATAAGGAAATATAAATAACAACTTTATTATTGCCTCTAGGGCATATTTCCTTCAGTCTCCCACTTGCACTAGAATCAATAATCTAGCTCACATCGCCATGTGATTTAATGCCGATAGTTCACATCGTTATGTGAATAACACCCATAGTTCACATCACCATGTGACCAACACCCAAAGGGTTTACTAGAGTCAATAATCTAGTTCACATCGCTATGTGATTAATACCCAAGAGTAATAAGGTGTGATCATGTTTTGCTTGTGAGAGAAGTTTAGTCAACGGGTCTGTCACATTCAGATCCGTATGTATTTCGCAAATTTCTATGTCTACAATGCTCTGCATAGAGCTACTCTAGCTAATTGCTCCCCTTTTCAATACGCATCCAGATTGATACTTAGAGTCATCTGGATTTAGTGTCAAAGCTTGCATCGGCGTAACCCTTTACGAAGAACTCTTTATCACCTCCATAATCGAGAAACATTTCCTTAGTCATCCAGTTACTAAGGATAATTTTGACCACTGTACAGTGATCTACTCCTGGATCACTATTGTACCCCCTTGACAAACTCATGTCAAGGTACACAACATGTTTGGTACACAGCATGGCATACTTTATAGAACCTATGGCTGAGGCATAGGGAATGACTTACATTCTCTCTATATTTTTCTGCCGTGGTCTGGCTTTGAGTCTTACTCAACTTCACACCTTACAAGTCAGGCAAGAACTCCTTCTTTGACTGATCCAATTTGAACTACTTCAAAATCTTATCAAGGTATGTACTCATCGAAAGTCTTATCAAGCGTCTTGATCTATCTCTATAGATCTTGATGCCCAATATGTAAGCAGCTTCACCAAGGTCTTTCTTTGAAAAACTCCTTTCAAACACTCCTTTATGCTTTCCAGAAAATTCTACATCATTTCTGATCGACAATATGTCATTCACATATACTTATCAGAAAGGTTGTAGTGCTCCCACTCACTTCTTGTAAATACAGGCTTCACCGCAAGTCTGTATAAATCTATATGCTTTGATCAACTTATCAAAGCGTATATTCCAACTCCGAGATGCTTGCACCAGTCCATAGATGGATCGCTGAAGCTTGCACATTTTGTTAGCACCTTTAGGATTGACAAAACCTTCTGGTTGCATCATATACAAGTCTTCTTTAATAAATCCATTAAAGAATGCAGTTTTGTTATCCATTTGCCAGATTTCATAAAATGCGGCAATTACTAACATGATTCGGACAGACTTAAGCATCGCTACGGGTGAGAAAGTCTCATCGTAGTTAACTCCTTGAACTTGTCGAAACCCTTTCGCAACAAGTCGAGCTTTGTAAACAGTAACATTACCGTTTGCGTCGGTCTTCCTCTTGAAGATCCATTTATTTTCGATGGCCTGCCGATCATCGGGCAAGTCAACCAAAGTCCACACTTTGTTCTCATACATGGATCCCATCTCAGATTTCATGGCCTCAAGCCATTTTGCGGAATCTGGGCTCATCATCGCTTCCTCATAGTTCATAGGTTCATCATGGTCTAGTAACATGACTTCCAGAACTGGGTTGCCGTACCACTCTGGTGCGGAATGAACTCTGGTTGATCTACGAAGTTCAGCAGAAACTTGATGTGAAGTTTCATGATCATCATCATTTGCTTCCTCACTAATTGGTGTAGGAATCACTGGAACGAGTTTCTGTGATGTACTACCTTCCAATTCGGGAGAAGGTACAATTACCTCATCAAGTTCTACTTTCCTCCCACTCACTTCTTTCGAGAGAAACTCCTTCTCTAGAAAGGATCCATTCTTAGCAATGAATATCTTGCCTTCGGATCTGTGATAGAAGGTGTACCCAACAGTCTCTTTTGGGTATCCTATGAAGATTTACTTCTCCGATTTGGGTTCGAGCTTATCATGTTGAAACTTTTTTCACATAAGCATCGCAGTCCCAAACTTAAAGAAATGACAGCTTAGGTTTCTCGTCAAACCACAGTTCATACGGTGTCATCTCCACGGATTTAGATGGTGCCCTATTTAACGTGAATGTAGCTGTCTCTAATGCATAACCCCAAAAGCGATAGTGGTAGATCGGTAAGAGACATCATCGATCGCACCATATCTGATAAAGTACGGTTATGACGTTCGGACACACCATTACACTGTGGTGTTCCAGGTGGCGTGAGTAGTGAAACTATTTCATATTGTTTTTATTGAAGGCCAAACTCGCTAACTAAAATATTTTACCTCTACGATCATATCGTAGAAACTCTTATTTTTCTTGTTACGATGATTCTCCACTTCACTCTGAAATTCTTTGAACTTTTCAAATGTTTCAGACTTGTGCTTCATTAAGTAGATATACCCATATCTACTCAAATCATCAGTGAAGGTCAGAAAATAACGATACCTGCCGCGAGCTTCAACACTTCATTGGCCCACATACATCAGTATGTATGATTTCCAACAAATCTGTTGCTCGCTCCATGGTTCCGGAGAACGGAGTTTTAGTCATCTTGCCCATGAGGCATGGTTCGCAAGCACCAAGTGATTCATAATCAAGTGATTCCAAAAGTCCATCACTATGGAGTTTCTTCATGCGCTTTACACCAATATGACCTAAACGGCAGTGCCACAAATAAGTTGCACTATCATTATTAACCTTGCATCTTTTGGCTTAAATATTATGAATATGTGTATCACCACGATCGAGATCCAACAAACCATTTTCATTGGGTGTATGACCATAGAAGGTTTTATTCATGTAAACAGAACAACAATTATTCTCTAACTTACATGAATAACCGTATTGCAATAAACATGATCAAATCATATTTATGCTCAACACCAAATAACACTTATTTAGGTTCAACACTAATCCCGAAAGTATAGGGAGTGTGCGATGATGATCATATCAATCTTGGAACTACTTCCAATACACATCATCACTTCATCCTTTAACTAGTTTCTGTTCATTATGCAACTCCCATTTCGAGTTACTACTCTTTAGCAACTGAACCAATATCAAATACCGAGGGGTTGCTATGAACACTAGTAAAATACACATCAATAATCTGTATATCAAATATACCTTTGTTCACTTTGCCATCCTTCTTATCCGCCAAATATCTAGGGCAGTTCCACTTCTAGTGACCATTTCCTTTGCAGTAGAAGCACTTGTTTCAGGCTTGAGTTTAGCTTTGGGTTTCTTCACGGGAGTGACAACTTGCTTGTCATTCTTCTTGAAGTTCCCCTTCTATCCCTTTGCCCTTTACTTGAAACAAGTGGTCTTGCTAACCATCAACACTTGATGCTCTTTCTTGATTTCTACCTTTGCCGATTTCAGCATCGCGAAGAGCTCGGGAATTACTTTCCTCATCCCTTGCATATTATAGTTCATCACGAAGTTCTACTAACTTGGTGATAGTGACTAGAGAACTTTGTCAATTACTATCTTATCTGGAAGATTAACTCCCACTTGATTCAAGCAATTGTACTACCCAGACAATCTGAGCACATGCTCACTGGTTGAGCTATTCTCCTCCATCTTGTAGGCAAAGTACTGTCAGAGGTCTCATACCTCTCGACACGGGCATGAGTATGAAATACTAATTTCAACTCTTGGAACATCTCATATGCTCCGTGGCGTTTCAAAACGTTTTTGAAGTCCCGGTTATAAGCCGTAAAGCATGGTGCACTAAACTATCAAGTAGTCATCATATCGAGCTTTTGTCAAAACATTCATAACGTCTACATCTGCTCCTGCAATAGGTCTGTCACCTAGCGGTGCATCAAGGACATAATTCTTCTGTGCAGCAATGAGGATAATCCTCAGATCACGGAACAATTCCGCATCATTGCTACTAACATCTTTCAACTTGGTTTTCTCTAGGAACATATGAAAAATAAACGGGGAGCAACATCGTGAGCTTATTGATCTACAACATAGATATGCTAATACTACCAGGACTAACTTCATGATAAATTAAAGTTCAATTTAATCATATTACTTAAGAACTCCCACTTAGATAGACATCCCTCCGGTCATCTAAATGATCACGTGATCCAAATCAACTAAACCATGTCCGATCATCACGTGAGATGGAGTAGTTTCAATAGTGAACATCTTATGTTGATCATATCTACTATATGATTCACGCTCGACCTTTCGGTCTCCAGTGTTCCGAGGCCATATCTGCATATGCTAGGCTTGTCAAGTTTAACCCGAGTATTCTGCGTGTGCAAAACTGGCTTACACCCATTGTATTTGAACGTAGAGCTTATCACACCCGATCATCACGTGGTGTCTCGGCACGACGAACTTTCGCAACGGTGCATACTTAGGGAGAACACTTATACCTTGAAATTTAGTAAGGGATCATCTTATAATGCTACCGTCGTTCTAAGCAAAATAAGAAGCATAATAAGATAAACATCACATGCAATCAAAATATGTGACATGATATGGCCATCATCATCTTGTGCTTTTGATCTCCATCTCCAAAGCACCGTCATGATCACCTTCGTCACCGGCGCGACACCTTGATCTCCATCGTAGCATCGTTGTCGTCTCGCCAACTATTGCTTCTACGACTATCGCTACCGCTTAGTGATAAAGTAAAGCAATTACATGGCGATTGCATTTCATACAATAAGGCGACAACCATATGGCTCCTGCCAGTTGCCGATAACATTACAAAACATGATCATCTCATACAAAACCGTATAACTCATCATTTCTTGACCATATCACATCACAACATGCCCTGCAAAAACAAGTTAGACGTCCTCTACTTTGTTGTTGCAAGTTTTACGTGGCTGCTACGGGCTTAGCAAGAACCGTTCTTACCTATGCATACAAAACCACAACGATGTTTCGTCAAGTATGTGCTGTTTTAACCTTCACAAGGACCGGGCGTAGCCACACTTGATTCAGCTAAAGTGAGAGAGACAGACACCCGCCAGTCACCTTTAAGCAACGAGTGCTCGTAACGG
Source organism: Secale cereale (assembly GCA_902687465.1). Taxonomy (NCBI): domain Eukaryota; kingdom Viridiplantae; phylum Streptophyta; class Magnoliopsida; order Poales; family Poaceae; genus Secale; species Secale cereale. The sequence continues at coordinate 74,743,947 of LR738713.1, forward strand.
TGAAACCAGTCTCGCGTAAGCGTACGCGTAATGTCGGTCCGGGCCGCTTCATCTCACAATACCGCCGAAGCAAAGTATGACATGCTGGTAAGCAGTATGACTAGTATCGCCCACAACTCATTGTGTTCTACTCGTGCATATCATCTACGCATAGACCTGGCTCATGATGCCACTGTTGGGGAACGTAGTATTTTAAAATTTTCATACGATCACGCAAGATCAATCTACCAGATGCATAGCAACGAGAGGGAAGAGTGTGTCTACGTACCCTCGTAGACCGGAAGCGGAAGCGTCAAGTGACGCGGTTGATGTAGTCGGACTTCTTTGCGATTCAACCGATCAAGCACCGAACGTACGGCACCTCCGCGTTCAGCACACGTTCAGCTTGATGACGTCCCACGAGCTCTTGATCCAGTTGAGCTTCACGGGAGAGTTTCGTCAGCACGACGGCGTGGTGACGGATATGATGTATTCACCGGCGCAGGGCTTCGCCTAAGCACTGCAACGGTATGACCGAGGTGTGTTTCTGTGGAGGGGGGCACCGCACACGGCTAAAACAATTCAACTTGTGTGTCTTTGGGTGCCCCCCTGCCCCCGTATATAAAGGAGCAAGAGGGGAGGGCCGGCCGGCCTTCTATGGTGCGGCTAGGGCAATCCTACTAGGAATAGGATTGCAATCCTATTCCTAGTAGGAGTCCACCAAGAAGGAAGAGAGGGAAAGGAAAAAAGGGAGAGGTGGCGCCCCCCCAATCCTAGTCCAACTAGGATCCCTAGGTGGGGCGCCGGCCAGCCTCTATGGGCTGCCTCTCTCCTTTCCTCAAGGCCCACTATGGACCATCCCCCTCGTAGGGGGTTCCGGTAACCCCCTCCGGCAATCCAGTTAAATTCGAAACTTTTCCGGAACACTTCCGGTGTCCGAATATAGTCGTCCAATATATCAATCTTTATGTCTCGGACATTCCGAGACTCCTCGTCATGTCCGTGATCTCATCCGGGACTCCAAACTACCTTCGGTACATCAAAACTCATAAACTCATAATACCGATCGTCATCAAATGTTAAGCGTGCGGACCCTACGGGTTCGAGAACTATGTAGACATGACCGAGACTCATCTCCGGTCAATAACCAATAGCGGAACCTGGATGTTCATATTGGCTCCTACATATTCTACGAAGATCTTTTATCGGTCAAAACCACATAACAACATACGTTGTTCCTTTTGTCATCGGTATGTTACTTGCCCGAGATTCGATCGTCGGTATCTCCATACCTAGTTCAATCTCGTTACCGGCAAGTCTCTTTACTCGTTCCGTAACACATCATCTCGTGACTAACTCATTAGTCTTTTGCTTGCAAGGCTTATTGTGATGTGTGTTACCGAGAGGGCCCAGAGATACCTCTCCGACACTCGGAGTGACAAATCCTAATCTTGATCTATGCCAACACCATGAATACTTTCGGAGACACCTGTAGAGCATCTTTATGATCACCCAATTACGTTGTGACGTTTGATAGCACACAAGGTGATCCTACGGTATTCGGGAGTTGCATAATCTCATAGTCATAGGAACATGTATAAGTCATGAAGAAAGCAATAGCAGTAAAACTAAACGATCATAATGCTATGCTAACGAATGGGTCTTGTCCATCACATCATTCTCCTAATGATGTGATCCCGTTGATCAAATGACAACTCATGTCTATGGTTAGGAAACATAACCATCTTTGATCAATGAGCTAGTCTAGTAGAGGCATACTAGGGACACTCTGTTTTGTCTATGTATTCACACATGTACTAAGTTTCCGGTTAATACAATTCTAGCATGAATAATAAACATTTATCATGATATAAGGAAATATAAATAACAACTTTATTATTGCCTCTAGGGCATATTTCCTTCAGTCATCTCAACGGATTTCGACGGAGCCCTATTTAAAGTGAATGCGGCAGTCTCTAAAGCATAACCCCAAAAAGATAGCGGTAAATCAGTGAGGGACATCATAGATCGCACCATGTCCAACAGAGTACGATTTCGACGTTCGGACACACCGTTACGCTGAGGTGTTCCGGGCGGTGTCAATTGTGAAACAATTCCACATTTCCTAAGGTGCGTGCCAAATTCATGACTCAAATATTCACCCCCACGATCCGATCGTAAGAACTTTATTTTCTTGTCTCGTTGATTCTCAACCTCATTCTGAAATTCCTTGAACTTTTCAAAGGTCTCAGACTTGTGCTTCATCAAGTAGATATACCCATATCTACTCAAGTCATCCATGAGGGTGAGAACATAACGATAGCCTCCGCGAGCCTCAACACTCACTGGACCGCACACATCGGTATGTATGATTTCCAATAAGTTGGTTGCTCGCTCCATTGTTCCGGAGAACGGAGTCTTGGTCATCTTGCCTAAGAGGCATGGTTCGCACATGTCAAATGATTCATAATCAAGAGACTCTAGAAGTCCATCAGCATGAAGCTTCTTCATACGTTTGACACCAATATGACCAAGGCGGCAATGCCACAAGTATGTGGGACTATCATTATCAACTTTACATCTTTTGGCATTAACACTATGAATATGTGTATCATCACAATCGAGATTCATCAAAAATAAACCATTGACCAGCGGGGCATGACCATAAAACATATCTCTCAAATAAATAGAACAACCATTATTCTCAGATTTAAATGAGTAGCCATCTCGCATAAGACGAGATTCAGATACAATGTTCATGCTCAAAGCTGGTACTAAATAACAATTATTAAGGTTTAAAACTAATCCCGAGGGTAGATGTAGAGGCAGCGTGCCGACGGCGATCGCATCGACCTTGGAACCATTCCCGACGCGCATCGTCACCTCGTCCTTCGCCAGTCTCCGCTTATTCAGCAACTCCTGCTTAGAGTTACAAATATGAGCAACGGCACCGGTATCAAATACCCAGGAGCTACTACGAGCGCTGGTAAGGTACACATCAATAACATGTATATCACATATACCTTTGACGTTGCCGGCCTTCTTGTCCGCTAAGTATTTGGGGCAGTTCCGCTTCCAGTGACCCGTTCCCTAGCAATAAAAGCACCCAGTCTCAGGCTTGGGTCCATACTTTGGCTTCTTCCCGGCAATAGGCTTACCGGGCGCGGCAACTCCCTTGCCGTCCTTCTTGAAGTTCTTCTTACCCTTGCCCTTCTTGAACTTAGTGGTTTTATTAACCATTAACACTTGATGTTCTTTCTTGATATCCACCTCCGCTGATTTCAGCATCGAATACACCTCGGGAATGGACTTCTCCATCCCCTGCATATTGAAGTTCAACACGAAGCTCTTGTAGCTTGGTGGGAGCGACTGGAGGATTCTTTCAACGACCGCTTCCTCTGGGAGATTCATTCCCAACTGAGACAAGCGGTTGTGCAACCCAGAAATCTTTAGGATGTGCTCACTAACAGAACTGTTTTCCTCCATCTTACAGCTGTAGAATGCGTCGGAGACGTCATATCTCTCGACTCGGGCATGAGCTTGGAAAACCATTTTCAGCTCTTGGAATATCTCAAATGCCCCGTGGTGCTCAAAACGCTTTTGGAGCCCCGATTCTAAGCTGTAAAGCATGCCACACCGAACCAGGGAGTAATCATCACAACGCGACTGCCAAGCGTTCATAACATCTTGGTTTGCCGGGGCGGGAGCGTCACCTAGCGGTTGATGGCCTCTCGCCCCTCGTTGGTTACCCCAAGTGGAAGGTTGAGATGTAGCGTAGCGGCAAATTTCGCTTGGCAAAGATACCAAGGATCGAATCCCGTGAGACTCCGAGGGTCGACAAGTAGGTGTTAACGGCGCCAGAAACTTAGCGGTTGACAGGACCTGCACACATATACAGATAACTTTGCTCGCAACGAGTACAGAGAGGTTGTCATTCCCTCCGGCCTTGTTGTTTACAAAGGATCAAACACAAGAGATAATAATGATAGCTATGACTGCAACTAGTACATAAAAACAGGAAGTAAATAGAAGGTGTGATCAGCGGTGGTAATATGGACCGGGGTCCCATGATGTTCACTAGTTATGTCTCTCTCCCAAAAGACGATAAAATAGCAAAGCGAGGTAAACAAATTACAGCTGGGCAATTGACAGGATTATGTGCGCAAACCAATGCTAACTATGCTGCAAAGAAAGGTAGAGGCTCAAAAGCATGGGCGGTACACCAAGGCAAGTAGACCGAAATCCATCTGCATCTACTACTAATCATCCACCTTGAGATATCTATCCAGAACATCTCGCTGGTATTAAGTTGCGAATCCCACCCAAAGTGTAAAGTCAAAGCAACAGACAACTGCATTAAAAGAACTTTGCGTAAAGTAAACAATCCTTGCACCCACAAGTACAAGCATCGTTGTTTTCCCCCTTGTGGCAACAACACATCCCCTTGACTCATGTTTCTGTCACTCAAGCTAGTCATCAGGTGGCATGAACCCACAATCAAGCAAGAGTCTATATTAGCATTGTAACAAGCAACATAAGAACATAAAGGTGCAAGAGCTCTCGCTATCCGTGACTCGAATGTCTCCAAATGGTGTTTGCGTGCAAGAAAAGGGATAGGGATATACGAGAGAGTAAAACATAGTTTTTGTATTGTTGAGAACTTAATCTACTAAAGTTTCACACTTGGTCTTCTTTGGAATCTTATCTTGACTCATCCCCAGACCACCAGTCAGGTACAAGTCAAAATGATCCACTCCCTTTCGATATTGAGCACTCATGCAATGGATGAGCGTAAGCAAGAAAGTTGACACTTAGGATGGCAAAGAGAGAAAAATGATGAAGGTGGAAGACAAAAAAGGTGTGAAAGTCTCACATCAATGAGGACAATCATAGGCGAGAGAAAGCCAAATGATAGATATGATGTGAGGAGTAGGGATTGCCATGCAACGGATGCACATATGAGCTAAGGTAAGCTCTCCAATGGAACTAGTGGGGGTGCATCCAACTTGCTTGCTCAAGAAGACCTAGAGCTCTTTTGAGGAGGCTCATCATTGGAATATACAAGCCAAGTTCTATAGTGTGAAGGTCCCCACATAGCTATATGCATGAATGATAATCTCTATGGAGTACAAGGTATAAGATGGAGTACGAGTGTGGATCTCTCAAAAGGAATAGTAGTGTGCCCCCTTCTCTCTTTTTATTTCTTTTTTCTCTTTTTTCTATTTTTTTTTTATTTTTTTGTGGCCTCAATGGCTCTTTCTATTTAACTCTCATTTGTCCTCTTTGGGATCTTTTGATTTTGTCCTCTTTGGGATCTTTTGATTTTGTCCTCTTTCGGATCTTTTCCTCACTTTAGGGGCAACACTCTATGTATTACAAGAAGTATAGAAGATCTTTCACACTTTACAAAAGTACTCAAGATAAAGAAAATGAAACTATCATGATGTATGCAAATGTATGCCTCTGCCAGTGTAGCAGGATATGCAATGATACTAGCGCGTCATGTAGCAATGATTAGGGCAAGGCCCAACTAGCATGCGGCTCATCGATCAAGCAAAAAGCATGTATGCCATGAAGATCAAGTCATGAGAAGATGGATGTTGCATGGCAATGTATCTCGGAAAGGCTATGGAAATGCCTTGATAGGTAGGTATGATGGCTGTTTTGAGGAAGGATATAGTGAGACTTATGATGACAGAGCGTATCGTGCCAAGGATTTGGATGCACCGGCGAAGTATGCGCCAACTCTCGAGGTGAGAAAGGGCAATGCACGGTACCGAAGAGGCTAGAAAAATATGGCTAGGTGGAAGTGTCAACTTTCGAATACTCACATTAGTCCGAAGAACTCATGCACTTATTATCGGTAACTCTCAATCTAATTAGGAGGTTCACAAAGAGAAAAGTACCCCGAGGAGGAGTGTATGGGGGTTTGGTTATCCTTGCGCATCCTCGACTCATGGTACGTGAGTGTACTCTAATATTCGATCCCTCCAAAGATTAGTGATCCATCTAGTAGCTAAAGTTCTCAACTATTTTGTAGGTTTTCGAAAATAAACACGGATTGCCCAAAATACGACATATATCACTAATAGGCTAAAGCTCTTGACACCAAAAGTTCAGACATTACTCATGGCAATACCTCAAAACTATTGCAAGTTACTACTAAAATTAAATAGCAACCTCAATTACCTACTTTAAGTTAAGACACACAACTCAGTGCAACAGGCAAACTCTCTTAACAAGATGAACATGAAAACTCAAGAGAGTTCAGCAACCAACTAAACAAAAGCTCTTTAAAAAGAAAAGCATGAAAACTAAGAGCTAAACATGACAGCAGCTATGGAAAGACAAAGAACACACACAACAAAGATAAGCATGAAAATCCTATGTTGTGTTCTAGGTTGAAGTGGAGCGTGTTTCTCTCCCACACAAAGAAAGCTGGGTTCTAACTTGTTATGAACAGCAAGCAAAGCTAAAGAAAACTAAAAAGGAAACTAAGAGCAAGACGCTCCAAGCATAGCACATAACACATGAAGTGATAAGAATATAGTGGAACGAAAGACGAACTGATAATTGTTGATGGAGAAGGGGATGCATGGGGGCATCCCCAAGCTTAGACGCTTGAGTCTTCTTGAATATTTCTTGGGGGTGCATGGGGGCATCCCCAAGCTTGATCGTTTGACCCTCCTGAATCTTCTTTTATCATCTTCCCTCGCACACTTGAAAACTCCCTTCATACATAACTCATCATAATCTGATTAGCGAGGTTAGTACCCACAATAAAATAATTTTTCCCTATTGGAAATAAAGATAATCTTGAAGAGCTACTGTTTCTCAAGAATGCCAAAAGGTTTTTGCAAAGAAAAAGCAAGCTCAAGGTTTGCAAAACGAAGAAAAAGCAAAACAGGACAGAATCTGTGAAAACAGACCAGCAGGTAGTAAATAATTTTTTCCGGGCACTTCTGCAACTCAAATCAAAAAACTCAGAACAGGCGCTCGAAAGCCAATTGTATAGAGCATGCTGTCAAAAAAATTCAGATCAAAAAGATGATCCGGTGATTTTATTCGAATTTTTACGTCCAAGGACAGAATCTGTTTTCTGGACAGCACGTCACAACTTTTGAACTTTCTTGCAATCGGAGGCTAAACTTGGCACAAAGCTGAAAAGAAAAGATAAAATGATGATGCTACTGTAGTAACAAACATCAAGACACAACAAAAGCAAAATAAAACCTAATTCGTTGTGGGCTGCCTCCCAAAAGCACTTTCTTTTATGCCTTTAAGCTAGGCATGATGCAAAAAGAGAAGATCAAGTTTTATCAAGAGTAAGAGAATAGCTAGCCCGTGTAACGGACTCAAAAGGCAACTTAATCTTCTTTCTAGGGAAGTGTTCCATCCCTTTCTTGAGAGGGAAGTGGAATTTTATATTCCCCTCTTTCATGTCAATGATAGCACCAACGGTGCGAAGAAAAGGACGTCCCAAAATAATTGGACAAGAAGGTTCACATTCAATATCCATAATAGTAAAATCAACGGGAACATAATTGTCATTGACAATGATAAGAACATCGTCGATCTTCCCCAAAGGTTTCTTTACGGAAGAATCAACAAGACGAACACCAAAAGAACAAGGATCAAAAGGTTTCAATTCAAGCATATCATACATTCTTTTGGGCATAACGGAGGTACTAGCTCCAACATCACATAAAGCATAGCAAGAGAAGTTATTCAACTTAATTTTAATCATAGGATCCCAACTATCTTCTAGCTTTCTAGGTATGGAGGCTTCTACCCTAAGCTTCTCCTCCCTAGCTTTGATAAGAGCATTAGTGATATGCTCTGTGAAGGCAAGATTAAGCGTGCTAGTGTGGGGATCTCTAGACATCTTGTGAAGAAAACCAATAACTTCAGAAAGGGTGCTATTATCAAAATCAAGGTCACTACTATCAAGTAAAGTGGTAGTGGTGTCCTTTAGGCTCACTTGTTTGGTAGCTTCTATGGTCATAGGAGTTTCTTCTTCTACAGTTGAGGTCATAGCATCACCAGTAATAGGTCCAATGGGACTAGGAGTGCATTGGGTGCTAAGAGTTTGGATATCCTCAACAACTTGAATTGTAGCAACAGTGTGGTGGGTAGGAAGGCTCTTAATTCTATCTTCTTCCTCCTTTAGGGGTGCAACCACTTCAGGTTTAGCTGCCATTTGGTTTATCAAAGTGGCTTGTGTGTGGGACATATTGGAAACTTGGGTCTCAGTGATGGTGAGCCTAGTCTGGAGGTTAGAAATCTCAATGTTTAGGCTCTCCAGTTTTCTACCAATGTCTTGCAAGACAGCAGTATGCTCATCTAATTGCCTCGAGAAGGTCTTGTTTTGTTCATATTGGGTGTGCTTGTAGTTCTTAGTGGCCTTTTCTATTTCTAGAAGTTTCTCATAACTAGGCATGTCTCTATCTCTTTGGGTGGAGTTCTTGGTGCTAGGATAAGTATTGTTGTTCCCATAGGAACTAGAGGGGAACGGTCTAGGGTTGCTACCAAAATTACTCCTATAAGCATTGTTATTGAAATTGTTTCTAGAGATAAAGTTCACATCTACTTGATCTTGAGCAATCAAATAATTTAAAGGAACATCATGAGGATCAATAGAAGATTGCTTGGAAAGTAGAGACATGATCAAGTCAACTTTTTCATTTAGGGAGGAAATCTCCTCGACAGAGTTTACCTTCCTACCTGTTGGAGCGCGTTCGATGTGCCATTGGGAATAATTGGTCATCATCTCGTTGAGAAGCTTCGTGGCAGCACCAAGTGTAGTTGACATAAAGGTTCCTCCCGCGGCCGAATCTAACAAGTTCCGCGAGGTAAAGTTCAAGCCTGCATAAAAAGTTTGGATAACCATCCAAGTAGTCAAACCATGAGTAGGGCAGTTCTTGACAAGAGATTTCATGCGTTCCCAAGCTTGGGCAATGTGTTCATTATCCAATTGTTTAAAATTCATTATGTTACTCCTTAATTGGATAATTTTAGCAGGGGGATAGTACTTCCCAATAAAGGCATCCTTGCACTTGTCCCAAGAATCTATACTATTCCTAGGCAAGGATTGAAACCAGATTTTAGCTCCTCCTCTCAAGGAGAAAGGAAAAAGCTTAAGCTTAACAATATCACAATCTATTTCTGTGTACTTTTGCATATCACAGAGCTCAACAAAATTATTTAAGTGCAAAGTAGCATCATCTCCAGCACCGGAGAATTGATCTTTCATAACTAGGTTCAGTAAAGCAGGTTTAATCTCATAAGAAGGTGCTGAAGTGGCAGGTATAGCAATAGGCATGCAGATAAAGTCATTGTTGTTATGACTAGTGAAGTCACACAACTTGGTGTTCTCGGTGGAACCCATAGTAGCAGCAAGCAAGATAACAATTTTTGTGATTTTCGGTAAGGGACACTAAAGCAAAAACTGAAAGGTAAACTAACAAGACTAAAAAGCAAAGATAAAAGATAGCGTGCAACTCCCCTATCTTGAAGAGTGGAGTCCCCGGCAACGGCGCCAGAGACTTGCTTGATGGCTTCTCGCCCCTCGTTGGTTACCCCAAGTGGAAGGTTGAGATGTAGCGTAGCGGCAAATTTCCCTTGGCAAAGATACCAAGGATCGAATCCTGTGAGACTCCGAGGGTCGACAAGTAGGTGTCAACGGCGCCAGAAACTTAGCGGTTGACAGGACCTGCACACAGATACAGATAACTTTGCTCCCAACGAGTACAGAGAGGTTGTCAATCCCTCCAGCCTTGTTGTTTACAAAGGATCAAACACAAGAGATAATAATGATAGCTATGACTGCAACTAGGAAATAAAAACAGGAAGTAAATAGAAGGTGTGATCAGCGGTGGTAATATGGACCGGGGTCCCATGATGTTCACTAGTGATGTCTCTCTCCCAAAAGACGATAAAAGAGCAAAGCGAGGTAAACAAATTACAGCTGGGCAATTGACAGGATTATGTGTGCAAACCAATGCTAACTATGCTGCAAAGAAAGGTAGAGGCTCAAAAGCATGGGCGGTACGCCAAGGCAAGTAGACCGAAATCCGTCTGCATCTACTACTAATCATCCACCTTGAGATATCTATCCAGAACATCTCGATGGTATTAAGTGCGAATCCCACCCAAAGTGTAAACTCAAAGCAACAGACAACTGCATTAAAAGAACTTTGCTTAAAGTAAACAATCCTTGCACCCGCAAGTACAAGCACTGTTGTTTTCCCCCTCGTGGCAACAACACATCCCCTAGACTCATGTTTCTGTCACTCAAGCTAGTCATCAGGGGGCATGAACCCACAATCAAGCATAACCCTCCCTCTTGGAGTTACTACCTACTACTTGGCCAAAGCAATAAACAGCAACGGAGAACATGCAAGAATTACTCCAGAACAAAGATATAAAAGAGGTGAATCAAATATATTACTCCAACACAATCTGAACATAATCTTATAATCCATCAGATCCCAGCAAACTCAGCAGAGCAACAGCAGAAAGATTACATATGTGCCTCGATCATGTAGGGCAGCTCACGAGGTCTAAACCATGAAGAGCAAAGAGGGGAGGAGAACATCACATAGCTACTGATCATGGACCCATGGTCCAAGGTGGACTACTCACGACTCATCCAGGAAGCGTCCATGGTGGTGGAGAAGCTCCCGGTGGTGGTTCTCCCCTCCGGCAGGGTGCCGGGAAGAGTTCTCCTGATGCTCCCGATCTTGGAAGCGCTGCGGCGGCGGAACAGAGGCAAGATCACGAAAAAGGGTTCCGTCCTCGAGGGTTTCGGGACGAGAGGAATATATATGCGAAGGGGGGCAACCAGAGGCGGAGCAGGGGCCCCAGGCGCCCCCCTGGCGCGGCCAGGGGTGGGGCCGCGCCAGGTGGCCGCCTGGGCCCCCCTTGCTCCCCTCTGGCCCCGCTTTGGTTGTTCGCGAAGCTTCATGTACGCTGATTTTTCCTGTATTTTTCCCGGAATTTTTGGGGCACTTTTAATATGGGGGAAACCTAAAATAGAAAAACAGCAGAAAACAGGAATTGGCACTGTGGTGCACTGAGTTAATAGGTTAGTCCAAATATGATCAAAAGTGTATGGAAGTGCATCAATATCATAGCAATATCACACAAAAGAAGCATGGAGCATGCAGAAATTATAGATACGTTTTGGACGTATCAGCGGTGAATCTAGGACATAAGTTTTCTTGGCAGCTATGAGGATGATCCTCAGGTTACGGACCCAGTCCGTGTAGTTGCTACCATCGTCTTTCAGCTTGGATTTCTCTAGGAACGCGTTGAAGTTGAGGGTGACATGAGCGTGGGCCATTTGATCTACAAGAGATATTGTAAAGAATTTAGACTATGTTCATGATAATTAAGTTCATCTTAATCAAATTTTAATGAACTCCTACTCAGATTGACATCTCTCTAGTCATCTAAGTGATACACGATCCGAATCGACTAGCCCGTGTCCGATCATCACGTGAGACGGACTAGTCATCAACGGTGAACATCTTCATGTTGATCGTATCTTCTATACAACTCGTGTTCGACCTTTCGGTCTTCCGTGTTCCGAGGCCATGTCATGCTAGGCTCGTCAAGTGAACCCTAAGTGTGTTGCGTGTGTAAATCTGGCTTACACCCGTTGTATGCGAACGTTGAACCTATCACACCCGATCATCACGCTGTGCTTCGGAACAACGATCCTTAGCAACGATGCACAGTTAGGGGGAACACAATTCTTGAAATTTTAGTGAGAGATCATCTTATTTACTACCGTCGTTCTAAGTAAACAAGATGCATAAACATGATAAACATCACATGCAATCAATTAAAGTGACATGATATGGCCAATATCATCTTGCTCCTTCGATCTCCATCTTCGGGGCACCATGATCATCTTTGTCACCGGCTCGACACCATGATCTCCATCATCATGATCTCCATCATCGTGTCTTGATGAAGTTGTCACGCCAACTATTACTTCTACTACTATGGCTAATGTTTAGCAATAAAGTAAAGTAATTAGATGGCGTTATTCAGTGACACGCAGGTCATATAATAATTAAGACAACTCCTATGGCTCCTGCCGGTTGTCAAATTCATCGACATGCAAGTCGTGATTCCCTATTACAAGAACATGATCAATCTCATACATCATATATATCATTCATCACATCTTCTTGGCCATACCATATCACATAGCACATGCTGCAAGAACAAGTTAGACGACTTCTAATTGTTGTTGCAAGTTTTACGTGGCTTCTATAGGTTTTCTAGCAAGAACGTTTCTTACCTACGCCAAAACCACAACGTGATTTGTCAATTTCTATTTACCCTTCATAAGGACCCTGTCCATCGAATCCGATCCGACTAAAGTAGGAGAGACAGACACCCGCCAGCCACCTTATGCATCTAGTGCATGTCCGTCGGTGGAACCAGTCTCACGTAAGAATACGTGTAAGGTCGTTCCGGGCCGCTTCACCCCACAATACCGCCGAATCAAGATTAGACTAGTAACGGCAAGAAAGTTGAGCAAACTCAACGCCCACAACTGTTTTGTGTTCTACTCGTGCAAGATGCTACGCAAAAGACCTAGCTCAGATGCCATTGTTGGGGAACGTAGCAGAATTCAAAAAATTTCTACGCTTTCACCAAGATCCATCAAAGGAGACATCTAGCAACGAGCATATTAGAGTGCATCTACATACCCTTTTGTAGATCGCGAGCGGAAGCTTTCGAAGAAGCGTGGATGAAGTAGTCGTACTCTTCGCGTTCTTCGTCACCGATGATCTAGCGCCGAACAGATGGCACCTCCGCGTTCAACACACGTCTGGTACAGCAACATCACCTTCTTCTTGATCCAGAAAGGGGGGGGGGAGAGAGGTCGTCGGAGATCCAGCAGCACGACGGCGTGGTGGTGGATGCAGCGGGAAATCCTGCAGAGCTTCGCCGGCGCCCTGCGTGAAGAGTATGAGGTGTGACGGGAGGGGGAGAGGCGCCAGAGATTTGAGGTGCGGCTGCCCTCTCCCCCCACTATATATAGGGGCCAGGGGGGCCGGCCCTGGTAGATCCCATCTGCAAAGGGGGGGCGGCGGCCTAGGGGGGAGACTTGCCCCCCAAGGCATAGGGGACGCCCCCCTCCACTAGGGTTTCAACCCTAGGCGCATGGAGGGGGGGGCCCAAGTGGTGCGCCAGCCCACCAGGGGCTGGCCCCTTCCCCCTTGCGGCCTAGGGGACCCACCGGGATGTGTGGCCCCACCCGGTGGACCCCCGGGACCCCTCCGGTGGTCCCGGGACACTCCCGGTGACCCCCAAAGTTCACCCGATGGCCGAAACTGGACTTCCTATATATCATTCTTTACCTCCGGACCATTCCAGAACTCCTCGTCACGTCCAGGATCTCATCTGGGACTCCGAACAACTTTCGGGTTTCCACATGCATGTATCTCTACGACCCTAGCGTCACCGAACCTTAAGTGTGTAGACCCTACGGGTTCGGGAGACACGTAGACATGATCGAGACCACTCTCCGGTCAATAACCAACAGCGGGATCTGGATACCCATGTTGGTTCCCACGTGTTCCTCGATGATCTTCATCGGATGAACCATTGTGTCAAGGATTCACTCAATCCCATATGTTATTCCCTTTGTCCATCGGTACGGTACTTGCCCGAGATTCGATCGTCAGTATTCCCGATACCTTGTTCAATCTCGTCATGGCCAGTCTCTTTACTCGATCCGTAATCCATCATCCCGTGACTAACTCCTTAGTCACCTTGAGCTCATTATGATGATGTCTTACCGAGTGGGCCCAGAGGTACCTCTCCGTCATACGGAGTGACAACATCCCAGTCTCGGTTCATACCAACTCAACAGACACTTTCGGAGATACCCGTTGCGTACCTTTATAGTCACCCAGTTACGTTGTGACGTTTGGCACACCCAAAGTATTCGTACGGCATCCGGGAGTTGCACAACCTCATGGTCTAAGGAATAAATACTTGACACCGAAAAGCTTATGCATTACGAACTATACGATCTCGTGCTATGCTTAGAATTGGGTCTTGTCCATCACATCATTCTCCTAATGATGTGATCCCGTTATCACCGACATCCTATGACCATGATCAGGAAACCGTGACCATCTATTGATCAACGAGCTAGTAACTAGAGGCTTACCAGGGACTCATTGTGGTCTATATATTCACACATGTATCGCTGTTTCCGTACAATACAATTCAAGCATGAGTAATAGACGATTATCATGAACAAGGAAATATAATAATAATACTTTTATTATTGCCTCTAGGGCATATTTCCAACACCGAGCCCCCCAGCGCTGCATGGCTCACGCTGGGCTCACAAAAATGTGCATCGAGACACGCCTGATGGTGGTGCCCGAACACCTCCCTCGTGACGATGTTCAGACCAGAGGCACTCTAGAGGAGAGCCCCCGAGCCCGTCCCTAGAGGGGCGCCAGGCGCGCCTCCCTATGTGAGGGTGGAGGGCACCTCGTCAGCAGGCGCGAGACCTGAGGCGGTGCCGTCAGGAGCCCCTATGTCCTGAGGTCCGTTTGCGGGCAGGTGTTTCTTCTTCTTGGGAGTGGTCTGCAGGGAGAAGACGGCTCCATCTCCGTTGGATCTCTCGACCGCTGCAGTCTGGTAGGCGCGCTCCAGGGAACGCACTGCTTCCTTCTCGTCGCAGGCGATAGTGATGACCCCGCCACTCCCTGGCATCTTGAGGATGTTGTAGCCGTGATGGGTCGCCGCCATGAACTTGGCGAGGGCCGGATACCCTAGGATGGCATTGTACGAGAGGTGAATGTTGGCGACGTTGAAGTCGATGAGCTCGGTGTGATAGTAGTCGCGATCGCCGAAGTTGACGAGGAGGCGGACCTGCCCCATCGGGAGTGTGGAGCCATCTGTGACTCCGTAGAATGGCTTTGATGGGTGCAGCTGATCGTAGGGGACTTGGAGCGTCTCGAAGGTCTGGACGGAGAGGACGTTGATCCCTGCTCCACCGTCGATGAGGATCTTGTTCACGAGGATGTTGTTGATGGTCGGAGTGCAGAGCATCAGGAGAGTGCCTGGGGCTGCGGTGCACTTGAGCTGGTCCTTGGGGTCGACCTGAGGTTGTTCGCGGCGTCAGGCCTGGGGAGCGCCGCGTTCACCTCACGAGCGAACTGCTTGAAGATGCGGTGGGAAGCCGGAGGGTGGGCTCCTCCCAGGATGCATGCAACCACTCGTGGCTCCTGAAAGCCCCCCTGCTTCGTCTCCCTGGCGGTCATCGTTGTTCCTTCTTGACGGTAGTGGCAGCGGAGGCAGGCCCGCGTTGCCCCGAGGGCGACCCTGACGAGGCTGGTCGTGCCAGGGGGCGTCACGAGGCTGCTGCTGTCAGCGGTCTTCACGACGTTGGTCACGCCATCCTTGGCGCGAGTTCCTGCCGTCCCAGCGTCCTCCAACATGGCCCCCTCCGCGGCCGTAGCTGCGGTTGTCGCACACAGGACGCTGCCCGACGCACCCGTCACGCATCGCCCTAAGTTCTTGGCAATCATTGGTGTTGTGGCTGTGAACATTGTGTAAGAGGCAATACAGACGGTTGTCTCTGGGGGGGGACGTTGTAGCCGCAACCACGCCTCACTTCTGGCTCTGCAGCCAGCACGGCGGGTCCCTTGTGCTTTGCTTCCTTGGCCTTGGCCTTCTTATCATCAGCCTCCGCTTCACGCAGCTCCAGGAGAGAGAGGCGGCCTTCCTCTGCCCTGTCACACTTCGCCACGAGGTTGAACATCTCGAGGGCCGTGCACAGGTCCTCGTGAATGATGAGCTCCTCCTTCATCCTGACGTTGCGGACACCGTCGGAGAACGCCAAGATGATGGCCTCGCCCGACACCCTGGGGATCCTAAGGCGCACAGTGCTGAAACGCTGGATGTACTTCTGCAGGGTCTCCCCATGTTGCTGCTTCACGCGGCGCAGATCCGCGGCCGCCGGGGCTCGGTCGCTGGTACCTTGGAAGTTGGCGACGAAACACTCACGAAGCTGCCCCCAGGAGGAGATGGATCCTGCGGGGAGGTTCAGGAGCCAGGAACGAGCGCCGTCCTTGAGGGCCATGGGGAACTAGTTCGCCATGACCTGCTCGGTGCCGTTGGACGCCTCGATGCTCAGTTCGTAGAGCTGGAGGAACTCTGCGGGGTCGATGGTGCCATCATAGCACGGAGGCAGATCTGGCTTGAACTTGCCGGGCCAGACGAGGCGCCGCAGCTCTAGAGCTAGGGCGCGACATCCAGCCACGCTCATGATTATAGGTGCCCCCTGCGCTTGCGGTGCTGGTTCCTAGGGTACATGCGCCACCACATCCTGTGGTGCGCGCTTCTGGCGACGCGGGACCTTCTGGAACGGGGAGCCCGCAAGCTCCTGCCTTGCGACGCGGGACCACCTGGCAGCTCTCCTCATCGCGTGCAGAGGCCCTGCGGGGCTGCTCGTGCAGTGGAGCCTCACGTCTGAGCCCCTGGCTAGCGCCATGCAGTGGAGGTGGAGCCGGGACGTCGTCGTCCATGTTCCCCGCCATGAGCGACGGAGGACGGGAGGAGTGAGTCAGTGCAGGTACCTCCCCGGTGGCGTTGACGAGGTGGGTGATGCGGTGGAGCCACTCGTCGTAGAGGTCGTCCGCTGGACGGTAGCGTAGGAGCTCCCGTGCCATCAATAACGCAGACTGCTGGTAGACCGGCCCGCGGTGGATCAGCGAGGACGACGCCACGGCTGGCGAGTGTGATGGTGTCGCCATGCGGCCATCGCGCCGCACGGACTGCGGCATCGACGAGTCCTGTTGCTCGTGGACGGCCGGGTCGATGGCAGCGTTAGCGACCAGCGAGTTGGGGCGGAGCGGTGCACCGTTGCCCGCGGGCGCCCTCCGAGCGACGTTGGCGGCGCGGCGTGCGGCGCGTGCTCGGCGTGTGTCCACCATGGCGATGAAGTGAGGTCGACGAACGAGAGCGGCACGAGGTCATCAGAAAGGCGAGATTTCGACACGCCCCCTACCTGGCACGCCAAATGTCGGATTACGGGTTCCGCAAACTTAAAGAAGTTCGAACACAGGGGCGTGAACAAAGATCTCTCCCGCTCACGTCTACCAAGCGCCACGCCCTCACCCGGTGGTGATATTGAAGCAAGCAACAAGTAAAAGCACACACGAGTTTACCCAGGTTCAGGCCACCTTGCGATGTAAAACCCTATGTCCTGCTTGAGTGGATTAGCCTCAGGGGGGCTTGAGTATGAACAGGTACAGTGGTTCTTGAGCTCAGGAGGAGAGCTCAAGAGGGTCAGGAGGCAAGTGTTCTTGCTCCTTGAAGCGAAGGTGGGGTGTTCGAGATGAGGTCCCTCTCTCCCCGAACAGATCAGCCCAGATGAGATGAGGTGAGATGCCTCCACAGTGGAAACCCTAGCTACTTATATAGGCGGCAGGGTCCTCTTCCCCCGAAATGTTTAGGTGGTAAGGGATCCCACAACGGCCATTTTGAGCGGGAACACAAGGACGCCCCTATCCTAACAAAAGCGGTCTTCGCCTGCAAAGAGACCAGACGATGACGTGGTGGTGGGCTCGGTGGTGACATCCTCCCTGTTGTCCTTGCGGTCTTCGGTCTTGTTGCACCGAAGGGGAAACCTTTGTCCCACCCCTCGGGAACCTGCGCCTGCTTCGTCTCCTTTGCATCAAAACGGCAACTGCGCCGCTAGCATGCGTTGGCACCCGCTAGCGCGGTGCGTCACTACTCGCGTCACTGCCTCCTCCCGAGGCAGGCTTGGCCTTGAGTTCTCCGCCCCTCCTGAGCAGCCTAGTCGAGGCCGCTCCTGAGAGGTTCTTGGTGTCGTTCTCCTCCCGAGGCTTAGCCCCCTTGCGAGGGTCTTGAGCAGCTGGTCGATCAACTGGGTCGTACCAGGCCATGGTAGGAGCGCGTTGCGGGCCGCAGGCAGGCAAGTCTGGGTACCCTGGTTCCCAGGACGCCGACAGCCGCCGCGTCTCCGTCACGCTACCGCTCCCTTCACCCGTCGCCGGTTGCCGCCGGTCTCCCCACCTGACATCGCCGCCAGCCAACGCCACCGCCAGCTCCTCTTTAGCCTTCGCCGCCGCTCCCTCCTCTCCGGCTTCCGCATAGCCTCTCCACGACCCATCCCCTGTTGTCCTCTACCCTAGCCACTGTCGCCGCACCCAGCCGCTGGTCCATGCCGCCGTCGCTCATCTCCTCACGGTTATACTCCCTCCTGCACCCGCGCCAACCTCGTCCCCTCCAGCCATCGCCGTCGCACTAGGCCCCCGCCGCCGCCCATGCCGTCGCCGCTCCTCCCTGGCCGCCAATGCACCCCCTCCCCCAGCCGCCTCGTCTCTCTTCGGCTACATATACACGGACGCGCCGCCTATCTTCACCCACATGCAGCCGGACCCGTCGATGGTCGACGGCCATGCTCTGCCCGCCCTGGTTAAGCCCTTCGGCGGCTTCACTACGCCGCAGGTTTTCCGGCTGGCCATCCGGCCTACTTCGCCGTACCGCAGCAGTCGGCCGGTGTCGGCTACGCGGATCTGCTTGCCACGCCGATGGCGGGCAGCCATGCTCCGCCCGCCCCGGTTTTGCCCTATGGCGGCTTGGCCTAGCTGCTAGTCTCACCGCCATGGGACCCAACTTCTTTGGCTGCACTGCAGTCGGCCCCATCACTGGCGGTGCTTGGTATCGGCGGCGCTTGGTACGTGGACTCGGGCACCACTGCTCACATGAAATCTCATCCTGGTACTCTATCCCGCACTCCGGTTCATACTCCTACTCGCATCACCGTTGGTAACGGTTCCTCTTTACCTATCACACGTTGGTCATACTTCGTTTCCATCCACATATACGCATGTCACTATGTGTAATGTTCTTGCTTCTGCTGATTTAGTTACAAACCATGTATCTGTTCATCGTCTTGCTCATGAGGATCCCATTACCTTTGAATTTGATGATGTCGGTTTTTCTATGAAGGACGCCCGTACTCGGATGGTCCTTCACATTGCGATAGTCCCGACGAGCTCTATTCAGTGCACGCCTCCGCCACCGCCTCCACCACCCAAGTCGCCCTCGCTGCAGGAGTAGACCTTTGGCATGCTCATTTGGGACACCCGAACCCCAGCACTTTGAGTCAAACTCTTAAGAGATTTTCATTCTCATGCAATAAGATCGACGACCATACTTGTGAGGCTTGTCATCTTGGCAAGCACGTTTGTCTTCCCTTTAACATATCTACCACTATTTCCAGTTTCCCATTTTAGTTATTGCATAGTGATGTTTGGACATCCCCGGTACACGGGCTACCTACACATGTGGTGATCTTAGATGATTTCTCTCATTATGCGTGGACATTTCCTCTTCGTCGCAAGTCCGACATCCTTGCCACACTAACCTCCTTTTATTCCTATGACACCACATAGTTCGGTCATCCTATCCTAGCATTAAAATTGACAACGAAAAAGAGTTTGACAACATCGCCGTTCGTAACCTATTAGACTCCCACGGCACTATCTTCCGCCTCACTTGTCCCTACACGTCCCAAAAAATGGTCGTGCCGAGCACATCCTTCCCACTCTTAATGACTGCGTCCACACGTTGCTCCTTCATTCCAACGTGCCTCCCTGGCTTTGGACGGACGCTCTCGCCACCTCCAGCCTCCTCATCAACATCCACCCATGTCGCCCATGCTGGAACTATGCCCATCACCATCTCCTCTTCGGTGCGCCCCCATATTATAATGGCCATCGCATCTTTGGTTGTCTCTGCTATCCTAGGATCGCTGCCACTGTGCCCCATAAGCTTGCACCTCACTCCGTCGCTTGCATCTTCCTCGGCTACCTACCTAACTCTAAAGGCTACCACTGTTACAACCCTGTCTCACATCATGTATTCACCTTCCCACACGTTTACTTTGATAAGAAGGTGTTTCCCTTTCAGCAGCAGGTACCTCTCGTCGCCCCGTTGCCACCGGAACCTTCGGCAACCCCGTCAGGTGGACGGCCCCCCTCGGCTCTTGGACCTCCTCCGGGGTTCGGCAGTCCTCGCGCCGTGGGACGAGCTACGCCTCGTGCCCCCATGACGCCCTTGCCATCACCGCCGGCCTCGCCGCCGGCTCCCTCCCTGGCCGCCTCGTCACTGGCTTGCTGTGATGCAGGAAGAGCTCGACGCTCTTCAGTGGAACCATACCTGGACACTGGTTCCCCGGCCTTCTCGCGCCAACGTCATCCGCGGCAAGTGGGTCTTTCGTCATAAGACCCACTCGGATGGTACACTTGAGTGCTACAAGGCTCGTTGGGTGATCCGTGGGTTTCGGCAGCATGCTGGCGTTGACTTCACTGAGACATTTGCTCCGGTTGTCAAACCGGGCATGATCCGCACCGTCCTCCAGCTGGCGGTCTCCCGTGGCTGGCCGGTTCATCATATGGATGTCTCCAACGCCTTCCTTCATGGCCATCTTGTGAAGCAGGTTTACTGTGAGTAGCCAACCGGTTTCGTCGATGCCTCTCATCCTGGCCATGTGTGCTTGCTGTCCCGGTCTCTATACAGTCTCAAGCTAGCACCTCGCGCCTGGTACCAGCGGATCGCCGGGTTTCTTCAGACACTGGACTTCAGCGTCACTCGCTCGGATGCCTTGTTGTTTGTTGTAGGATCGAAAGTAGATCTAGAGGGGGGTGATTAGACTACTTGACAATATAAAAAATCTGCCTTTAGATCATGCAAAGTTTTTGGCAGTTTCACAATTAAGATCAATTCAAGTATCACCCTACACATGCAATTCTAGAGTATAAGCAGCGGAAAGTAAATTGCACATGTAAAAGAGAGGTGGAGAAGATCAAACGCAGTTTGGTGACACGAAGATTTTTGTCGTGGTTCCGATAGGTGGTGCTATCGTACATCCACGTTGATGGAGACTTCAACCCACGGAGGGTAACGGCTGCGCGAGTCCACGGAGGGCTCCACCCACGAAGGGTCCACGAAGAAGCAACCTTGTCTATTCCATCATGGCCTACGCCCACGGAGGACTAGCCTTACTCGGGGTAGATCTTCACGAAGTAGGCGATCTCCTTGCCCTTACAAACTTCTTGGTTCAACTCCACATCTCAAAGACGGAGGCTCCCAAGCGACACCTAACCAATCTAGGAGGCACCACCCCCAAAAGGTAATAGACGGTGTTGATGATGATGAACTCCTTGCTCTTGTGCTTCAGATGATAATCTCCCCAACACTCAACTCTCCTCACTGATATGGCTGTGGTGGAAGAAAGGTTTGAGTGGAAAGCAACTTGGGAAGGCTAGAAATCAAGTTTCATATGGTAGGAATGGAATGACTTGATCTCAACACAAGGGTAGGTGGTTCACTTCTCAGAAAGTGTATGGTAGAAGTGGTGGTACTTTCTGATGGCTCTCCTCACGAATGAAGAGGGGGTGGAGGGGTATATATAGCCTCCACACAAAATCCAACCGTTACACACACATTTGACCAATCTCGGTGAGACCGAAGTGAAAACTCGGTCAGACCGAAAGTTCAAATATAGTGAACGTTGGGATTTTCGGTGGGACCGAAAATACCATCTCGGTGTGTCCGAAGTGAGTCAAAGGTTGGAGCTTGCCATCTCGGTGTGACCGAAAACAACAACTCGGATATTCCGAAGTGAAGTCAATTGGTTACAGAAGGTTGGCAGTCCATTTTCGGTTAGACCGAAACTCAGAATCGGATGGACCGAGAAATTAGGGTTTGGGGAAATAACTGAAGTGGTTCATCTCGGTGGGACTGAGTTTGCAGAATCGGTTTGTCCGAGATTACTTATGAGTGTGTTGAATAGTGAAGAGTGCTGATAGTTGAGGGAGCTAGATCACCAAGCACTTGAGCAACTAGATCATTAACACAACCTCATCCCCTTTTAATAGTATTGGCTTTTCCTATGGACTCAATGTGATCTTTGATCACTAAACCAAAATGGAGTCTTGAGCTTTTGCCAATGCTTGTCTTAGCATTTTGAGGGGTCCACTTCTTCAGACATTTCCATACCCATATCATCGAACTTTTCTGAAATGATTCTCAAGTAAATATTAGTTCAATGATATATATGTTGTTATTAATTACCAAAACCACCCGGGGATTAGTTGCACTTTCAATCTCCCCCTTTTTGGTAATTGATGACAACATATAGATCAAAGCTTCGACAAAGGATATAATCAAGGAATAATATCGTCGCTTTGAGAAGTATGTGATAAACAAGAGCTCCCCCTAAATTTGTGCATTATTTGAAATTTGCGTTTGAATGCAAATGCACAATCGATTAGGATTATGGGTCACTCTTCCATGTCACATACATCTTGGTGGAGCGCACAAAATGATAAGAATGAATAACATGCACTCAATCACCAAGACAAGAGTAAATAGCCATACAAAAAGGAATAGCATATGATAAGCAATAAGCACACATTAAAGCATAGTATGACTAAGCACTCATTAAGATAGCATCAAACGTAGTAGCAAGCACACTTAAAATTTCAGGAACCAAAAGAAACCAATGTATCTCAAAGAAAAACCGGCAAAAGAACGAAAGACGAAAGAGCACTCTCTCTCTCGAAGCCCTATGATATATAACAATTTCTCCCCCTTTGGCAACAAGTTACCAAAAAGTTCGAAAAGGTATAGAGCTAAGCGTCACTGCGGGCTCTGCTGGCGGCTCCCGTCTGGGTAGATGTCGGTGTAGAGATAGCTGCATCGGCGAAGACTTCTGCTGAAGTCTGCGGTGGAGGAGTGGATGCTGGAGCTGGAGGAACTGCTGGAGCTGTAGCTGGTGCTGAAGTGGTAGCCCTGGAGTCTGTCACTGGGATAGCTGCAGATCTGGATCCTCTGGGAATCTGAGCAGTCTGGCGATGAGAGTCCTGGACTAGATCATCCTGCATAAGCTCTGCTCTCTCCTGCCTAGTCTCCTCCATGTCTGCCTCAAGCTTGTTGACAGACACCTGAATCTCAGTCAGCTTCACGTCCAGAGCGTGGATTTTGTCCTCGACAATCCTCTCAAGGCTCTCCTGAGATTGCTCAATGCTGGCCAGGCGTTGTTCAATCCTCTGGGTAGCTTCAAGAATTTGTTCTCCAAAGCTCTTTGGCTTAGCTGCTGCTGCTGCTGCCTCTTTGTCAGCTTTAGCCTTCTTCGCAGCTTCGATTTTGGCTTGTCCTTCAACTGAGGTAGGATCCTCTTCATCCATCACAACTACGTTGTCCTCATGCTCTGGCTGCAGTGGCAAGTGCTTCCTATCCAACATGAATTTGCCCGTGCCAAACTTGGCGTTGATGAGCATCTGTATCTGCGGTGCAAACCCACACGACCTCTTCTGGTCAGCTGCAGTCCTCTTAATGGTCTCTAACATCAAGTCCATCACCTTAAAAGGTGCCTTCTCATCGAGAATGTGCAGCATGTTGATAGAATAGCCTCGAATCATCCGGTGGTCTCCAGACTTAGGCATCAATGTATGCCTCAGAATAGTGTTAGTGGTGGTCAGACCTGCCTGGAGATAGTACACTGAGCCAAGCTTCCATCCTTCCAAATCAGCAGCTGGGATCTCCTTGTACATATTTTTCATGGAATCATGACTCTTCTTAGGAATCCCATAGACATCAATGTCGTCCTCTCTCTGCACTGGAGCGTTCAGAAGTTCTGCCCATTCTTCAACAGTCGAAGAAAACCGTTGACCTTCAGTCATCCAGGTGATCTTGCCGTCAGGATAGAAGTGGGTTGTGGCATAGAACTGCATGATCATCTCGTCATTCCAAGCTGTCAGCTCTTGACCCACAAAATCAGCAACTCCACATGCAGTAAAGCTCTCATGCACATGGGGAAAGAAGTCCCGGTGCTCTTCACTGTCAATATACTTCCAGTCAACATACCTGGTGTCAGCAACAATGGGCTTCTTATCCATTAGCACGGTCTCATAGAAATCCTGCTGCTCTCTGGTGTGGAATCTGGGGTCCACAGCAGTCCTTCTCCTTACAGCATATGGATCAGACTGTCTCCATAGCCTGAGACCTTTGTCCTTTCTTGCCTTCATGTCCTCAGCTTGAGGATGAGCATCATTGTGGAGTGGCAACTTGGGACGGAGCTTAAGCAACACATGCTCTTCATCTGATTCAGACGGTGGCATCTCACCTTTGTTCTTCTCAGAAGCTGGAATGCTTCTGGTTGTTCTCTTGGGCTTGGCTGGAGCTGCCTTGGATGGAGCAGGCTTCTTGGGCTTAGAAGAGGCTTGAGCCCGAATAGCATCACCCATGAACTTAGCTTTCTGAGGAGGAGGCTGGGGTGCTTCTTCTTCTTCTTCTTCTACAGCATCAACTTGAGGTTCAGCATATACTACCCTCTTCCTTTTGGAAGTCTTCTTCACCTTGCTTGGAGCAGGCTCTTCCAAGTTGAGCTTCTTAGCAACTGCTGACTGCTTCACTTTGCTTGTGCCTTTCCTTGGCTGCTACCCTTGGTGCTCTTTGGTAACCACATTCCTCTTGGGCTTGGAGGTAACTTCCTCAGCAACAAAGTCAGAGTCCTCATCATCAGAAGTTCTCTTCTTCCTGGTTTTAGTGGCTGCAGGAGGCAAACCACTAGGGGTGCTCCTCTCACCATCATCACTAGAGCTGCTCGCAGGACTTGTATCTGCCTCTGGAATTTCAGCAAACGGTGATTCAGACCTGTTCTGGCTGTCACTGACATCTGACATGGCTGAAAAACCTGTGAAAAGATAAGGTATAGGCAGAGTAGAAGAGTTATCACAACTGCAGAGGTTTTTGCAAAAAAATGAGTTCAAAACTTAGTTTTGAGTTTTCACAGAATGTATTTCGGTCAAACCGATTTCAAGTTTCGGTGCAACCGAAGTACTCAACAGAAACCTACACACCACTTTCGGTCAGACCGAAATGGGTTTCGGTCCTACCGAAAACTTAGGGTTTCACTGAAACTACTTTTCGGTCGTTCCAATTGGCACAACTCGGTTAAACCGAATTACGCAGTGCAATGGCCAGAGGCCAAATCGGTCATTCCGAGTTTCAAAAATCGGCTTCACCGAGATGCATTCCGTGGAAACCTAAACCTAAGAATTTTCCTCGAAACTAGAAGATCTGAACTATTGTATAGGGAACATATCAAACGTGGATTGAATCATGGCAAACCTATCGTGCAAGAATCGGAAGTGGAGCACGAAAAGGGGTCGGGACACACCCTAACTTGGTGGTGTCCCTCTACGGCGGCAACGGTGGAGGTGATTACCGTTGACGGCGGCGGAGACCTGCGGCGAGGGCGCACAGGCGACGAAGGCGACGATCCGTAGACCAGGGCGGCGGCAGCAGGGGTCTTGGGGGCGAACAGTTTGAAGAAAGAAATCGCGCGCAGCCCCTCAGGTATATATAACCCCGTGCTGTCGGTGGGACCGAGTTGAAAAACTCGGTGTCACCGAGATGTACAACTGCTGTGCAGTTAAACATATCGGTCAGACCGAGAGTTTGAACTCGGTTTCACCGAGATGAAACCTAGATCAGTCTAAGCGTTTCGGTTGGACCGAGTTTGAGAAGCCGGTCAGACCGAAATGGACTTAGAAGGTTTTGGAAGTCAGCCTTAGACGAATCGGTGGTTCCGAGTGCTCCTCATTCGGACTGTCCGAAAAAGACTTGTTCAAAGTTGTGATATGAGCATGAATAGAATTTGAGACAAGAAAGCATAGATAGCTAGGGAAAGGTGCTTAGGCATTCTTGTCCATCCATTTCGCCAGAAAGAGAACAATCAAAACAACAAATGGATGTCCTTGAATGGATAAAATCATGCATTCAACATGCTCACACAATAAGATAGCAACTGAAATATGTGTCAAACATGCACAACCAATCACTCTAGCTACTAGCACACAATTTGTCGATGACTAGGTCATCTATATATGAGTATATTGACTTAGGAGCCAAATGAGAACATTTGATCATAGGTCATACTCATCGTTTAAGCACAAGTGGGGTTACCACTTTTATATAAAGCATTTATGTGTTCACATCATTTGAAGATGCTTTAGCTCAATTTTTTTTTAGAGCAAAGCTCCCCCTAGATGTGAGAACCCCTTTTAAAGGGTCAAACTAACCATGGGTTGTCGTAGAAGACTTCATGTAGATGTTGAAGATGTGGATGCTCAATGTTGATGCAGATCATCAAGAGTTGGGAGCAATCCTTTGGATTAGGGCACTTTCAATACCTACATGGGTTAGTCCCACAAGGAACAAACAAGAATATCCATAGACATAGAGTGAAGTTCACAAAAGATGATGTCCCTGAAAGCAATGATTACCTTGTCCCTTGACTTACCAACAAGAGGGTTTGTGACTCCATGAACTAGTGCATGATGTGGAAGTTGATTGCACAAGTTCTTGCCAAAATGAATATGAGTGAAGTTTGTTGGCGGAGTCACCCTCAAGAACCTACTAGTTCTTCTTCTTTGGGATCCACATCATCTTGATGGGAATCCTTGGTGTTGTAGTTGAGCTTGACGAAGTAGAACTTGATGTGTCCTTGGGAACCCACTTGACCATGGCTTGAGGTGCTTCAATGAATGCATTAATCTCCTCTTGAAGCTTGTCCTTGGCCTTTAGCTTGTGGTCTTGTGGTGAAAGGTCATCTTGAGCTTGTTCCACATTGGAAGAAGTAGGATCATACTTCTCCTTTTGTGAGACAAACTGTGGAGTAGGGTATTGACCTTCTTCCCACTCAACACCTTTGGCGTTGAACTTTCGCTCAAAACCAATCTCTTGATTCTTCCGGTGTCTTCCTTCTTTGCGAACAATCTCCTCAAAGTTCTTGCTTCCGGCAAGACTCTTGTAGACACCTTTCTCTATGATTTCCTTCAATAAGCTATTTTCTTGCTCAAGTGTAACTTGGCTTGAAACATTGTTAGTGGAATCAAGAGAACTACTAGAAGCAACAATATTGGATTTAACATTGTTATTGTTACTACTAGAGGAAGAACTTTTCTTATGCTTGTCATGCTTAGTCTTGATAGGTGGCAAGAAATTAGACAAGAGAAGTCGTTTGGCAAGATATGAAGAACTCTTCTTTCGAAGATCGTCATTGATCGCTTTTAGAAACTCATGTTCTTGCTCTAGAGTGAGCTTCTCGAAGCGTAGCTTCTCATGAGATCTTAGGAGCTCTCTATGATCTTCTTGAGTTGTTTCATGAGCTAACTTAAGAGTGTTTAGTTCTTTAGTTAGACGCTCAATCTCCTTCATAGCATTGTCATTCGACTCTTCTCGACTATAAAGACTACTAGCATTTTCATCATTACTAAGCTCACTAGATTTATCATGCAAGAGCTCATATTCACCAAGCAAGTCATCCTCATCACTATCAAAGTCAATGAATTCAGGGTGTGTTACCTTGGGGCCTTTAGCCATGAAGCATCTTCCAATTCCCTCATTTGGTGAATCAAATAAGTCGTAGGAGTTGGAGTTGGAGGATACGAGTGCAAGTCCGGCAACACCTTCATCTTGACTATAGTCGGAGTCGGAGTGATAGCTTCCATCGGATTGATTGTCGGAGTCGGAGCCGGAGACCCATTCACCTACATGAGCTTGATGTCTTCTTCTTGTGTAGCTCCTTGATGACTTGTCTTTCCTCTCCGAATCCTTGCTTCTCCGAGAGGGTCTTCGTTCATAACGATCATCTCTACTCCTTCTCTCTCTCCGAGGTGACTCATCTCTTGCTCTTCTTCTTGGAGATTCTTCTCTTCTCTTGTGGGAAGTCGTACACTCATTTGAGAAGTGTCCGGGTCTTCCACAATTGTAGCAGTTTCGATCACGACTAGAAGATCTCTTTTCATCATATGATCTAGACTTTGAGCTTCTTTCTTTGCTTCTATTCTTGTAGAACTTGTTGAAGTTCTTGACCATTAGGCTTATCTCTTCATTGGAAATTAGCTTGTCACTTGAGGCAGTAGGTGTTGGGGAACGTTGCATGGGAAACAAAAATTTTTCCTACGTTCACCAAGATCAATCTAGGAGATGCATCTACGAGGGGAGAGTTGGATCCACGTACCCTTGTAGATCGCTAAGCGGAAGCGTTCAAGAACGCGGTTGATGGAGTCGTACTCGCCGCGATTCAGATCGCCGAAGATCCTAGCACCGAAGCAACGGTGCCTCCGCGTTCTTCACACGTACAGCTCGGGGACGTCTCCTCCTTCTTGATCCAGCAAGAGGGGGAGGAGAGGTTGATGGAGACACCGGCAGCACGACGGCGTGGTGGAGATGGTGGTGGAGGATTCCTGCAGGGCTTCGCCAAGCACCGCGGGAAAACGAAGATCGTAGTGGGAGAGGGAGGGCAGCACCGAGGCACGAACGTGTGTTGGCTGCCCTCCCTCTGCCTCTCTTTATATAGGGGGGTAGAGAGGGGAGGGGCGCCCTAGGGTTTCCCCTAGGGGCGGCGGCCAGGGCAAAGGGGGAAGGGGGCGGCGCCCCCTGGGGCCAGGGTTTCCCCCCCAGGTGCCTTGCCCCCCAAGGCTAAGGGGGTGCGGCTGCCCTAGGGGGGTCCACCCCTCTTGGCGCATGAGGAGAGGGCCCAGGGGGGGGGCGCACAGCCCTATGAGGGCTGTTGTGTTCCCCCTTGTGGCCCATTAGGCCCGAAACCCCTTCCGGGACCCCGAAACCCCTTTCGGTCATCCGCCGATTTCCCGATACTCCCCGGAACACTTCCGGACTCCGAAACCTTTCATCCTATATATCAATCTTCGTCTCCGGACCATTCCGGAGACCCTCGTCATGTCCGGGATCTCATCCGGGACTCCGAACAACCTTCGGTAACCATACACTGTTCTCACTAACAACCCTAGCGTCACCGAACCTTAAGTGTGTAGACCCTGCGGGTTCGGAAACTATGCAGACATGACCGAGACACTCCCAGGCCAATAACCAATAGCGGGATCTGGATACCCATATTGGTTCCCACACGTTCCTCGATGATCTCATCGGATGAACCACGATGTCAAGGATTCAGGCAATCCCGTATACAGTTCCCTTTGTCTCGTCGGTATGTTACTTGCCCGAGATTCGATCGTCGGTATCTCTATACCTAGTTCAATCTCGTTACCGGCAAGTCTCTTTACTCGTTACCGTAATACATAATCCCGTGACCAACTACTTAGTCACTTTGAGCTCATTGAGATGACGTATTACCGAGTGGGCCCAGAGATACCTCTCCGTCACACGGAGTGACAAATCCCAGTCTCGATCCATGTCAACTCAACAGACACCTTCGGAGATACCTGTAGAGTACCTTTATAGTCACCCAGTTACGTTGCGACGTTTGGCACACACAAAGCACTCCTACGGTGTCAGTGAGTTACATGATCTCATGGTCATAGGAACTTATACTTGACATGCAGAAAACTATAGCGATAACTGACACGATCAAAAGCTATGTTAACGTTTGGGTCTCGTCCATCACATCATTCTCCTAATGATGTGATCCCGTTATCAAATGACAACTCATGTCTATGACCTGGAAACCGCGGTCATCTTTGATCAACGAGCTAGTCCTGTAGAGGCTCACTAGGGACACAAAGTCTGTCTATTCATCCACACGTGTATTTGAGTTTCCAATCAATACAGTTATAGCATGGATAATAAACGATTATCATGAACAAGGAAATATAATAATAACTCTTTTATTATTGCCTCTAGGGCATATTTCCAACAAATCCTTGGTGTTGTAGTTGAGCTTGACGAAGTAGAACTTGATGTGTCCTTGGGAACCCACTTGACCATGGCTTGAGGTGCTTCAATGAATGCATCAATCTCCTCTTGAAGCTTGTCCTTGGCCTTTAGCTTGTGGTCTTGTGGTGGAAGGTCATCTTGAGCTTGTTCCACATTGGAAGAAGTAGGATCATACTTCTCCTTTTGTGAGACAAACTGTGGAGTAGGGTATTGACCTTCTTCCCACTCAACACCTTCGGCGTTGAACTTTCGCTCAAAACCAATCCCTTGATTCTTCCGGTGTCTTCCTTGTTTGCGAACAATCTCCTCAAAGTTCTTGCTTCCGGCAAGACTCTTGTAGACACCTTTCTCTATGATTTCCTTCAATAAGCTATTTTCTTGCTCAAGTGTAACTTGGCTTGAAACATTGTTAGTGGAATCAAGAGAACTACTAGAAGCAACAATATTGGATTTAACATTGTTATTGTTACTACTAGAGGAAGAATTTTTCTTATGCTTGTCATGCTTAGTCTTAATAGGTGGCAAGAAATTAGACAAGAGAAGTAGTTTGGCAAGATATGAAGAACTCTTCTTTCGAAGATCGTCATTGATCGCTTTTAGAAACTCATGTTCTTGCTCTAGAGTGAGCTTCTCGAAGCGTAGCTTCTCATGAGATCTTAGGAGCTCTCTATGATCTTCTTGAGTTGTTTCATGAGCTAACTTAAGAGTGTTTAGTTCTTTAGTTAGACGCTCAATCTCCTTCATAGCATTGTCATTCGACTCTTCTCGACTATAAAGACTACTAGCATTTTCATCATTACTTAGCTCACTAGATTTATCATGCAAGAGCTCATCTTCACCAAGCAAGTCATCCTCATCACTATCAAAGTCAATGAATTCAGGGTGTGTTACCTTGGGACCTTTAGCCATGAAGCATCTTCCAATTCCCTCATTTGGTGAATCAAATAAGTCGTAGGAGTTGGAGTTGGAGGATACTAGTGCAAGTCCGGCAACACCTTCATCTTGACTATAGTCGGAGTCGGAGTGATAGCTTCTATCGGATTGATTGTCAGAGTCGGAGCCGGAGACCCATTCACCAACATGAGCTTGATGTCTTCTTCTTGTGTAGCTCCTTGATGACTTGTCTTTCCTCTCCGAATCCTTGCTTCTCCGAGAGGGTCTTCGTTCATAACGATCATCTCTACTCCTTCTCTCTCTCCGAGGTGACTCATCTCTTGCTCTTCTTCTTGGAGATTCTTCTCTTCTTTTGTGGGGAGCCATACACTCATTTGAGAAGTGTCCGGGTCTTCCACAATTGTAGCAGTTTCGATCACGGCTAGAAGATCTCTTTTCATCATATGATCTAGATTTTGAGCTTCTTTCTTTGCCTCTATTCTTGTAGAACTTGTTGAAGTTCTTGACCATTAGGCTTATCTCTTCATTGGAAATTAGCTTGTCACTTGAGGTAGTAGGAGCATCACTTGTAGCTTTGTAAGCACCACTTGACTTGTTGTGAAGCTCTTCCTTATCCTTAAGTGTCATCTCATGAGCAACAATTCTTCCAATGACTTTAGTTGGCTTGAGAGTCTTGTAGTTTGGCATCATTTGGATCAAAGTGCACACGGTGTCATACTTTCCATCCAAAGCTCTAAGAATCTTCTTAATGATGAATCGGTCGGTCATTTCTTCGCTTCCTAAGCCAGCAATCTCATTTGTGATGAGAGCAAGCCTAGAGTACATTTCAGCGACTCCTTCACCATCCTTCATCTTGAACTTGTCAAGTTGACCTTGAAGAATATCTAGCTTTGATTCCTTCACAGATTCAGTGCCTTCGTGCATTTCAACCAAAGTATCCCAAATCTCTTTAGCATTCTCAAGACGGCTGATTTTGTTGAACTCTTCGGGACACAAAGCATTGAAGAGAATGTCACAAGCTTGAGCATTGTTTTGCAACATCCGCAACTCTTCGGGTGTAGCTTCGCGATCCGGAACTTTTCCTTCTTCAAAGAAATCACCTTGCATACCAACACAGATAATGCCCCATGCGGCTGGGTTATGACCAAGAATATGCATTTTCATTTTATGCTTCCAACTAGCAAAATTTGTACCATCAAAGTAAGGACCTCTACGATAATTACCCTCACTAGACGCCATACTCTCCTAGGTTGTGAAACCAAGCTTATGGAGTCCAATGCAATGGAAACCAAAGCAATGGAGACCAAAGCTCTGATACCACTTGTAGGATCGAAAGTAGATCTAGAGGGGGGGTGATTAGACTACTTGACAATATAAAAAATCTGCCTTTAGATCATGCAAAGTTTTTGGCAGTTTCACAATTAAGATCAATTCAAGTATCACCCTACACATGCAATTCTAGAGTATAAGCAGCGGAAAGTAAATTGCACATGTAAAAGAGAGGTGGAGAAGATCAAACGCAGTTTGGTGACACGAAGATTTTTGTCGTGGTTCCGATAGGTGGTGCTATCGTACATCCACGTTGATGGAGACTTCAACCCACGGAGGGTAACGGCTGCGCGAGTCCACGGAGGGCTCCACCCACGAAGGGTCCACGAAGAAGCAACCTTGTCTATTCCATCATGGCCTACGCCCACGGAGGACTAGCCTTACTCGGGGTAGATCTTCATGAAGTAGGCGATCTCCTTGCCCTTACAAACTTCTTGGTTCAACTCCACATCTCAAAGACGGAGGCTCCCAAGCGACACCTAACCAATCTAGGAGGCACCACCCCCCAAAAGGTAATAGACGGTGTTGATGATGATGAACTCCTTGCTCTTGTGCTTCAGATGATAATCTCCCCAACACTCAACTCTCCTCACTGATATGAATGTGGTGGAAGAAAGATTTGAGTGGAAAGCAACTTGGGAAGACTAGAAATCAAGTTTCATATGATAGGAATGGAATGGCTTGATCTCAACACAAGGGTAGGTGGTTCACTTCTCAGAAAGTGTATGGTAGAAGTGGTGGTACTTTCTGATGGCTCTCCTCACGAATGAGGAGGGGGTGGAGGGGTATATATAGCCTCCACACAAAATCCAACCGTTACACACACATTTGACCAATCTCGGTCAGACCGAAGTGAAAACTCGGTCAGACCGAAAGTTCAAATATAGTGAACGTTGGGATTTTCGGTGGGACCGAAAATACCATCTCGGTGTGTCCGAAGTGAGTCAAAGGTTAGGGTTTGCCATCTCGGTGTGACCGAAAACAACAACTCGGATATTCCGAAATGCTGTCAATTGGTTACAGAAGGTTGGCAGAACATTTTCGGTGAGACCGAAACTCAGAATCGGATGGACCGAGAAATTAGGGTTTGGGGAAATAACTGAAGTGGTTCATCTCGGTGGGACTGAGTTTGCAGAATCGGTTTGTCCGAGATTACTTATGAGTGTGTTGAAAAGTGAAGAGTGCTGATAGTTGAGGGAGCTAGATCACCAAGCACTTGAGCAACAAGAACATTAACACAACCTCATCCCCTTTTAATAGTATTGGCTTTTCCTATGGACTCAATGTGATCTTTGATCACTAAACCAAAAATAGAGTCTTGAGCTTTTGCCAATGCTTGTCTTAGCATTTTGAGGGGTCCACTTCTTCAGACATTTCCATACCCATATCATCGAACTTTTCTGAAATGATTCTCAAGTAAATATTAGTTCAATGATATATATGTTGTTATTAATTACCAAAACCACCCGGGGATTAGTTGCACTTTCATTTGTCTATCAGCGCAGCGACACAACTGCCTATTTGCTCCTCTACATCGACGACATCATCCTGATGGCCTCCTCTACAACCCTTCTTCAGCAGATCACTCTCAGGTTGCGTGATGAGTTTGCCGTCAAGGACCTGGGTGCTCTCCATTATTTCCTAGGCATTGAAGTCGTTCGGCAACACGACGGATTCTTTCTTCATGAGCAGAAGTATGCGCATGAGCTACTTGAGCATGCTGGCGTGCTCAATTGTCACCATGTTCCTACTCCCGTTGACACGAAGGACAAGATTTCTGCTCTGAAGGCTTCTCCAACATCGGATGCTTCCTTCTACCGGTCCATCGTCGGTGCTCTTTAGTATCTGACTCTGACCCGGCCAGATCTACAGTATGTTGTTCAGTACGTGTGCCTTCACATGCACGCTTCTCGTGACTCTCATTGGACACTCGTGGAACGGATCCTCCGATACATCCATGGCATGGTGTCTCTTGGGCTCACTCTCACGGAGTCCCCTTCTTTGGAGATTTTGGCTTATTCCGGTGCTGACTGGGCTGGCTGCCCTGACACACGGTGCTCCACCTCTGGTTACTGCGTCTACCTCGGTCCTTTCACTCATCTCGTGGTCGTCCAAGAGACAACCCACAGTTTCGCGTTCCAGCGCAGAGGGTGAGTACCGAGCCGTGGCTAACGCCGTCGCCGAGTGCACCTAGCTACGATAGCTACTTCAAGAGTTACATCATGATGTCTCCCAAGCTACGATTGTCTACTTTGACAAAGTCTCTGCAGTGTACCTTTCCGCCAGCCCTGTTAATCATCGCCGTACCAAGCACATTGAGTTGGACTTTCACTTTGTGCATGAGCAGGTGGCCCTTGGACGCATTCGGGTTCTCCATGTTCCAACCGCACAACAGTTCACCAATGTGATGACTAAGGGACTGCCTACTTCCACCTTCGAGGAGTTTCGTTCCAGTCTATGTGTCTCTGGCGACGCTTCGACTGCGTGGGGGGGGGGGTGTTGATTATATTGTGTACGTGTATATTGTGTCGTGGGCCCACCTCCTAGTTCCCATGTATAGTTGATGTTGTGGCCCCTTCCTGTACATCATATATACGTGCCCGGTGCACCGATCAATGTAAATGTGTTGCACAACGTAATCCTAGTCTTCTATAGGACTGATGGCAGGGTCCCACACGGAAATGCCCGGAAACCCGGTGGTCCAAAGCCCGTCTCCTCCATCAGACAGGTCATGTACTGCCTCGCCCAGCTATCAAAGTCAACAGTGGCATTGAAACCCTACAATCCATCCACATTTGCCTCCACCCGTTCGCCGCCGCCGCCACTTTTTACACCACCCATCCACCTAGTAGCCAGGCCCCCACGCAGCCAGGTCAGGAGTGAGCCATTTCTGAGGCCGAAGTGCCGGCTCGATCTCCTTGAGCGTATCCGGACTTGGCGCGAAGCCAGGATTGCCATGGTTCTACCTCCTGATGTAGTGGATCCGGAGGAGGAGGAGTTTGAGGAGGTTGTGGAGGAGGTTGAGGTGGAGTAGGAGGATGTGGGGGACGCTGACGACGCGGATCTATAGGAGCAGCACCAGGCCATCCTCGATTCCCTCCAGTCGGAGTAAGCTGCGGAGGCCAGACGACATCGCCGGCAGGAGATGAATGCGCAAGAGGCTGCGGAGTAGGCGAAGATGTCCGCCTACACGGATGAGGTCGAGCAGGAGGAGGATGATCCGGAGCCCTCCTACCCGCCCGTCTAGCCGGCGCCCGGTACCACCGTCATGGGCATCCTCAGACGACGAAGACTAGCTAGGGTAGTACGTAATATGTAGGACTTAGGATTTCTTTTGCATGTTTTGTATGAATCTAGGGGATGAAACATGGGAGAGGCGGATGCAGAATGCTTAATCTGAGGCGTGACATCATTGTCCATGGACACAATTGGTCACATCTGCAGATGTTTGAGAGGCCAGATTTGCAAAGTTCGGTTGTAGATGTTCTTACCTGGAGAAGGTTGAAGGTTTTGGCATGTGTGACTGGTTCCAAACAACTAAAAAGGAAGATGGTTCCATGTTTACATCAGCTTGAATTATTTTCTTGTCTCTTCTCTCTAGGGAAGTATTTACTTGTGTTTGATCCTTTTTGCCACTCAGAATTAATTTTGAATTTATTTGTAAGAAACGAGGGTAGTATGTTGTTTCAAGCACTCTATATGTCTAAGAATAGACCGAGGTTTCCCGAGTTTGAGTAACTTTCTAGCCAAACAGTGACAGACATAGAATCACAGGTTTGAGGGTGCCATGGTTCAACATTTACACTAAACATCATCATAATCTTAATAAATAGTTGTAAACTAGCAACAAATTGACGGATATTTATTGTGATGTATATAGTATATTTTATTTTATAGTTTTGGATAGATCCACCTGAGGGTGTCCTGGATTATGGGGTCCTCGGACGTCCGGGCTATGTGACGTAGGCCGGACTGATGGGCCGTGAAGATATAAGACAGAAGAATTTCTCCCGTGTCCGGATGGGACTCTCATTTACATGGAAGGCAAGCTAGGCATGCGTATATGAAGATTCCTTTCTCTGTAAACCGACTTTGTACAACCCTAGACCCCTCCGGTGTCTATATAAACCGGAGGGTTTAGTCCGTAGGGCAATCATAATCATACAGACTAGACATCTAGGGTTTAGTCATTACGATCTCGAGGTAGATCAACTGTTGTAACCCCTATACTCATCAAAGTCAATCAAGCAGGAAGTAAGGTATTGTCGGATCTTGGGACCCGGCAAACCCTTGAGGATCGAACACTAGGGTGCGCACAAAGATCTCTCCTTCCTGCCCTAGTTCGCTCTCGCACCGATTCCTAGGCCTAGCTCGTCAAATCCGAAGAACACAAGACACAAGGGTTTATACTGGTTCGGGCCACCGTTGTGGTGTAATACCCTAATCCAGTGTGGTGTGGTGGATTGCCTTGTAGGCTGAGGATGAACAAGTACATGGGAAGAACAGCCTCTGGGTGTAAGGGCGATCTGAATCTCCTCATATGGTTGTGGCTAGGTCCTATTTATAGAGGCCCGGGGTCCTCTTCCCAAATATTGAGCGGGAAGGGATCCCACAACGGCCAAGTTTGAATGGGGACATCTAGTACAAGCTATCCTGACAAAAGGTGGTCTTCGCCAGCCAAAGGCTCTAGTGGTGACGTCGTCGTGGGCTCCGTGGTGACCTTCACCCTACAGTCTTGCTGGTCTTGGTCTCGTTGCACCAAAATGGAAACCTTTGCCTGACTCCTCAGGACTCCTTGCCTACGCTTGCCCCTTTAGAACCAAAGAGAAAATTGGCTTCCTGCGCCCGCTGGCGCCCGCCTGGCCTTGGTCATCATGGCTCACGTCACGCGAACCTCGCGAGGTGTCCCTTGCCTTGATATCTCCGCTCCTCGGGAGCCAGCCTAGTGATGCCGCCCCAGGGGAGGTCTTGCGTCGTCCGCCTCGCGAGGGTCTTGAGTGGTTTGCTGATGAAGATGGGCCGTACCAGGCCACTGGATGAGCCACGCTCTGGGCCGCAGGCAGGCAATTTTGGGTACCCTCGTTCCCAGAATGCCGAAAGTAGCCCCCGGGCCCAACGCGCGCTCGGACTTGGCTTCGCAGCGAAGCCAAGGGTCAAGTGCGGAGTGCCACGAGCCCCAAAATCCTGCGGCCTTGATTGACATGTGGCAATAGACAGGACGTGGGCGTCTCCACTTCCCCACGCTGCCTTGGCAACTACATGACTTGACGAGTCCCTGCATGCACAAAGATCATCATTACCTACGATTATGGAGGCCGGTGATTGGCCTTCCCTGGCTATAAATGAGGCGATGGGCGTCGCCCCCGTTGCCCATCTCTTCCTCTATTCCGACTGCTTTTTATTTTTCCTCCTTGCTCCTTGCTTCGTAGCGACACCCATGGCACCGGCGGGGAGGTTCTCGGCCGCAGGAAAAGGGAAGGCCTGCCAGGAGGAGCCCGGCTCACCACCGCCTAAGCAGGGACGAGGCCGCCCTCGCAAGCACGTTGCGACCCCTGCCGGGGCCCCTCGCGAGCGCAGGCGGACCTCTTCAGGGCCCGACGCCGTCCTTGGCAGCCGCGGCGGTGCCTCTTCACACGGTATGGATCGCCCAGGTCGTGGCAGCCCCATTGATGAAGGGAGGCACGCCAGGGTCCCCCGGCCTTCCCAGCCGCGCTTCCATTCGGCGGAGATGCTGCCAGAGTTTGTCGTGTGGTCGGAGAACCCGGCTGGCACCTGGCTTCACCTCCCGCGCTCCTTCGTTGGTGAACTGTCGGCCGCGGATTCCGTGGTCTCTGGCTGCAGGCGGATGGTTGCTGCAATAGGGCCTCGTGGGTCGCGATGGAGGTCTCAGCCACGGGCGGCGTAACCCTGGCCCGTGGTTGGCAGACGTTCACCCGCGTGCGTGGCCTGAGCGAGCGGTGCACCCTCCTCTTCAAGTACAACGACGACGCAACCTTCTTCGTGAAGGTGCTCGGGGAAGACGGTCGCCGCGCCGGGTGCTGCCCCGAGGACAAC
Source organism: Secale cereale (assembly GCA_902687465.1). Taxonomy (NCBI): domain Eukaryota; kingdom Viridiplantae; phylum Streptophyta; class Magnoliopsida; order Poales; family Poaceae; genus Secale; species Secale cereale. Next base: position 74,781,987 of record LR738713.1, read on the forward strand.
GACGGCGGTGAGGTGCTCGGTCTTGGCGACGGCCATGACGAGGGTGAGGATGAACTCACCCTCGGCACTGGCCACGGTTCATCCAGCTATGGCAGCTCCTCCCTCAGCGGCAGCTCCAGTAGCGGTGGCTATAACCAGCCACCACGCCGCGCCGGGTGCAACAGTGAAGCGCGAGGAGGGCTCTGGCTGAGCCCGGGGGCCCGATCCTCGTGAGCGGCCGCATCGTAGGAGCCGGTTTTGCCTGTCCCTGCCTTTCCTTTCCTCCCGCATTACCGAAAACAAGTATGGGGCCCTGCTAGGGCGTGTAATGGACCGTGATTTTTTTGCTGCTTTGTGATGTGTTTACTGTTCCTGGATGGTGTTGCGAGATCTGTGCATTATGCATGTGTAGGGGGAGAAGACTTATCTTGACGCATTCGGGGTAGCCCTCATCTCGTGAGGTGCGGCCCTTCGCGGAGCTGCAAAAATTTGTTAGGGGATTCTTATCCTTCGTTGTGCGTGGTCCCAGGCATGGGCTAAACATGGTCAAACCCACTTCGTCGCGCTACCCGTGGGGCACAGACTTCAAGAGAGGGATGCATTCATCATGAGCTCAAATAAGGGCGCCTCGCAGAGACTAAAGGGGCGCGCACGCACGCCACCCTGTCCAGCCCCTTGCAAGGTGTGTCAGGGAGTGCGTCGGGCAACTGCCGCCCTCCCTAGCACAAAGGAAAGAATTAAGGGAAGAATTAAAGAGAGAGGTGGTTCAACCAAGCCATTCGAGAAACGCCAGAACTTCAAATTCCATTAAAAGAAGGAAGGGGCAAGCCAAGTTCAGAAAGCAAATGAACAACCGTGTCCGACACCTAGTCTAGTCTTCTCACCGGCGCGGAGCTAAGTGCTGCCACTAGGATGTGGGAGGGAGCCCTCGCGGCCCGAGGGCGGCACTCCGGAGACACCGGGGCGTGTACAACCCCACTCATTATTACGTGAGAGTGTCACGGTCGGAGACCTTCACAGGCACAGGGCCTTGGCTTCACAGGAACTAGGCCTTGCTTCATGGGTAGAACTTCCAGAGGTGCTGGATGTTCCATGCGTTCTAGATGGGGACGCCGTCCCCCGTCTCCAGCCGTATGGCGCCAGGCCTGGAGACGTGGGCTTTCCTAAACGGGCCCTCCCACATGGGTGAGAGCTTGTGCAGCCCTTCCCTCAAGAGCACCCGCCTCAGGACGAGGTCGCCCACCTCGACCGTCCTGGAGCGGATGATGCTAAATTGGTACCGTCGCAGCGCCTGCTGGTACTTTGCCGCTTGTAGCGAGGTTTCTCGGCGGCGTTCCTCCCCCAGCACGAGGTCCATCCCCTGCATGGCATCCTGCTGCGTTTCATCAAACAACAGGACCCGCGTAGAGCGATGCTTGACCTCGTGAGGGAGAACCGCTTCTGCTCCGTAGACGAGGAAGAACGGGGTCTCGCGTGTTGGCTTGGTGGCGGTGGTGTGGATGGACCACATCACAGGCTGGAGCTCATTGTGCCAGCCCCTACCGCAGGCCTCGAGCATCTTCTTGAAGGTCCTGGCCTTGAGGACTCTTAAGACCTCCGTGTTGGCGCGCTCGGCCTGGCCATTGCTCATGGGGTGTGCCACCGAAACGTAGCAAATCTGCATCCAAAGGTTTGCATAATATGTCTTGAAGAGGTTACTAGTGAACTACAAGCCATTGTCGGTGATGATGCGGTTGGGGACCCCGAACCGGCTTATGAGACCCTTGATGAACTTGACTGTGGATCCGACTGGGATGGTGTGGACGGCTTCCACCTGCACCCATTTGGTGAACTTGTCGATGGCGATATAGAGGTTGCGGTATCCCCCGGGCGCTCGAGGGAATGGACCCAGGATATCCATCCCCCAGACCGCGAATGGCCAGGAGAGTGGGATAGTCTGGAGGCCCTGAGCCGGCTAGTGGATCTGCTTGGCATGGAATTGGAAAGCCTCGCAGGACTCCACCAGCTCGGCTGCGTCGTTGAGCGCCGTGGGCCAATAGAAACCGCTGCGGAACGCCTTGCCAACCAAGGTGCGTGATGACAAGTGATGCCCGTAGTCCCTGTCATGTACGTCAGCTAGCAGCTCGCTCCCTTGCTTCCTGGAGATGCACCGTAAAGAAACATCATTTGGTCATTTTCTGTAAAGCTCACCGTCTTGAATGCAATACACTGTAGCATATCGGGCTACATGGTCTGCGTCCTCTTCTTTCTCCGGCAGCGCTCCTCGCACCAGGTATGCCTTGAGCTCCTCGGTCCAGCACCTCTCTTGAGGCTCGAGCGCCAGGATCATGCGCGCTCCCGAGGTCGGGCCATAGGCGGGGGCTCCCGAGGTCGGTGGCTAGGGGAGTTCCTCCTGAGGCATCGCCAGCACCTTAGGCGGAGGTGATGTCGAAGGCTTGAAGAGCCGTTCCTCGAAGACACCGGGCTCCTGGGGAATGCGCCTGGAAGCTCTTTTGGAGATGTCGTCAGCTTCCTTGTTAGTGCCACGGGGCACGTGCTGCAACTCTAGGCCTAAGAACCGCTTCTCCATTTTGCGTACCTCCGCGAGGTATGCCTCCATGTGCTCGTCCTTCGGTTTGTATACCTTGTTGGAGAAGTTGACGAGGAGCTGCGAGTCGCCCCTGATGATGAGGCGCTTCACCCCCAGGGCCGCCGCAGCCTTTAGACCAGCGATGAGGCCCTCGTATTCAGCGATGTTGTTGGAGACCTTCTCGCCCTGCTGAAAGCAGAGCTACATGGCGTAGTAAAGCTTGTCCTGAGTGGGTGAGATGAGCATAGCTCCAGCCCCCGTGCCCTGGCGTGCAAACGCGCTGTCGAAGTACATGACCCAGTCGTCCGGCGCTTCACTTCCTAGCGAGAGGAATCAGTACTCGCCCACTTCGAGCTCCAGGGCGTCGGTCCAGTCTGGCACAAAGTCAGTGAGCGCGACTCCTTTGATGACCCTGGTTCTGCTGAACTCCAACTGGAATGCCTACAGCTCGATATTCCATTCGGCAACCCTTCCTGCAGCATTGGGGCTCCAGAGTACCCTCTCCAGTGGGTCAGCAGAAACGACCTTGATGGGGTGGCCTTGGAAGTACTGGCGTAGCTTGCGCGGAGCAACGAGGAGCGCGAGCAGAAGCTTTTGCGAAATGGGGTAGCATGCTCGAGCGTCGTGAAGCACCGTGCTGACGAAGTACACCGGGTGCTCGACGAGGATGGAGACCAAGCTCTCCGGGGGTCGTGGCGCTTGATGGGGCAAGGGGGGCTCAGGAGATTGGTGTAATACCCCGGATGTAATACTTTCCCTTTTGGGCAATATATATATCTTCGGCTTCATCAATTCCATTTTGGGTTCTTCGTCTTTTCAGGTTTCGTCGTTTTGTCGTGTGCCTGTGTGCTTTCATCCATGTCATGTTGTCATGTGCATTGCATTGCATTTGTGTTGTCGTTTGCGTCCGGTCCCACTCATTCCTTCCCGTTGTCCGTTTCGAGTTCCGGAGCTCTCTCTCATGTCCGTGGCATTCCCGAGGCCTACTTTGGTGTTTGGCCGTGTAACGTTTCCGGTTTGGCGTGAGACTTGTCGTGCGATGTTGTTTTGCTATGTGTAACCCGCCTCTCAAATCTCGTCGCGTTTGGAGTTCGTTTGATGCTCCAACAGTTATTCTCGTGGGCTGAAAGTACCTCCTCTTTGAGGCCCAAGAAACCCCTCCAACAGCCCACCAACCCAACTCAAACCCCTCCCTTCATCTAGGCCATCCAATTGTGATCGCGTGGCCGAAAACCTCCCCTCATTTGGACAACCCTAGCTTCTTGTGCGTATATAAACGTCCACCTCCCCCAATTTTTGCGCCCAGAAACCCTAATGCTTCCACAGTTCGCCGCCGGTGCTTCCATCGTTGAAGCGCGGTGCTTCCACCGTTAAGCCGCCGTGTTTCCGACGTCCCAGCGAGCCGTGCTTCCACCTCACTGCAATCGTGCTTCCACCGGGCACTCGCCGTGCTTCCTCCGACGCGCGGGCCCGCAGCCCGAGTCGTCTTCTTCTTCCTCCAGGCCGCCCCTGCCAGAAGCTCCTCATCGCCGCCGGCCCCGCCACCGGCCGCCGCCTCGCCGTTCCCTCGCCGCGCCGGCCCTCCTCCGCGCCTCCTCGCCACCGCCGCGGGCCTCGCCGGCCGGCGCCGCCCCTCCGCCGCCGGGCCGCCCTTCCCTCGCCGGCGACCTCCGCGCCTCCAAGCTCCCGCCGGCCCCTGCTCTCCTCCGACCGCCAGCGCTCGAGGCCGCCGCAGCCATGCGCTCGAGGGGAGCCGGCCAGGATCCCGATCGGATCCGCCTCGCCCAACCCTAGCGGGCCTCCCCGAGGCCCGTTAACCCGCGAGCCAGCGCCTGATCCGCCCCAGGCCGTTGACCCTTCCCGGGCCCGTTTAACCAGACCTGAGGTAGTCTCCGTTTTTTTTCACTAAGTCCCTGGTAGTTTTGGTTTCTGATGCTGTTTTATAATGTGGATAACTTTTTGTGTGTTTGTCCGTTTTGAGAAAATGATATGTCAAAATGATCGTGGTGACATGTACTATGTTTTATTCCATTGTGCCATGCATGTTTGAGGTCATCTAGATGTCTTAATCTTCAGGAGAAGAGTGCTACTTGTTATAAACTGTTGTTAGTAGTGGTTTTCATGCCATGTTTGCAATGTGATATCTCGGTGCATGTTTATCCAAATGAAGCAAATGATATGTCCACATGTTCATCATGAAATGCTCTACATGTTGGTTGCTTAAGCCTGCATGATAGATTTCACCTTGCCATGTTTATCTCCTTTGCAAAGTGCTATGTGGCTGTTATGTTGTTACACTTGTTACGAGATGCCTAGTTGAGGAGCTCGTTGCTATTGATGTGTTTGTCCCCTTGATGCATGCTTAGATGTTTTGGATTCACCATCATGTGTACTTTGCTGTGGTGCTTACCCCTTGCCATTTCTTGCCTTGAGGTGACTTAAACTTGCTCACAAACATGCCATGATGTTACTACTGTTTTAACACTTAGTGAAATTTCACTAAGTCTGGAATCTGTAATTTCCAGATGCCATGTTTGCTTGTTGTTCTAGGCAAATCCATGCTAGTTTTGGGGTGCCTCTTGATGATTCCTTGTTGTATAAGTTGTTGGATATCCATCCATTCTCTCACATGCTTATTTGGGTGGCTGTAGCATATTTATCTTTTGCTCCCAAGTTGCTATAAAATACTGCTGTCAGGATTTTGTTGTCAAGTGCAAAATGTCATAGCTTGTTGCTATTGATCCATGGATCCTTTGGAGATGCTCCAATGGAATTGTTTGCTGTAGGATATGTCTACTTTATGTCCATGCTCATTGCCATGATGTTTGAGTGCTGTAGACTATTTATTTCTTGCTCCGAAGATGCTATGTGGCTGTTATTTTTCAGCTTGTGCATGTTTATTGTTTCGGGTGTATCTTTTAGCCCGTTGCTCCGTTTTGGGCAAGTCCTATATGTAACTTGTGTGTTTTTGCATGTAGAATCATATTATCCTATTGTTATCATGTTTTGAAGTATTTTTCTTGATGCACATTGCCATGCTCCTTGTGCTGTAACACTGTGCTTCTTATGTAGACTTTCTATGCTTCCTAAGTGCATCTGTAGTGCTTCCTTAGTGCATCAGCCATGCATCCAGTAGTTTTGTGCATTGCATCTTGTTGATTTCGTGCCTTGTGTGTTTGTGTTGAGTAGAGCCGGAAGCTGAGACTTAGTACGAGAACGAGGTTACCACCGAGGTTGAGAACGAGGAGCCCCCTTACGATCCCATCGACGACTCTTCACGCAAGATGACCTGACCCCGATAACATTACTATCTTTGCCTATTGCTAGAAGTCTCGCTCTATAGTATTTGCCTCGATGCCCATGTTTTCCTATCAGCCTCCTATTGTAACCATGAACCTGTTTAACCACCCTACCTATGCAAACCTTTGATTGGCTAAGTACGCTTCGCTCAGCCCCTCTTATAGCATTGTTAGTTGCAGGAGAAGATTGAAGATTCTTGCTTCTTGTTGAAGCTTGTTGGGATATCACACTATATTAATTATTAAATGAAATCATCTATATATTGGTAATGGGTGGAAGGCTAAGCCTTTTGCTTGGTGATTTGTTCCACTCATGCCGCCCTAGGAACCGTATAAACCGGTGTTATGTTCCTTGATTTTGCGTTCCTCACAAGGTTGGGGTTATGGGACCCCCTCGATAAACCGCTAAGTGCTAAGTCTTTTCCAGCAAGTCCCAACATTGGTACTATTTGCCTAAACAATTAAAACTTGCTAAGGGAGTAATTAACCCGAGGATTTATTAATCAACCCCCCTGGGCCAGTGCTTGATTTGAGTGTTGGTCCAAACTTGAGTCGTGTGCGGTACCCCCTTGGCAACTTGGGTTTTTGGTCACTGTACGCTATGCTCATCCGGTCGTGGCCTGAGACTAGATACGCGCGGCTACTATCAGGGTGTCAGCACGCCGGGAGGATTTGCTGGATTAGCCTTACCTTAGTCGGAGTATCTTGAGCACGGGATTCCGAGGATACTCGGGCCTTCCCACCTTGGAGTTGCGACTCCGCGGATCGTGGGCTTGTCATGGGCCAAGTTGGAACACCCCTGCAGGGTTATGAACTTTCGAAAGCCATGGCCGCGATTATGTGGCAGATGGGAATTTGTTAATATCCGGTTGTAGAAAACTTGACACCATGTTCAGAATACACTACCAGCGTGAGTACCGTGACGGTCATTTTTCGAAAAGGGATTCGGGAGATGAACACGGTGGGGTTATGTTTGACTTGCTTTAGTTAGGATCACTTCGTGATCATCTTCGTCCAAGGCTCCTCTCTTCTCGCTCTCTTTTACGTAAGTTAGTGCTAGTGCTACTGCAACCTTCTTATTCTTTCTTCAGCCTTGTTCCACACCCAAGGCTTGGATAGTTATGTTACCCAGGAACGTGATTGCTGAGTCCTGTGTGGCTCACAGACTCTACACCACACCAGATGCAGGTAGTCAGGCGATCTACGCAAGTGACGGCACCGAGCTGTACTGGGAGTACGACGAGGACCGTAGCCGTTACTACGTGCACTATCCCGACGATCAGTAGAGGTTTCTACTAGGGGCGATTCAGACATGTGGTTTAAGTTATGTTTGGTATCTTTCACTTGGATTTTACCCGTAGACGGGCTGTGATGTTTATTTGAATGATGTTTGGACATGTAATGAATTGTGTGACGTGGCGAGTGTGAGCCAACTATCTTTTACGCTTTCATCCCTATTTTTACATGAGATGTGCAAAGGTACCAAACTTGCGATCATTCCAGAATGGGCTTATATCTTTAAGTCGTGCCTCGACACGTAGGAGATATAGTCCCATCCTGGGCATTACAATTGGTAGCCGGACGGGGCAGCTATAGCTTCAGGAACATCGTCTCGTGGAGCCCGATCGTCGACTGGCCCTGTTGGAGCCTCGGGAGTATCACCCCAGTTTCTTGTGTTGGTGCTCTTCCTGGACTGGGAGTAACGTTGCACTAGCAGAATGTGGTGTAGCGGCTAGTTAGGCACCAAGGGCTCTTGTGGTTTGGGTGGCACCATTACCGGCGGGCTGGTGAGGTATTTCCAGAGGTCTTCGAATGTTGCATCGGCCTCAGGAGTCCACTCAAACGGGCCTTTCCTTTTCATTAGTTTGAAGAAGGGGAGGGCTTGATCCCCCAGCTTGGAGATGAAACGCCCAAGCAACGTCACGCAGCCGGCCAGCTTCTCCATCTTTTTGAGGGTCTTCGGTGGACTCATCTTTTCTATGGCCTTGACCTTCTCGGGGTTAGCCTCGATCCCTCTGTGTGACACCAGGAATCCCAACAGCTTGCCTGACGGGACGCCTAACACACACTTTTCCGGGTTGAGTCGCGCAGGTCTACCTTGCGTAGGCTGGCGGAGGTCTCTTCCAGATCTTCGATGAGGGTCTTGGCCTCCCGAGATTTTACCATGATGTCATCAACATAGGCCTCAGCTTTCCTCCCGAGCTGCTCTCCTAGGGCAATATGCATCAGTCGCTGGAAAGCTGCTCCTGCATTCCGCAACCCGAACGTCATACAAGTGTAGCAGTATACCCCGCACGGGGTGAGGAAGGCAGTCTTCTCGATATCTTGCACCGCCATCTTGATTTGATGATAGCCCGAAAAGGTATCCAGGAAACACAGTAGGTCGCACTCGGCGCTGGAGTCGACAATCTGGTCGATGCGAGGCAGCGGGAATGGGTCTTGTGGGCAGGCCTTGTTGAGGTTGGTGAAGTCGACACACATGCGCTCTTTCCTGCCTTTCTTGGGCACGACTACTGGGTTTGCCAACCATTCAGGATACCGCACCTCGCGGATCACACTAGCTTCTTGTAACTTGCGAGTCTCTTGTACGATGAATGACTGCTTCTCAGTGGACTGCCGCCGGGCCTTCTGCTTTACTGGGCGCACGTTGGGGCATATGTTTAGGTGATGCTCAATCACTCCCCTTGGGACTCCCGCTAGGTCCTTCTGTTCCCACACGAACACCTCCTTGTTCGTGCGCAAGCAACCAACCATCGCCTTTTCTTGATCTTGGCGAAGGCCAGCGCCTATGGCGAAGGTGGTCCCCGAGGATCCATCCTCTTCGGTGGGTAATTGCTTCGTTTCGGCTCGGTCTTGAGTGAACATCTGCTTCTTTTTCGCTGGTGAAGCCCCCTTGGCTCCTAGGGCGGTCTCATCGGCCGGGCATGCTGCCGCAACGGTCCGGAAGACGAGCTTCAGGGCCGCCAGAGCCTCCTTGGTGACTCCAGCCATGGTGAGGACGCCGGTGCCCCCCGGCATCTTCATGAGGTTGTAGGCCGGATGGGTTGCCACCATGAACTGAGCCAGGGTAGGATACCCAAGGATGGCGTTGTTGGGCAGGCCGATTCGAGCGATATCGAAGTCAATCAGCTTGGTCCGGTAGTTGTTGCGGGTGCCGAAGGTGATTGGGAGGCGGATCTGCCCTAGAGGGCTGGCAGAACCACTGCCGACTCCGGTGAAGGGCTTGGTGGGGCGTAGCCGCTCGAGCGGCACGTGGAGCAAGCTAAAAGCTTCTACTGAGACCACGTTGAGGCCAGTCCCACTGTTGATGAGGGTCTTGGTGACTGCTACGTCACAAATGATGGGTGTGCAAAGCATCGGGAGAGCGCCTGAGCCCGCAGCGGAAGCGGGATGGTCCCCTGAGTCGAAGGTGAGGTTGGTCTTGGCCGCCGCCCATCCGAGAGGGGCTCCCCGGCGTACAGAGGCGGCGCCGATCTGGCGAAAGAACTAATTGACGTGGCGGTCTGAGGGCGGCGCTTGAGAGCCGCCGAGGAGGGTCACGACAGCGTGGGGTGCCAGCGCCGCGAAGCGCGCGATGAAGAGGCAACACAGCTCCTACCAGGATGCCACAGATGACTCTGGCAAGCTGAGAAACCAGGCGCACGATATGCTGGTGAGTGCCATGGGGAGCCAGCTGGCCATTGCGTTGCTGTCGCTGCTGGTCGCCGAAACGACCTCCTCGTACGCCTACAGTCGGATCTGCCACTCCGTCGTAATGGGGTGGCATCTCCGGCCTAAACCTGAGTGGCCACTGTACTTGTCTCAAGGTGGGTGTGAAGGCATGGTGGCCTGCAACGCCACCGCGCGTGACCACCAAGCCGGTCGGAGGAGAGGCGCCCGCCATGAGAGCCCGGCGGATGTAGAGCGGGGTGGACGGAGAAGCAAAACTTCGGCGCACCCCTACCTGGCGTGCCTAATGTCGGATCTTGGGTCCCAGCAAAATCTTGAGGTTCGAACACTGGGGTGCGCATGAAGATCTCTCCTTCCCGCCCTAGTTCGCTCTCGCACCGATTCTTAGGCCTAGCTCGTCAAATCTGAAGAACACGAGACACAAGGGTTTATACTAGTTCGGGCCACCATTGTGGTGTAATACCCTAATCCGGTGTGGTGTGGTGGATTGCCTTGTTGGCTAAGGATGAACAGGTACACGGGAAGAACAGCCTCCTAAGGAGAGGTGTTCTTCGGCTAAGTGCGCTGGTGGGTGTAAGGGCGATCTGAATGTCCTCCGTCTAAGGTTGGGTCAGCCTGAGATGTGATACCCCATATGGTGGGGGCTAGGTCCTATTTATAGAGGCCCGGGTCCTATTCCCAAATATTTAGCGGGAAGGGATCCCACAACGGCCAAGTTTGAAGGGGGACAGCTTGTACAAGCCATCCTGACAAAAGGTGGTCTTCGCCTGCCAAAGGCTCTGGTGGTGACGTCGTCGTCGGCTCTATGGTGACCTTCGCCCTGCCGTCCTATTGGTCTTGGTCTCATTGCACCTATATGGAAACCTTTGCCTGACGCCTCGGGACTCCTCACCCGCGCTTGCGCCTTTAGTACCCAAGAGGAACTTGGCTTCCTGCGCCCACTGGCGCCCGCCTGGCCTTGGTCGTCTTGGCTAACATCACGCGAACCTCGCGAGGTGTCCCTTGCCTTGATATCCCCGATCCTCGGGAGCCAGCCATTGAGGTCAGAACCCACAAGTGTAGGGGGTCGCAACAGTTTTCGAGGGTAAAGTCTTCAACCCAAATTTATTGATTCGACACAAGGGGAGCCAAAGAATACTCTTAAGTATTAGCAGCTGAGTGGTCAATTCAGCCACACCTGGAAACTTAGTATCTGCAGCAAGATAGTTTAGTAGCAAAGTAATATGATAGTGGCGGTAGCAGCAATAAAACTAACGATAGTGTTTTTGTAGTTTTTGTAATAGTAGCAATGGAAAAGTAAATAAGCAACAAGCAATATAGGTAAAGCTCGTAGGCATTGGATCGGTGATTGGAAATTACGTCGGATGCAATTCATCATGTAGAAGTTATAACCTTGGGTGAGACAGAACTAGCTCCAGTTCATCAATGCAATGTAGGCATGTATTCCGAATATAGTCATACGTGCTTATGGAAAAGAACTTGCATGATATCTTTTGTCCTACCCTCTGATACGTCTCAAACGTATCTACTTTTCCAAACACTTTTGATATTGTTTTGACCTCATTCTTGCATGATTTGGACTAAACTTACCCGGACTGACGTTGTTTTTAGCAGAGCTGCCTGTATGGTTTATTTGTGTGCAAGAAAACGGATTTTTAAGCATCTCAGAAAAATCCACGAAAAATCACGAAAAATCCACGCACCCGAAGAAACAAAATGCCAGAAGTGGGGCCAGAGGGGGGCCAGGGGGTGACGGGTGCCCTGTGGGCGCGCCCCCCCTGGGCCGCGCCGGGGGGGCGCCTGGGTGGGCCCCACACCCCCTGGTGCCCTACTTTAGCCCGTATTTTTCCTCCCGACGGAAAAATCCCAGATCGGAAGTCCTTTCGCTGTTTTTCGTCGCGGAGCCGCCGCCACCCTATGTTCTTCTTCGGGAGGGCTAATCTGGAGGCTGATTTGGCCTCCGGAGAGGGGAGATCATCGCCATCGTCATCATCATCACCACTCCATCATCCCTCCATGACTTCCCCCTTCATGTGTGAGTAATTCCCTTGCTGTAGGCGAAGGGGATGGTAGGGATTGGATGAGTTAGATCATGTAATAGTTCGTCAGATTGTTGGGGGCATGTTGCCTATCATCTAGTATGGTGTTTATCTTCTTTGCTACAACTTGTTATTCTTAATGCTTGACACTTAGGGCCCGAGTGCCATGATTTCAGATCCGAACCACATGTGTTTGCATGAATATATTTGTGTTCCTGATCCTATCTATGAGTTGTATGCACCTGTTACGGTTCGGAACCGGCGATCCCAAAAGTGACAGCTTGGGACACCAAAGGGGATGGTCCGTAGTTTGAGGATTACATGTATCCATTGAGTTCATTGCTTTGTTCCGGTGCTCTTTGACAGGAGCACCTTAATATCCATTAGTTCCTTTTGGCCCCGTTCGTAGCGGGATGGTAGGACAAAAGATGTTGTGCAAGTTCTTATTGCAAGCACGTACAACTACCTACGGGATACATGCCTAATGTTTGATATTTGCCTAGATGATCATTACTTTTCCGTGTGCCGTGCCCCAAGTTAGAATCTATCTCATCCATGCAACGCCCAACCATCCATCTCCCTAGCCTATAGTATTTTTAACCTTGCTTGTTACTAGTCGCTACTTTTGCTATTTACTTTGCTATCTACTGTTACTATTTACTTTTACTATTACTGTCATCACTATCATATCACTGATACCACTTATCTTTTGTTGCAAGTTAGTATATTTCAGGTGCGGTTGAATTGACAACTCAACTGTTAAAGCTTATAAATACTCTTTGGCTCCCCGTGTGTCGAATCAATAAATTGGGTTATTCTTACCCGCGAAGACTATCTCGATCCCTTACGGTTGAGGGTTATCACCCTGCCGTGGCAGCGGGGTCCTATTGGAAACTAAGGGATATTAAGGCCTCCTTTTAATAGAGTACCAGACCAAAGCATTAACACATAGTGAATACATGAACTCCTCAAACTATGGTCATCACCGGGAGTGGTCCCGATTATTTTCACTTCGGGGTTGCCGGATCATAACACATAGTAGGTGACTATAGACTTGCAAGATAGGATCTAGAACACACATATATTCATGAGAACGAAATAGGTTCAGATCTGAAATCATGGCACTCGGGCCCTAGTGACAAGCATTAAGCATAGCAAAGTCATAGCAACATCAATCTCAGAACATAGTGGATACTAGGCATCAAACCCTAACAAAACTAACTCGATTACATGATAGATCCCATCCAACCCATCACCTTCCAGCAAACCTACGATGGAATTACTCACACACGGCGGTGAGCATCATGGAATTGGTGATGGAGGAAGGTTGATGACAACGATGGCGGCAATCTCCACTCTCCGGAGCCCCAAACGGACTCCAGATCAGCCCTCCCGGGAGAGATTAGGGCTTGGCGGCGGCTCCGTCTCGTGAAACGCGATAATTCCTTCTCTCTGATTTTTTTCTCCCCGAAACGGAAGATATAGGATCTGGGGGTACGTCGGTGGAGCATCGGGGGGCCCACGAGGCTGGGGGCGCGCCCTGGGCAGGGAGGGCGCCCCCACCCTCGTGGACAGGGTGTGGGCCCCCCGGTGAGGATCTTCTTGCAGATATTTTTTATATTTTCTGAAATAATTCTCCGTTGATTTTCAGGCGATTCCGAGAACTTTTTATTCTGCACAAAAACAACACCATGGCAGTTCTGCTGAAAACAGCGTTAGTCCGGGTTAGTTCCATTCAAATCATGCAAGTTAGAGTCCAAAACAAGGGCAAAAGGGTTTGGAAAAGTAGATACGTTGGAGACGTATCAACTCCCCCAACTTAAACCTTTGCTTGTCCTCAAGCAATTTAATTGATAAACTGAAAGTGGTAAAGAGAAACTTCGACAAACTCTGTTTGCTCTTGTTGTTGTAAATATGTAAGCTAGCATTCAGGTTTTCAACAAGATCATGAACTAACCATATTCACAATAACTTTCAGGTCTTAAGACTACTCACATCAATGGCATAAGCAGCTAGCGAGCAATAATAATAAACCTCGGATGACAACACTTCTCAAAACAATCATGATATCATATAACAAGATGGTATCTCGCTAGCCCTTTCTGAGACCGCAAAACATAAATGCAGAGCACCTTTATGGATCAATGACTGACTAGACATTGTAATTCTTGGTAAAAGAGATCCAGTCATGATCATACTCAACGCAAATTAATAGTAATACATGCAATGACAGAGGTGCTCTCCTACTGGTGCTCTCTGATAAGAGGATGATGACTCTCCATAAAAGTAAATAGATAGGCCCTTCGCAGAGGGAAGCAGGGATTTGTAGAGGTGCCAGAGCTCGATTTTTAAATGGAGATTGACTAACATTTTCAGCGGTATACTTTCATTGTCAACATAACAACCAAGAATCTCGATATCTTCCATGCTACACACATTATAGGCGGTTCCCAAACAGAATGGTAAAGTTTATACTCCCCCAACCACCAACAAGCACACTCCACGGCTAGCCCGAAACAACGGGTACCGTCCAAACCAGCAACAACCCTGGGGAGTTTTGTTTAATTATTATGATTTTGAGCATGGGACTGGGCATCCCGATGACCAGCCATTTTCTCATGAATGATGAGAGGAGTCCACTCATCGTGAGAATAACCCACCTAGCATGGAAGACATAGACAGCCCTAGTTGATACATGAGCTGTTCGAGCATACAAAACATAATTTCATTTGAAGGTTTAGAGTTTGGCACATACAAATTTACTTGGAATGGCAGGTAAATACCGCATATAGGAAGGTATAGTGGACTCATGTGGAATAACTTTGGGGTTTATGGAAGTGGATGCACAAGCAGTATTCCCGCTTAGTACAGGTGAAGGCTAGAAAGAGACTGGGAAGCGACCAGCCAGAGAGCAACAACGGTCATGAACATGCATTAACATTAATCAACAATGAATGCAGGCATGAGTAGGATATAAATCACCATGAACATAAATGTCGTGAAGGCTATGTTGATTTGTTTCAACTACATGCGTGAACATGTGCCAAGTCAAGTCACTTAAATCGTTGAAAGGAGGATACCACCTATCATACCACATCACAACCATTTTAATATCATGTTGGCATGCAAGATAGACCATTATAAACTCTCAGCTAATTAAGCATGGCATAAGCAGCTATGATCTCTAATTTTCATTGCAAACATGTTTCATTCATAACAAGCTGAATCAAGAACGACGAGCAATCATATTTACAAAAACAAAAGAGGTCGAGTTCATACCAGCTTTTCCCATCTCAATTAGTTCATCATATATTATCCTTATTGCCTTTCACTCGCACGACCGAAAGGTGTGGATAATAATAATAGTGCACGTGCATTGGACTAAGCTGGAATCTACAGGCATTTAAATACAAGAGAGAAGACAGGGTAATACGGCTCAAGGTTAAATCTACAATAGAGCATATGAGAGCCACTAAGCATTTTAATCATGGTCTTCTACTCTTAACTCCTAAAGAAAAGAGAAGAAACTATTTACACGGGAAAGCTCCCAACAATCAAAAGAAGAACGGGAAATCTTTTTGGGTTTTCATTTAATAGCTACTACAAGCAGGAAAAGTAAACTAGCTAGAAGCTACAACTAATATTTTTTGTTTCTCTGGGTTTTTCTAGCACATAAGAAAAATACTAAGAAAAAGATATTGAAATTAAACATGGATGGTACAGTGAAAGAGTGTGAGCACCGACAACTAGAATAAGTGTGAACACGAATGTAAGTCGGTGAGAAACACGTACTCCCCCAAGCTTAGGCTTTTGGCCTAAGTTGGTCTATGGCCACGGGTCAAAGCCACTCCCTCCAGTGTAGTGAGATGTGTCCTCTGGATGCCACTGGCTGGCGAGCTCATCCAGCTCCCGCCCATAAACAGATTGACGGGAAGGATCAATTGGTGGTTCTGGCTCAGGCTCTGAAGCTTGTGCCTAGCCTTGGTACTTGTAGAACGCATCTGAGGTAATGAGATACTTGCTTGTGGACAGATCAAACAAACATGGTGCAGGCAAGGTAACAATTTCACAGTATATTTCATCAAATCTTAATTTATAATTAAGCTGCATATTCTTGTCTTTAACAATAAAATCATGAGCTACCATGCTCTTGTAGTCTAGATAAACAGGGGCAAGCAACTTTTATTCCTTCTCATAATGCCTAATAGGTATATTAAAATATTCAGCAAGGCGAGAAGCAAAGATGCCTCCAAAGACAGGCCCCTTTGATCGGTTCAGACTCAATCGTTTGGCAACGTCGGCGCCGAAGCTAAAAGTTGTGTCTCGAAACATGGCATGGCGTAAAATGATAATATCAGGGGCACTAAGATTTCCACTGTTCTCGTGACCAATTAAACATCTACTAGCAAATAATGCAAAGTAGCGTAGAACAGGGAAGTGTATACTAGTGATTCTTGCCCCTGAAACTTGTCTAGTTTCCCCTACGGCTATCATATCAATAAACCCTTCAACGTCTTCACGACGTGGTTCATCAAGTCTACCTCCGAAGGGTACTTTGCATATTTCACAAAAATCTATGAGTGATATCTCCTTAACCACATCATATAAACAAAACTCCACCGTAGGTGGTGTTTTCCTAGAATGAAAATGAAAGCTTTCGTGAAAATATTGGTGAGTAAGAGATACTGTTCTTTCTGGTCATTGAGGAAGTCGGTGAGGCCTGCATTATTCATAACCAAATAAAAGTCTTCGTAAATACCAGCGGACAACATGAAATTATTACAAGGCCATTTGCACGGTCGAACTTCCGCCATGCGAGGAAGATTATACTTGGGCTTCTTATTTTCTTCTTTCTTCTTCTCCTATGATATCTTGCTGGAGGAGCCCCTCAATAATATTTTTAACATTTTCCTTTTCTGAAAATTTCTGAAATTTTTAGTAACACACAATAAAAGTTAACCAAACTCAATAAGATTGATAGCAACAACTCCCACAAGTGCCTAGAGGCTATATCATGCAATAGAACTACTTGGGACCAAGAAAATTTGACATGCAAGCTCAAGAACAAGGTCACCACAGCAGCATAAATTTGCAACAAATAAAGCACTAGAACAAAAACTAATTGGACCTATGGAGGAGTCACATACCAAGGAACAATCTCCCCAAACAGTTTGGTGAATGGTGCTTTGAGAAAGGAGATCAAAAATGGCAGCAAGATGAGCTAGAACTCGGGTTTGAGCTGGTTGAGGATTTTTTGGGAGGAAGAAGAAGAGAATCGGTGAAAGGATATGTGGAGGGGGGCCTCGTGGGGCCCATGAGGCAGGGGGCACGCCCTGTACCCTCGTGGCCACGTGCTGGCTCCCCTCCCTGTGTGTTCACTGCCATATTTTCTTAAATATTCTAGAAAAAAACATATTTCATTTTCATGGCATTTGGAGAACTTTTATTTTTGGGATATTTTTTATTGCACGGATAAGTCTGGAAACAGACAGACAATGCTATTTTTGTTTTATTTAACCTAATTAACAGAAAGTAAAAGGAGGGTACAGAAGATTGTGCTATCTAGATTCACATATCCCATGCTCATCAAAGGGAATCCATTAACAAGGTTGATCAGTTCTTGTTAATAAACTCTTTCCGAGTAACATGAAAACGGCGAATTTTCGAATAACACTATGTTACCTCAATGGGGATATGTATGTCCCCAACAATAAGAATGTCATATGTCTTCTTGATAGTAGGAAGAGGAAACTCAAAACCTCCAATAGTGATAGTTGAAGTTTTTCCAATATAATTGATACTATGGACCTGAGGTTGTTTCCTCAGAAAGTGTACCATATGCTCATTGCCATTGACATGAAAAGTGACATTGCCTTTGTTGCAATCAATAACAGCCCCTGCAGTATTCAAAAAAGGTCTTCCAAGAATAATAGACATACTATCGTCCTTGGGAATATCAAGGATAACAAAGTCCTTTAGAATAGTAACATTCTCAACTACAACAGGCATATCCTCACAAATACCGACAGGTATAACAGTTGATTTATCA
Source organism: Secale cereale (assembly GCA_902687465.1). NCBI lineage: Eukaryota > Viridiplantae > Streptophyta > Magnoliopsida > Poales > Poaceae > Secale > Secale cereale. Next base: position 74,799,591 of record LR738713.1, read on the forward strand.
GCCATTTGCAAAGATATTTCAGTAGGTGTCAACTTACTCAAGTCATGTCTACGATATAAAGAGAGAGGCATAACACTAACACCGGCTCCAAGATCACACAAAGCTGTTTTAACATAGTTTCTCTTAATGGAGCAAGGTATAATAGGTACTCCTGGATCTCATAATTTCTTAGGCATTCCACCCTCAAAAGTGTAATTAGCAAGCATGGTGGAAATTTCTACTTCGGGTATCTTTCTTTTCTTGGTAATAATGTCTTTCATATACTTGGCATAAAGATTTGTTTTAAGCACATCAGTCAAACGCATACGCAAAAAGATAGGTCTAATCATTTCAGCGAAGCGCTCAAAATCCTCATCATCATTTTTCTTGGACGGTTTCGAAGGAAAAGGCATGGGTTTCTGAACCCATTGTTCTCTTTCCCTACCGTGCTTCCTAGCAACAAAGTCTCTCTTGTCATAACATTCATTCCTTGATTGTGGGTTATCAAGATCAACAGCAGGTTCAATCTCTACATCATTATCATTGCTAGGTTGAGCATCAACATGAACATCATTATTAATATTATCACTAGGTTCATATTCATTACCATATTGCGTCTCAGCATCAGAAATAGATATATCATTGGGATTCTCAGGTGTGTCAGCAACAGGTTTACTAGAAGCATGCAAAATTCTATCATTTTTCTTTATCTTCTTCTTCGAAGAACTAGGTGCATCTAAATTAGCTGTCTGAGAATCTTGCTCAATTCTCTTAGGGTGGCCTTCAGGATACAGAGGTTCCTGAGTCATTTTACCACCTCTAGTTGCAACTCTAACAGCATAGTCATTATTCTTACTATTTAATTCACCGAGCAAATCATTCTGAGCCTTAAGTACTTGTTCTACTTGAGTGGTGACCATACAAGCATGTTTACTAATAAGTTTCAGTTCACCTTTAGCTCTAGACAGATAATCACTCAAGCATTCAATCATATAAGCATTGTGTTGTAATTTTCTACCAACATAAGCATTGAAGTTTTCTTGTTTCACAATAAAATTGTCAAACTCATCTAAGCATTGGCTAGCAGACTTATAACTAGGAATACCACCTTCATCAAATCTATAAAGAGAATTTACCCTTACTACCTGTGTCGGGTTATCAAGACCATGTATTTCTTCAATAGGTGGTAAATTCTTAACATCTTAAGCTTTAATACCTTTTTATTTCATAGATTTCTTTGCCTCTTGCATATCTTCAGGACTAAGAAATAGAACACCTCTTTTCTTCGGAGTTGGCTTAGGGGCTGGTTCAGGAAGTGTCCAATTATTTTCATTGGGCATCATATTATTCAATAGTAATTCATCTTGTTCAACTGTCCTTTCCCTAAAAACACAACCAGCACAACTATCCAGGTGGTCTCTGGAAGCATCGGTTAGTCTATTATAAAAGACATCAAGTATATCATGTATCTCAAGAGGATGATCAGGCAAAGCATTAAGTAACTGGAGAAGCCTCCCCGCAAGCTTGTGGGAGACTCTCTTCTTCAGTTTGAGCAAAGTTATATATTTCCCGTAAGGCAGCTTGTTTCTTATGAGCGGGAACATATTTAGCAAAGAAGTAATACATCATATCCTGGGGACTACGCACACAACCAGGATCAAGGGAATTAAACAAAGTCTTAGCATCACCCTTTAACGAGAACGTAAACAACTTAAGGATATAGTAATAGCAAATCTTTTCATCATTGGTAAACAGGGTGGCTATATCATTCAACTTGGTAAGATGTGCTACAACAGTTTCAGACTCATAGCCATGGAAAGGATCAGATTCAACCAAAGTAATTAACTCAGGATCAACAGAGAATTCCTAATCCTTATCAGTGACACACGTAGGTGAAGTAGCAAAAACAGGGTCATGTTTCATTCTAGCATTCAAGCACTTTTCTTTCAGCTTAGCTAATAACTTCTTAAGATCATATCTATCATTGCAAGCAAGAAAGTCTCTAGCAGTTTCTTCATCCATAACATAAGCCTCATGCACAACAGGCAATTCATATCTATTGGGTGTAGTTTCATCATCACTTTCATAAATATCATCAACATTTGCACTCTCCCTAACTTTAGCAATTTGTTCATCTAGAAATTTACCTAGTGGCACAGTATCAGGCATAGAGGTAGTTTCATCATACATAGTAGAAGTGGCATCATCAAGAACATACGACATATCAGATTCAATAGCAGGAGTAGGTGTCGCAAGTTTACTCATAACAGAAGGAGAGTCAAGTGCAGAGCTAGATGGCAGTTCCTTACCTCCCCTCGTAGTTGAGGGTAAGATCTTGGTTTTTGAGTCCTTCAAATTCTTCATAGTGACCAACAGATATAAATCCCAAGTGACTTAAAGAATAGAGCTATGCTCCCCGGCAACAGCGCCAGAAAATAGTCTTGATATCCCACAAGTGTAGGGGATCGCAACCGTTTTCGAGGGTAAAGTATTCAACCCAAATGTATTGATCCGACACAAGGGGAGACAAAGAATACTCTTAAGTATTAGCAGCTAAGTTGTCAATTCAGCCACACCTGGAAACTTAGTATCTATAGCAAGATAGTTTAGTAGCAAAGTAATATGATAGTGGCGGTAGCAGCAATAAAAGTAACGATAGTGTCCTTGTAGTTTTTGTAATAGTAGCAACGGAAAAGTAAATAAGTAAGAAGCAATATAGGTAAAGCTCGTAGGCATTGGATCGGTGATGGGAAATTACGTCAGATGCAATTCATCATGTAGAAGTTATAACCTAGGGTGACACAGAACTAGCTCCAGTTCATCAATGCAATGTAGGCATGTATTCCGAATATAGTCATACGTGCTAATGGAAAAGAACTTGCATGACATCTTTTGTCCTGCCCTCCCGTGGCAGCGGGGTCCTATTGTAAACTAAGGGATATTAAGGCTTCCTTTTAATAGAGTACTAGACCAAAGCATTAACACATAGTGAATACATGAACTCCTCAAACTATGGTCATCACTGGGAGTGGTCCCGATTATTTTCACTTCGGGGTTGCCGGATCATAACACATAGTAGGTGACTATAGACTTGCAAGATAGGATCTAGAACACACATATATTCATGAGAACGAAATAGGTTCAGATCTGAAATCATGGCACTCGGGCCCTAGTGACAAGCATTAAGCATAGCAAAGTCATAGCAGCATCAATCTCAGAACATAGTGGATACTAGGGATCAAACCCTAACAAAACTAAATCGATTACATGATAGATCCCATCCAACCCATCACCGTCCAGCAAGCCTACGATGGAATTACTCACACACGGCGGTAAGCATCATGGAATTGGTGATGGAGGAAGGTTGATGATGACGAAGGCGAAGATCTCCACTCTCCGGAGCCCCGCTAGATCAGCCCTCCCGGGAGAGATTAGGGCTTGGCGGCGGCTCCGTCTCGTGAAACGCGTTACTTCCTTCTCTCTGATTTTTTTCTCCCCAAAACGGAAGATATAGGATCTGGGGGTTCGTCGGTGGAGCATCGGGGGGCCCACGAGGCAGGGGGGCGCGCCCCCCACCCTCGTGGACAGTGTGTGGGCCCCCCGGTGAGGATCTTCTTGCAGATATTTTTTTATATTTTCTAAAATAATTCTCCATTGATTTTCAGGCGATTCTGAGAACTTTTTATTCTGCACAAAAACAACACCATGGCAGTTCTCCTGATAACAACGTTAGTCCGGGTTAGTTCCATTCAAATCATGCAAGTTAGAGTCCAAAACAAGGGCAAAAGGGTTTGGAAAAGTAGATATGTTGGAGACGTATCATGAGGCTGCGCAAGGGGAGGCCTTGCATCGTCCGCATCGCGAGGCTTGGCCCCTCGCGAGGGTCTTGAGTGGTTTGCTCATGAAGATGGGCCGCACCAGGCCGCTGGATGAGCCACGCTCTTGGCCGCAGGCAGGCAAGTTTGGGTACCCCAGTTCCCAGAACTCCGACAGGTATTACCTCCATCAAGAGGGCCCGAACCTGGGTAAAACATCGCGTCCCCTGCCTCCTTTTACCTTTGATCCTTAGACGTACAGTTCGGGACTGTTGGGGAACGTAGTATTTCAAAAAAATTCCCTACGCACACGCAAGATCATGGTGATATATAGCAACGAGAGGGGAGAGTGTCGTCCACGTACCCTCGTAAACCGTAAGCGAAAGCATTATGACAACAAGGTTGATGTAGTCGTACGTCTTCGTGATCGACCGATCCTAGTACTGAACGTACGGCACCTCCACGATCTGCACACGTTCAGCTCGGTGACGTCCCACGAACTCATGATCCAGTAGAGCTTCGAGGGAGAGTTCCGTCAGCACGTCGGAGTGATGACGGTGATGATGAAGTTACCGATGCAGGGCTTTGCCTAAGAACTGCAACGATATGACCGAGGTGTGTTTCTGTGGAGGGGGCACCGCACACGGCTAAAAGATCAATGATCAACCTGTGTCTCCATGGGGTGCCCCCACCCCCGTATATAAATGAGTGGAGGTTGGGGAGAGGCTAGCCCTCTATGGCGCGCCTAGGAGGAGTCCTACTCCCACCAGGAGTAGGATCCCCCCCCTTCCCTAGTTCGACTAGGAGAGAAGGAAGGAGAGGGAGAGAGGAAGGAAAGGGGGGGGCGCCGCCCCTCCCCTCCTAGTCCAATTCGGACTAGAGAGAGAGGGTGCGCGCGGCCTGCCCTGGTCTCCTCTCTCTCTCTCTCCACTATGGCCCAATAAGGCCCATATACTTATCAGGGGGTTCCGGTAACCTCCCAGTACTCCGGTAAAATCCCGATATTACCCGGAACCATTCTGATGTCCAAATATAGGCTTCCAATATATCGATCTTTATGAGTCGGACATTCCGAGACTCCTCGTCATGTCCGTGATCATATCCGGGACTCCGAACTACCTTTGGTACATCAAAACTCATAAACTCATAAACTCATAATACCAAACGTTAAGCGTGCGGACCCTACGGGTTCGAGAACTATGTAGACATGACCGAGACTCATCTCCGTTCAATAACCAACAATGGAACCTGGATGATCATATTGGTTCCTACATATTCTACGAAGATCTTTATCGGTCAAACCGCATAACAATATACGTTGTTCCCTTTGTCATCGGTATGTTACTTGCCTGAGATTTGATCGTCGGTATCTCAATACCTAGTTCAATCTCGTTACCGGCAAGTCCCTTTACTCGTTCCGTAATGCATCATCTCGTGACTAACTCATTAGTCATTTGCTTGCAAGGATTATAGTGATGTGCATTACCGAGAGGGCCCAGAGATACCTCTCCGACACTCGGAGTGATAAATCCTATTCTCGATCTATGCCAACACCACAAACACCTTTGGAGACACCTATAGAGCATTTTTTATAATCACACAGTTACGTTGTGACGTTTGATAGCACACAAGGTGTTCCTCCGGTTATTCGGGAGTTGCATAATCTCATAGTCATAGGAACATGTATAAGTCATGAAGAAAGCAATAGCAGTAAAACTAAACGATCAAGTGCTAAGCTAACAGAATGGGTCAAGTCAATCACATCATTCACCAATGATGTGGTCCCGTTAATCAAATGACAACACATGTCTATGGCTAGGAAACATAACCATCTCTGATTCAACGAGCTAGTCAAATAGAGGCATACTAGTGACACTTTGTTTGCCTATATATTCACACATGTATTATGTTTCCGGTTAATACAATTCTAGCAGGAATAATGAACATTTATCATGATATAAGGAAATATAAATAGCAACTTTATTATTACCTCTAGGGCATATTTCCTTCAGTCTCCCACTTGCACTAGAGTCAATAATCTAGATTACACAGTAATGATTCTAACACCCATGGAGTCTTGGTGCTGATCATGTTTTTCTCATGAGAGAGGCTTAGTCAATGGGTCTGCAACATTCAGATCTGTATGTATCTTTTAAATCTCTATTTCTCCCTCCTTGACTTGATCGCGGATGGAATTGAAGCGTCTCTTGAGGTGCTTGGTTCTCTTGTGAAATCTAGATTCCTTTGCCTAGGCAATTGCACCAGTATTGTCACAAAAGATTTTGATTGGATCCGATGCACTGGGTATGACACCTAGATCGGATATGAACTCCTTCATTCAGACTCCTTCATTTGCTGCTTCCGAAGCAGCTATGTACTCCGCATCACATGTAGATCCCGCCATGACGCTTTTCTTAGAACTACACCAACTGAGAGCTCCATCGTTCAATAAAAACAAGTATCTGATTTGTGACTTAGAGTCATCCTGATCAGTGTCAAATCTTGCATCGACGTAACCATTTATGATGACCTCTTTGTCACCTCCATAAACGAGAAACATATCCTTAGTCATTTTCAGGTATTTCAGGATATTCTTGACTATTGTCCAGTGATCCACCCTGGATTACTTAGGTACCTCCCTGCTAAACTAATAGCAAGGTACACATGAGGTCCGGTACATAGCATTGCATACATGATAGAGCCTATGGCCAAAGCATAGGGAACACCTTTCATTTTCTCTCTATCTTCTGCAGTGGTCGGGCATTGAGTCTTACTCAACTTCACACCTTGTAACACTAGCAAGAACCCTTTCTTTGATTGATCCTTTTGAACTTCTTCAAAACTTTATCAAGGTGTGTGCTTTGTGAAAGTCCAATTAAACGTCTTGATCTATCTCTATAGATCTTGATGCCTAATATATAGGCAGCTTCACCGAGGTCTTTCATTGAAAAACACTTATTCAAGTATCCTTTTATGCTATCCAGAAATTATATATCATTTCCAATCAATAATATGTCATTTACATATAATATCAGAAATGCTACAGAGCTCCCACTCACTTTCTTGAAAATACAGGCTTCTCCAAAATTCTGTATAAAACCATATGCTTTGATCATGTCATCAAAGCGCATATTTCAATTCCGAGATGCTTGCACCAGTCCATATATGGATCGCTGCAGCTTGCACACTTTGTTAGCACCTTTAGGATGAACAAAACCTTCTGGTTGCATCATATACAACTCCTCTTTGAGGTATCCATTAAGGAATGCAGTTTTGACATCCATTTGCCAAATTTCATAATCATAAAATGCGGTAATTGCTAACATGATTCGGACAGACTTAAGCATCGCTACAGGTCAGAAAGTCTCATCATAGTCAACTCCTTGAACTTGTCGAAAACCTTTCGCAACAAGTCAAGCTTGGTAGATAGTAACATTACCGTCAGCATCGGTCTTCCTCTTGAAGATCCATTTATTTTCAATGGCTTGCCGATCATCGGGCAAGTCATCCAAAGTGCATACTTGGTTGTCATACATGGATCCCATCTCAGATTTCATGGCCTCAAGCCATTTTGCGGAATCTGGGCTGATCATCGCTTCCTCATAGTTCATAGGTTCATCATGGTCTAGTAACATGACTTCCAGAACTGGGTTGCCGTACCACTCTGGTGCGGAACGTACTCTGGTTGATCTATGAAGTTCAGCAGTAACTTGATCCGAAGCTTCATGATCATCATCATTAGCTTTCCTCACTAATTGGTGTAGGAATCACTGGAACTAGTTTCTGTGATGCACTACTTTCCAATTCGGGAGAAGGTACAATTACCTCATCAAGTTCTACTTTCCTCCCACTCACTTCTTTCGAGAGAAACACCTTCTCTAGAAAGGATCCATTCTTAGCAACGAATATCTTGCCTTCGGGTCTGTGATAGAAGGTGTACCCAACAGTCTCCTTTGGGTATCCTATGAAGACACATTTCTCCGACTTGGGTTCGAGCTTATCAGGTTGAAGCTTTTTCACATAAGCATCGCATCCCCAAACTTTAAGAAATGACAACTTTGGTTTCTTGCCAAACCACAGTTCATAAGGCGTCGTCTCAACGGATTTAGATGGTGCCCTATTTAACGTGAATGCAGCTGTCTCTAAAGCATAACCCCAAAACGATAGTGGTAAATCGGTAAGAGACATCATAGATCGCACCATATCTAATAAAGTGCGGTTACGACATTCGGACACACCATTGCGCTGTGGTGTTCCGGGTGGCATGAGTTGTGAAACTATTCCACATTGTTTCAAATGAAGACCAAACTCGTAACTCAAATATTTGCCTCCACGATCAGATCGTAGAAACTTTATTTTCTTGTTATGATGATTCTCTACTTCACTCTGAAATTCTTTGAACTTTTCAAATGTTTCAGACTTGTGTTTCATTAAGTAGATATACCCATATCTTCTCAAATCATCAGTGAAGGTGACAAAAAAAATGATACCCACCGCGAGCCTTAACACTCATCCGTCCACATACATCAGTATGTACGATTTCCAACAAATTAGTTGCTCGCTCCATTGTTCCGGAGAACGGAGTTTTAGTCATCTTGACCATGAGGCATGGTTCGCAAGCACCAAGTGATTCATAGTCAAGTGATTCTAAAAGTCCATCAGTATGGAGTTTCTTCATGCGCTTTTCACCAATATGACCTAAACGGTAGTGCCACAAATAAGTTGCACTATCATTATTAACCTTGCATCTTTTGGCTTCAATATTATGAATATGTGTATCACTACGGTTGAGATCCAACAAGAATATACCACTCTTCAAGGGTGCATGACCATAAAAGATATTACTCATATAAATATAACAAGCATTATTCTCAGATTTAAATGAATAACCATCTCGCAATAAACAAGATCCAGATATAATGTTCATGCTTAATGCTGGCACCAAATAACAATTATTCAGGTCTAAAACTAATCCCGAAGGTAGATGTAGAGGTAGCATGCCGACGGCGATCACATCGACTTTGGAACCATTTCCCATGCGCATCGTCACCTCGTCCTTAGCTAACCTTCGTTTTATCCGTAGCCCCTGTTTCGAGTTACAAATATTAGCAACCGAACCAGTATCAAATACCCAGGTGCTACTATGAGCATTAGTAAGGTACACATGAATAACATGTATATCATATATATACCTTTGTTCACTTTGCCATCCTTCTTATCCGCCAAATACTTGGGGCAATTCCGCTTCCAGTGTCCAGTCCCTTTTCAGTAGAAGCACTCAATTTCAGGCTTGGCTCCAGACTTGGGTTTCTTCGTGGGAGTAGCAACTGTCTTGCTATTCTTCTTGAAGTTCCCCTTCTTTCCCTTGCCCTTTTTCTTGAAACTAGTGGTCTTGTTAACCATCAACACTTGATGCTCCTTTTTGATTTCTACCTCCGCAGCTTTGAGCATAGTGAAGAGCTCGGGAATTGTCTTCTGCATCCCTAGCATGTTATAGTTCATCACGAAGCCTTTATAGCTTGGTGGCAGTGATTGAAGAACTCTATCAATAACACTATCTTCGTCAACTTTGCAACCAAGTTGAGTCATATGATTGTAGTACCCATACATTCTGAGTAAGTGTTCACTGATAGAACTGTTCTCCTCCATCTTACAGCTGTAGAACTTATTGGAAATCTCATATTTCTCAATACAGGCATTTGCTTGAAATATTAACTTCAACTCCTGGAACATCTCATATGCTCCATGACGTTCAAAACGTCGTTGAAGTCCTGGTTCTAAGACGTAAAGCATGGCACATTGAACTATCGTGTAATCATCAGAACGAGCTTGCCAGACGTTCATAACATTCGGAGTTCCTCCTGCAGCAGGCTTGTCACCTAGCGGTGCTTCAAGAACATAATTCTTCTGTGCAGCAATGAGGATAATCCTCAAGTTACGGACCCAGTCCGTGTAGTTGCTACCATCATCTTTCAAATTAGCTTTCTCTAGGAACACATTAAAATTCAACGGAACAACAGCACGGGCCATCTTTCTACAACAACATAGACATGCAAAATACTATCAGGTACTAAGTTCAATTAATCAAATTACTTGAGAACTCCCACTTAGACAGACATCTCTCTAATCATCTAACTGATCATGTGATCCATATCAACTAAACAATGTCCAATCATCACGTGACATGGAGTAGTTTTCATTGGTGAACATATTATGTTGATCGTATCTACTATATGGTTCATGCTCGACCTTTCGGTCTCCAGTGTTCCGAGGCCATATCTGCATATGCTAGGCTCGTCAAGTTTAACCCGAGTATTCTGCGTGTGCAAAACTAGCTTGCACCCACTGTATGTGAACGTAGAGCTTATCACACCCGATCATCACGTGGTATCTCGGCACGACGAACCTTCGCAACGGTGCATATTCAGGGAGAACACTTATACCTTGAAATTTAGTGAGAGATCATCTTATAATGCTACCGCTGATCTAAGAAAAATAAGATGCATAAAAGATAAACATCACATGCAATCAATATAAGTGATATGATATGGCCATCATCATCTTGTGCCTTTGATTTTCATCTCCAAGGCACCGTCATGATCACCATCGTCACCGGCGCGACACCTTGATCTCCATCGTAGCATCGTTGTCGTCTCGCCAACTATTGCTTCTACGACTATCGCTACCGCTTAGTGATAAAGTAAAGCAATTACATGGCGATTGCATTTTATACAATAAAGCGACAACCATATGGCTCCTGGCAGTTGCCGATAACTCTGTCACAAAACATGATCATCTCATGCAATAAAATTTAGCATCATGTCTTGACCATATCACATCACAACATGCCCTGCAAAAACAAGTTATACGTCATCTACTTTGTTGTTCCAAGTTTTACGTGGCTGCTACGGGCTTAGCAAGAACCGTTCTTACCTACGCATCAAAACCACAATGACATTTTGTCAAACATGTGTTGTTTTAACCTTCACAAGGACCGGGTGTAGCCACACTTGATTCAACTAAAGTTGGAGAAACTGACACTTGCCAGCCACCTGTGTGCGAAACACGTTGGTAGAACCAGTCTCGCGTAAGCGTACGCATAATGTCGGTCCGGGCCGCTTCATCCAACAGTCAAAGTATGACATGCTGGTAAGCAGTATGACTAGTATCGACCACAACTCACTTGTGTTCTACTCATATAACATCTACGCATAAATCTGGCTCATGATGCCACTGTTGGGGAACGTAGTATTTCAAAAAAAATCCCTACGCACACGCAAGATCATGCTGATGTATAGCAACGAGAGGGCAGAGTGTTGTCCACGTACCCTCATAGAACGTAAGCGGAAGCGACAAGAGGGGAGAGTGTCGTCCACGTACCCTCGTAGACCGTAAGCGGAAGCGTTATGACAACGCGGTTGATGTAGTCATACATCTTCACGATCGACCGATCCTAGTATCGAACGTACGGCACCTCCGCGATCTGCACACGTTCAGCTCGGTGACGTCCCACGAACTCACGATCCAGTAGAGCTTCAATGGAGAGTTCCGTCAGCACGACGGCGTGATGACGGTGATGATGACGTTACCGACGCAGGGCTTCGCCTAAGCACTGCAACGATATGACCGAGGTGTGTTTCTGTGGAGGGCAACACCGCACACGGCTAAAACATCATGTAATGCCCCGGATGTAATACTTTCCCTGTTTGGCAATATATAACTTTGGCTTCATCAATTCCATTTCGGGTTCTTCGTCTTTTCGGGTTTTCGTCGTTTTGTCGTGTGCGTGTGTGCAATTATCCATGTCATGTTGTCGTGTGCATTGCATTGCATTGTGTTGTAGTTTGCATCCGATCCCACTCGTTTCTTCCCGTTGTCCGTTTCGAGTTCTGACGCTCTCACACGTGCCCGTGGCTTCCCCGAGTCCTTGTTTTGTGTTTGGTCGTGTAACGTTTTCGGTTTGGCGTGAGACTTGTCGTGCGATGTTGTTTTGGTATGTGTAACCCGCCTGTCAAGTTTTGTCGCGTTTGGAGTTCGTTTGAGGCTCCAACAGTTATCCTCGTGGGCTAAAAGTACCTCCTCTTTGAGGCCCAAGAAACCCCTCCAACAGCCCACCAACCCAACTCAAACCCTTCCCTTCATCTAGGCCGTTCAATTGTGATCTCGTGGCCGAAAACCTCACCTCATTTGGACTACCCTAGCTCCTTGTGCCTATATAAACGTCCACCCCCTCCAATTTAGCGTCCAAAACCTTAGTGTTTCCTCCGTTGCCGCGCCGTGCTTCCACCGTTGTCGAGCCGTGCTTCCTCCGCCGCCCAGCCGTGCTTCCACCGCCGTGCTTCCACCAGTGCTTCCTCCTCGCCACGCGGGCCCGCTGGGCCCGAGGCCAGCCCGCCAACCCGCTGAAGGAAATATGCCCTAGAGGCAATAATAAAGTTATTATTTATTTCCTTATATCATGATAAATGTTTATTATTCATGCTAGAATTGTATTAACCGAAAACTTAATACATGTGTGAATACATAGACAAAACAGAGTGTCCCTAGTATGCCTCTACTAGACTAGCTCATTGATCAAAGATGGTTATGTTTCCTAGCCATAGACATGAGTTGTCATTTGATCAACGGGATCACATCATTAGGAGAATGATCTGATGGACAAGACCCATCCGTTAGCTTAGCACTATGTTCGTTTAAGTTTTACTGCTATTGCTTTCTTCATGACTTATACATGTTCCTATGACTATGAGATTATGCAACTCCCGAATACCGGAGGAACACTTTGTGTGCTACCAAACGTCACAACGTAACTGGGTGATTATAAAGGTACTCTACAGGTGTCTTCGAAGGTACTTGTTGGGTTGGCGTATTTCGAGATTAGGATTTGTCACTCCGATTGTCGGAGAGGTATCTCTGGGCCCACTCGGTAATGCACATCACTATAAGCCTTGCAAGCATTGCAGCTAATGAGTTAGTTGCGGGATGATGTATTACGGAACGAGTAAAGAGACTTGTTGGTAACGAGATTGAACTAGGTATTGAGATACTGACGATCGAATCTCGGGCATGTAACATACCGATGACAAAGGGAACAATGTATGTTGTTATGCGGTTTGACCGATAAAGATCTTCGTAGAATATGTGGGAGCCAATATGAGCATCCAGGTTCCGCTATTGGTTATTGACCGGAGACGTGTCTCGGTCATGTCTACATAGTTCTCGAACCCGTAGGGTCCGCACGCTTAAGGTTTCGATGATAGTTTTATTATGAGTTTATGAGTTTTGATGTACCGAAGGAGTTCGGAGTCCCGGATCAGATCGGGGACATGACGAGGAGTCTCAAAATGGTCGAGGCGTAAAAATCGATATATTGGACGACTATATTCGAACATCGGAAAGGTTCCGAGTGATTCGGGTATTTTCGGAGTACCGGGGAGTTACGGGAATAGAGGAGAGAGGCCAAAAGGAAGGAGGCGTGCACCCCCCTTCTGGTCCGAATTGGACAAGGGGTGCAGCCCCCTTTTCCTTCTCCCTCTCCCCCTCTTTCCTTCTCTCCTACTCCGAAAAGGAAAGGGGAATCCTACTAGGACTTGGGAGTCCAAGTAGGACTCCCCACACTTGGTGCGCCCCCTCTAGGGCCGGCCTCTCCCTCCCTCCTTTATATACGGGGGCAGGGGGGCACCTCTAGACACAACAATTGATCTCTTGATCTCTTAGCCGTGTGCGGTGCCCCACTCCACCATAGTTCTCCTCGATAAATATTGTAGCGGTGCTTAGGCGAAGCCCTGCGATGGTAGAACATCAAGATCGTCACCACGTCATCGTGCTGACGGAACTCTCCCTCGACACTCGACTGGATCGGAGTTCGAGGGACGTCATCGAGCTGAACATGTGCTAGAACTCGGAGGTGCCGTAGTTTCGGTGCTTGATCGGTCGGGCCGTGAAGACGTACGACTACATCAACCGCGTTGTTCTAACGCTTCCGCTTTCGGTCTACGAGGGTACGTAGACTCACTCTCCCCTCTCGTTGCTATGCATCTGGTAGATAGATCTTGCGTGATCGTAGGAAAATTTTAAAATACTACGTTCCCCAACAGTGGCATCATGAGCCAGGTCTATGCGTAGATGATATGCACGAGTAGAACACAAGTGAGTTGTGGACGATACTAGTCATACTGCTTACCAGCATGTCATACTTTGATTCGGCGGTATTGTTGGATGAAGCGGCCCGGACTGACATTACACGTACGCTTACGCGAGACTGGTTCTACCGACGTGCTTCGCACATATGTGGCTGGTGGGTGTCAGTTTCTCCAACTTTAGTTGAATCAAGTGTGGCTACGCCCGGTCCTTGTGAAGGTTAAAACAGCACATACTTGACGAAATATCGTTGTGGTTTTGTATGCGTAGGTAAGAACGGTTCTTGCTAAGCCCGTAGCAGCCACGTAAAACTTGCAACAACAAAGTAGAGGACGTCTAACTTGTTTTTGCAGGGCATGTTGTGATGTGATATGGTCAAGACATGATGAGTTATACGGTTTTGTATGAAATGATCATGTTTTGTAAAGTTATCGGCAACTGGCAGGAGCCATATGGTTGTCGCTTTATTGTATGAAATGCAATCGCCATGTAATTGCTTTACTTTATCACTAAGCGGTGGCGATAGTCGTAGAAGCAATAGTTGGCGAGACGACAACGATGCTACGATGGAGATCAAGGTGTCGCGCCGGTGACGAAGGTGATCATGACGGTGCTTTGGAGATGGAGATCAAAAGCACAAGATGATGATGGCCATATCATGTCACATATTTTGATTGCATGTGATGTTTATCTTATTATGCTTCTTATTTTGCTTAGTTCGACGGTAGCATTATAAGATGATCCCTTACTAAATTTCAAGGTATAAGTGTTCTCCCTGAGTATGCACCGTTGCGAAAGTTCGTCGTGCCGAGACACCACGTGATGATCGGGTGTGATAAGCTCTACGTTCAAATACAATGGGTGTAAGCCAGTTTTGCACACGCAAAATACTCGGTTAAACTTGACGAGCCTAGCATATGCAGATATGGCCTCGGAACACTGGAGACCGAAAGGTCGAGCGTGAATCATATAGTAGATATGATCAACATAAGATGTTCACCATTGAAACTACTCCATCTCACGTGATGATCGGACATGGTTTAGTTAATTTGGATCACGTGATCATTTAGATGACTAGAGGGATGTCTATCTAAGTGGGAGTTCTTAAGTAATATGATTAATTGAACTTTAATTTATCATGAACTTAGTCCTGATAGTTTTTGCATATCTATGTTGTAGATCAATAGCTCGCGATGTTGCTCCCCGTTTATTTTTAATATGTTCCTAGAGAAAACTAAGTTGAAAGATGTTAGTAGCAATGATGCGGAATTGTTCCGTGATCTGAGGATTATCCTCATTGCTGCACAGAGAATTATGTCCTTGATGCATTGGTAGGTGACATACCTATTGCAGGAGCAAATGTAGACGTTATGAACGTTTTGACAAAAGCTCGGTATGATGACTACTTGATAGTTTAAGTGCACCATGCTTTATGGCTTAGAACCGGGACTTCAAAAACGTTTTGAATGCCACGGAGCATATAAGATGTTCCAAGAGTTGAAATTAGTATTTCATACTCATGCCCGTGTCGAGAGGTATAAGACTTCTGACAGTACTTTGCCTACAAGATGGAGGAGAATAGCTCAACCAGTGAGCATGTGCTCATATTGTCTGGGTACTACAATTACTTGAATCAAGTGGGAGTTAATCTTCCAGATAAGATAGTAATTGACAAAGTTCTCTAGTCACTATCACCAAGTTAGTAGAACTTCGTGATGAACTATAATATGCAAGGGATGACGAAAGGAATTCCCGAGCTCTTCGCAATGCTGAAGTCGGCGAAGGTAGAAATCATGAAAAAGAATCAAGTGTTGATGGTTAACAAGACCACTTGTTTCAAGTAAAGGGCAAAGGGATAGAAGGGGAACTTCAAGAAGAATGACAAGCAATTTGTCACTCCCGTGAAGAAACCCAAAGCTAAAACTCAAGCCTGAAACTAAGTGCTTCTACTGCAAAGGAAATGGTCACTGGAAGTGGAACTGCCCTAGATACTTGGTGGATAAGAAGGATGGCAAAGTGAACAAAGGTATATTTTGATATACAAATTATTGATGTGTAATTTACTAGTGTTCATAGCAAACCCTGGGTATTTGATACCGGTTCAGTTGCTAAAATTAGTAACTCGAAACGAGAATTGCAGAATGAACAGAGACTAGTTAAAGGTGAAGTGACGATGTGTGTTGGAAGTGGTTCCAAGATTGATATGATCATCATCGCACACTCACTATACTTTCGGGATTAGTGTAAAACCTAAATAAATGTTATTTGGCATTTGCGTTGAGCATGAATATGATTTGATCATATTTGTTGCAATACGATTATTCATTTAAAGTCATAGAATAATTGTTATTCTGTTTACATGAATAAAACCTTCGATGGTCATACACCCAATGAAAATAGTTTGTTGGATCTCGATCGTGGTGATACACATATTCATAATATTGAAGCCAAAAGATGCAAGGTTAATAATGATAGTGCAACTTATTTGTGGAACTGCTGTTTAGGTCATAATGGTGTAAAGCACATGAAGAAACTCCATAGTGATGGACTTTTGGAATCACTTGATTATGAATCACTTGGTGCTTGCGAACCATGCCTCATGGGCAAGATGACTAAAACTCCGTTCTCCGGAACAATGGAGCGAGCAACCGATTTGTTGGAGATCATACATACAGATGTATGTGGACCAATGAGTGTTGAAGCTCGCGGCGGGTATCGTTATTTTCTGACCTTCACTGATGATTTGAGCATATATGGGTATATCTACTTAATGAAGCACAAGTCTAAAACATTTGAAAAGTTCAAAGAATTTCAGAGTGAAGTGGAGAATCATCGTAACAAGAAAATAAGAGTTTCTACGATATGATCGTAGAGGTAAAATATTTGAGTTTGCGAGTTTGGCCTTCAGTAAAAACAATGTGAAATAGTTTCACTACTCACGCCACCTGGAACACCATAGTGTAATGGTGTGTCCGAACGTCATAACCGTACTTTATTAGATATGGTGCGGTCAATGATGTCTCTTACCGATCTACCACTATCGCTTTTGGGGTTATGCATTAGAGACAGATACATTCACGTTAAATAGGGCACCATCTAAATCAGTGGAGATGACACCGTATGAACTGTGGTTTGACGAGAAACCTAAGCTGTCATTTCTTTAAGTTTGGGACTGCGATGCTTATGTGAAAAAGTTTCAACATGATAAGCTCGAACCCAAATCAGAGAAGTAAATCTTCATAGGATACCCAAAAGAAATTGTTGGGTACACCTTCTATCACAGATCCGAAGGCAAGGTCTTTGTTGCTAAGAGTGGATCCTTTCTAAAGAAGGAGTTTCTCTCGAAAGAAGTGAGTGGGAGGAAAGTGGAACTTGATGAGGTAATTGTACCTTCTCCCGAATTGGATAGTAGTACATCACAGAAACTGGTTCCAGTGATTCCTACATCAATTAGTGAGGAAGCTAATGATGATGATCATGAAACTTCGGATCAAGTTACTGCTGAACTTCGTAGATCAACCAGAGTACGTTCCGCACCAGAGTGGTACGGCAACCCGGTTCTGAAAGTCATGTTACTGGACCATGATGAACCTACGAACTATGAGGAAGCGATGATGAGCCCAGATTCCGCAAAATGCCTTGAGACCATGAAATCTGAGATGGGATCCATGTATGAGAACAAAGTGTGGACTTTGGTTGACTTGCCCGATGGTCGGCAAGCCATCGAAAATAAATGGATCTTCAAGAGGAAGACTGACGCTGACAGTAATGTTACTGTTTACAAAGCTCGACTTGTTGCAAAAGTTTTTCAACAAGTTCAAGGAGTTGACTACGATGAGACTTTCTCACCCGTAGCGATGCTTAAGTCTGTCCGAATCATGTTAGCAATTGCCGCATTTTATGAAATCTGGCAAATGGATAACAAAACTGCATTCTTTAATGGATTTATTAAAGAAGACTTGTATATGATGCAACCAGAAGGTTTTGTCAATCCTAAAGGTGCTAAAAAGTGTGCAAGCTCCAGCGATCCATCTATGGACTGGTGCAAGCATCTCGGAGTTGGAATATACGCTTTGATAAGTTGATCAAAGCATATAGATTTATACAGACTTGCGGTGAAGCCTGTATTTACAAGAAGTGAGTGGGAGCACTACAACCTTTCTGATAAGTATATGTGAATGACATATTGTCGATCGGAAATGATGTAGAATTTTCTGGAAAGCATAAAGGAGTGTTTGAAAGGAGTTTTTCAAAGAAAGACCTTGGTGAAGCTGCTTACATATTGGGCATCAAGATCTATAGAGATAGATCAAGACGCTTGATAAGACTTTCGATGAGTACATACCTTGATATGATTTTGAAGTAGTTCAAAATGGATCAGTCAAAGGAGTTCTTACCTGACTTGTAAGGTGTGCAGTTGAGTAAAACTCAAAGCCAGACCACGACAGAAAAATATAGAGAGAATGAAAGTCATTCCCTATGCCTCAGCCATAGGTTCTATAAAGTATGCCATGCTGTGTACCAAACATGTTGTGTACCTTGCCATGAGTTTGTCAAGAGGGTACAATAGTGATCCAGGAGTAGATCACTGTACAGCAGTCAAAATTATCCTTAGTAACTGGATGACTAAGGAAATATTTCTCGATTATGGAGGTGATAAAGAGTTCGTCGTAAAGGGTTACGCCGATGCAAGCTTTGACACTAAATCCAGCTGACTCTAAGTATCAATCTGGATGCGTATTGAAAGTGGGAGCAATTAGCTAGAGTAGCTCCATGCAGAGCATTGTAGACACATAGACATTTGCGAAATACATACGGATCTGAATGTGACAGACCCGTTGACTAAACTTCTCTCACAAAGCAAAACATGATCACACCTTAGTACTCTTTGGGTGTTAATCACATAGCGATGTGAACTAGATTATTGACTCTAGTAAACCCTTTGGGTGTTAATCACATGACGATGTGAACTATCGGTGTTAAATCACATGGCGATGTGAACTAGATTATTGACTCTAGTGCAAGTGGGAGACTGAAGGAAATATGCCCTAGAGGCAATAATAAAGTTATTATTTATTTCCTTATATCATGATAAATGTTTATTATTCATGCTAGAATTGTATTAACCGGAAACTTAATACATGTGTGAATACAAAGACAAAACAGAGTGTCCCTAGTATGCCTCTACTAGACTAGCTCATTGATCAAAGATGGTTATGTTTCCTAGCCATAGACATGAGTTGTCATTTGATCAACGGGATCACATCATTAGGAGAATGATCTGATGGACAAGACCCATCCGTTAGCTTAGCACTATGATCGTTTAAGTTTTACTGCTATTGCTTTCTTCATGACTTATGCATGCTCCTATGACTATGAGATTATGCAACTCCCGAATACCGGAGGAACACTTTGTGTGCTACCAAACATCACAACGTAACTGGGTGATTATAAAGGTACTCTACAGGTGTCTCCGAAGGTACTTGTTGGGTTGGCGTATTTCAAGATTATGATTTGTCACTCCGATTGTCGGAGAGGTATCTCTGGGTCCACTCGGTAATGCACATCACTATAAGCCTTGCAAGCATTGCAGCTAATGAGTTAGTTGCGGGATGATGTATTACGAAACGAGTAAAGAGACTTGTTGGTAACGAGATTGAACTAGGTATTGAGATACCGACGATCGAATCTCAGGCATGTAACATACCGATGACAAAGGGAACAATGTATGTTGTTATGCGGTTTGACCGATAAAGATCTTCGTAGAATATGTGGGAGCCAATATGAGCATCCAGGTTCCGCTATTGGTTATTGACCGGAGACGTGTCTCGGTCATGTCTACATAGTTCTCGAACCCGTAGGGTCCGCACGCTTAAGGTTTCGATGATAGTTTTATTATGAGTTTATGAGTTTTGATGTACCGAAGGAGTTCGGAGTCCCGGATGAGATCGGGGACATGACGAGGAGTCTCAAAATGGTCGAGGCGTAAAAATCGATATATTGGACGACTATATTAGGACATCGCAAAGGTTCCGAGTGATTCGGGTATTTTCGGAGTACCGGGGAGTTACGGGAATAGAGGAGAGAGGCCAAAAGGAAGGAGGCGTGCACCCCCCTTCTGGTCCGAATTGGACAAGGGGTGCAGCCCCCTTTTCCTTCTCCCTCTCCCCCTCTTTCCTTCTCTCCTACTCCGGAAAGGAAAGGGGAATCCTACTAGGACTTGGGAGTCCTAGTAGGACTCCCCACACTTGGTGCGCCCCCTCTAGGGCCGGCCTCTCCCTCCCTCCTTTATATACGGGGGCAGGGGGGCACCTCTAGACACAACAATTGATCTCTTGATCTCTTAGCCGTGTGCGGTGCCCCCCTCCACCATAGTTCTCCTCGATAAATATTGTAGCGGTGCTTAGGCGAAGCCCTGCGACGGTAGAACATCAAGATCGTCACCACGCCGTCGTGCTGACGGAACTCTCACTCGACACTCGACTGGATCGGAGTTCGAGGGACGTCATCGAGCTGAACGTGTGCTAGAACTCGGAGGTGCCGTAGTTTCGGTGCTTGATCGGTCGGGCCGTGAAGACGTACGACTACATCAACCGCGTTGTTCTAACGCTTCCACTTTCGGTCTACAAGGGTACGTAGACTCACTCTCCCCTCTCGTTGCTATGCATCTGGTAGATAGATCTTGCGTGATCGTAGGAAAATTTTAAAATACTACATTCCCCAACACCCGCCAGATCTCGCCGACCCCGCCGGCTTCGTCTTCCCCGCCGCCGGCCGGACCTCGCGTCTCCGGCCAGCTGCCGCCGCCGCGACCTCCGCCTCCGGGCAGCGCGCCGCCACCGCTCAAGCTCCGCGCCGCCGCTCCCTCCCCTTGCCGGCCAGGCCAGCCGTCGCCCCGGCCACCACGCCCTACCGCCGGCCCGAGCCCTCAAAGCCGCCGCCGCCCTCGGGAGATCGAGGGATCTCCCCGATCCGATGGGATCCCCCGCTAGGAACCCTAACGGGCCGGTGGATCTGCCCGCGGACCCGCTCCGCGTCCGATCCGGTGGACCCGCTCCGCCGCCCGCGCCCGTTTGACCGCCCCGTTGACCAGGAGGTTGACTCTCGTTTTTTGGCTAAGTGTTAGATTTTTCAATGTCTGATGCAGTTTTGTGATGTGGATAACTTTTACTGTGCATGTCCGTTTTGTGCAAATAATATGTCAAAATGATCGTGGTGACTTGACTATGTTTTGTTCCATTGTGCCATGCATGTTTGAGGTCATGTAGATGTCTTAATCTTCATGAGAAGAGTACTACTTGTTGTAAACTGCTGCTATTAGTTGTTTTCATGCCATGTTTGTAATGTGATAACTTGGTGCATGTTTATCCAAATGAAGCAAATGATATGTCCACATGTTCATCATGAGATGCTCTACATGTTGGTTGCTTTAGCTTGCATGATAGAATTCATCTTGCCATGTTTATCTCCTTTGCAAAAGTGCTTGTGGTTGTTATGTTGTTAAACTTGTTACGAGATGCCTAGTTGAGGAGCTCGTTGCTATTGATGTGGTTGTCCCCTTGATGCATGCTTATATGTTTTGGATTCCCCATCATGTGTACTTTGCTGTGGTGCAAACCACTTGTCATGTTATGCTTTGAGGTGACTTAAACTTGCTCACAAATATGCCATGATATTACTGCTGTTTTAACACTTAGTGAAATTCACTAAGTCTGGAATCTGTAATTTCCAGATGCCATGTTAGCTTGTTGTTCTAGGCAAATTCATGATAGTTTTGGGGTGACTATTGATGATTCTCTGTTGTATATGTTGTTTGCTATCAATTCATGCTCTCACATGCTCATTTGGGTGGCTGTAGCACATTTAACTCTTGCTCCCAAGTTGCTATAAATTACTGATGTCAGGTTTTTGTTGTCATGTTCAAAATGTTATAGCTTGTTGCTATTGATCCATGCCTCCTATGGAGATGCTCCAATGGAATTGTTTGCTGTAGGATATGTCTACTTTATGTCCATGCTCCTTGTCATGATGTTGGAGTGCTGTAGAGTATATATTTCTTGCTCTGAAGTTGCTATGTGGCTGTTAATTTCAGCTTTGCATGTTTCTTGTTTCGGGTGTAACTTTTAGCCCGTTGCTCTGTTTTGAGCAAGTCCTATATGAAACTTGTGTGTTTTTGCATGTAGATTCATATTATATTCTTGTTATCATGTTTTGAAGTATTTTTCTTGATGCACATTGTCATGTTACTTGTGCTGTATCTCTGTGTTTCCTATGTTGACTTTCTGTGCATCCTTAGTGCATCTTCAGTGCTTCCTTAGTGCATCAGTCATGCATCCTGTGGTTTGCGCATTGCATCTTGTTGATTTCGTGCCCCGTGTGTTTTGTGTTGAGTAGAGCCGGAAGCCGAGTACGAGTACGAGAACGAGGTTACTACCGAGGTTGAGAACGAGGAGCCCGCTTACGATCCCATCGACGACTCAACAGGCAAGATGACCTGACCCAGATAACATTACTATCTTTGCCTATTGCTAGAAGTCTCGCTCTATAGTTTTTGCCTCGATGCCCATGGTTTCCTGTCAGCCTCCTATTGTAACCATGAATCTGTCTAACCACCCTATCTATGCAAACCTTTGATTAGCTAAGTAAGCTTCGCTCTGCCCCTCTTATAGCATTGCTAGTTGCAAGAGAAGATTTGAAGATTCTTGCTTCTTGTTGAACTTGTTGGGATATCACACTATATTAATTCTTAATTGAAATCATCTATATATTGGTAATGGGTGGAAGGCTAAGCCTTTTGCTTGGTGATTTGTTCCACTCATGCCGTCCTAGGAACCGTATAAACCGGTGTTATGTTCCTTGATTATGTGTTCCTCACACAGTTGGGGTTATGGGACCCCCTCAATAAACCGCTAAGTGCTAAGTCTTTTCCAGCAAGTCCCAACATTGGTACTATTTGCCTAATAACTAAAACTTGCATAGGGCTTTGCAAACCCGAGTTCTTAATCAACAACCCGGGCCAGTGCTCCTCATGAGTGTTGGTCCAAACTGGGGAGTTTGCGGGGCCACCACGAGGAAACTCGAGGATTGGTAAAAACCTGTAGAATCGCCCTTCCGGTCGTGGCCTGAGACTAGATACGCGCGGCTATTGTCAGGGTGTCGGCACGCCGGGAGGATTTGCTGGATTAGCCTTACCTTAGTCGGAGTATCTTGAGCACGGGATTCCGAGGATACTCGGGCCTTCCCACCTTGGAGTTGCGACTCCGCGGATCGTGGGCTTGTCATGGGCCAAGTTGGAACACCCCTGCAGGGTTATGAACTTTCGAAAGCCGTGGCCGCGGTTATGTGGCAGATGGGAATTTGTTAATATCCGGTTGTAGGAAACTTGACACCATGTTCAGAACACACTACCAGCGTGAGTACCCTGACGGTCATTTTTCGAAAGGGGTTCGGGAAGTGAACACGGTGGGGTTATGTTTGATTTGCTTAGTTAGGATCACTTCGTGATCATCTTTCGTCCGAGGCACTTCTCTTCTCGCTCTCTTTTACGTAAGTTAGTGCTAGTGCTGTTGCAACCTCTTGTTCTTTCTTCAGCCTTGTTCCACACCCAAGGCTTGGATAGTTGTGTTACCTGGGAACGGGATTGCTGAGTCCTCTGTGGCTCACAGATTCTACACCACACCAGATGCAGGTACTCAGGCGATCTACTCAAGTGAGGGCACCGAGCTGTACTGGGAGTACGATGAGGACCGTAGCCGTTACTATGTGCACTATCCCGACGATCAGTAGAGGTTTCTACTAGGGGCGATTCAGACCTGTGGTTTATGTTATGTTTGGTATCTTTCTTTTGGATCTTCACCCGTAGATGGGTTGTGATGTTTTGAATGATGTTTGGATATGTAATGAATTGTGTGACGTGGCGAGTGTATGCCAACTATCTTTTCCGCTTTCATCCCTATTTTACATGAGATGTGCAAAGGTACCAAACTTGAGATCATTCTAGAATGGGCTTATACCTTTAAGTCGTGCCTCGACACGTAGGAGGTATAGTCCGATCCTGGGCATTACAAGTTGGTATCAGAGCCTTCTCCGACCTAGAAGCCCCCACTGATTGATCGAATCGTTGACAGTTGAGTCTAGGCACACACTTAAAAAATTTTTAGTCCTATATTTATATCGGAGAGTAGGATTTCTTTTGCTCCTCATCTCTTTTCACTCTGGTGAGGACTCCTGACGATTACTCTTGCCTCTTCTACTCTCAAAATTGCACCAATTTTTTTTTAGGAATCTCGCGAGTATTGTTTGGATTGTTTCGATGTCTTTGTGACGAGAACATTGTTCGCGATGCCTCCTGTCATTAGGGGTTGTGGCAGTGTCCCGGGGAGTTGAGCTCCGAGGTGTTTTCGTCACAAACATATCGCGGCAGTTCTAGAATACTTAAGACGACCGACATCGAAAACTCTCCTATACGGTTAGTGGCAAGATAACCCCGACATCACCCAGTACTGGGGAGGTAGTTCGGGAGTATTGCCATAGCTTGTATAGTGGATGCGTTTCGAAGGTCCGAGGTAGACGGCTTCCGAAAATAACTGGTTATGTGTTGAAGGATGGATACAGCTGGATGTAGGATTAGAGTTGAGTGCGCGATGCTTCCCTTGTATCCCCAACACCTGATTGCATAACTGGAAACTTTCGGAAATTAATAGGTGGGTTCATCTAGTAGATCGTAGGCATTCTTCCAACGAATGCAGGTTATGGAGTTCGGGGTTCTACATTGAGTGAAGTGGTTTTATGGCCGTTGTTCCGATCGGGAGTTGCATCTTAAAGGGTCCTTGGCTATGCTGATCCGGGGATTGCAAAACCCTTTTCTAACATGTTCCATAAGCTTTCAGCACGAATATGTCGAACGAAGCTCCTATCTTGTATTTGTTCTATCTGCACCTTGTTGTTTTTTCTTATTTATCTTTTGTCTCCCAAGTGGCTTCTCGTGAAGATTGTTGTTATCATTAAACTGAGAATTTCATTCGTTCCTCTTGTTCGAATGATTCTTGTGAAGACTATGTTGCAATTCTAGCCATTGTTTCAGCTTATATCTTCTTTCAATCAAATGGCTAATAGTGGTCATCTCTTTCAGGATGGCTCCTAAAAGGGTTCCCAACACTAACCCAGAGGGTGAAGAGGTTCCTGGTCGTCCTCCTTCCCCTCCTCCTCCGTCTGAGGCCTGGAGAGCAATTATGCAAACTACGAATCAGAACACCCAGATGCTTATGCAGATGATGCAGCAAATGCAAGCAAATCAAGCAAATCAGGGTGCTCAGGGGAACCAAGGCAATTTGTTTAGCCAACAGCACTTTGCTACGCTCAACCAGTTCTTGGCAAATCAATCAAAGGCTTTCAGTTACTGCGTGGACCCTCACGATGCTGAAGACTGGATAACGGATATCAAGAAGCATTTTGAGTGCAGCAACGTAAGGCCCGAGGACTATGTGAAGTTTGCAGCCTTCCAACTCAAGGACCAAGTAGCTGATTGGTGGCAGCAGTACAAAGACTCCAGAGCAGGGCGTGAAATCTCCTGGGATGACTGCTGCAAGGACTTTTGTTCTCACCACATTCCAACAAGTGTCATCGAGGGAATGCGTGAGCAATTCCGCAACCTGACGCAAGGCTCTATGTCTGTCTACCAATATAATGTCAAGTTCCAGAACCTTGCCCGCTATGCAAAGCAAGACATCCCAGATGCCAAGAGCAAGATCTATTAGTTCCGTGGTGGTCTGAAGGATGAACTCCAACTTGCTCTCACCTTGTTCGAGCCTGATGAGTTTGACAAATTCTATAACATGGCGCTTAAGCAAGAGGCAGCCCAGCTCAAGATGGAAGCTTCCAAAAAGAGGATCAGAGACGCTGTTCACACCTCCTCATATTCTCAAGTGGTCGCGAAGCAATAGAGGTTTTGGCTTCCACCTCCTCCAGTGATCAAAGCTCCCTACAACAACAACAACAAGAATGCTGGTGGCCGTGGTTTCTCCCACCCACACAACCAAGGCAATCAGTCCAAGTCGCAGTTCCAAGCTCCAAGACCAAGTGTTCCACCTGCTCGTCCACTTTCTGAGGTCACTTGCTACAAGTGCGGCCAGAAGGGTCATTATTCCAACAAGTGCACCAACCCGAGGCGCCTTCCGCCTCCTCCACCTGTCAGCACAGCTATTGTCAAGCATAATCCAAAGGCGGCAAGAGTGAATCTGATGAATGCAGCTCAAGCAGAGAATTCTTCAGATGTGATACTTGGTAACCTTCCAGTTAACTCTTTTCCTGCAAAAGTGTTGTTTGACTCGGGTGCTTCATGTTCTTTCATGTCATATCCATTTGCATCCAAGCACAATGTTATCACCAAGAATCTACCCAAGAAGTTGCAAGTGGTTTCTCCGGGCAGGATAATGACTTCTAGTGTGTATGCTCCGGATGTATCTATTTGCATGGGGGATTACCGCTTTCTGGCTAAACCGGTTGTTCTCGGCAACTCCGACATTGACCTCATCCTCGGGATGGATTGGCTTTCTCAGCATGATGCTCACATTGATTGTGCAAATAAGGAAGTCAAGATTACTCATTCCGATGAAGACGTGATTATCTTCGCCTCTCGGGATAACACAATCAGGCTATTCTCTCTCAATGACAAGGGCGAGATTAATGCCATCTCTCAAATTCCGGTGGTTAACGAATAAGAAGACGTCTTCCCTGAAGAACTTCCAGGCATGCCTCCACATCGTCAAGTTGAATTCGTTATTGAACTCGAGCCAGGTACTGAGCCGGCATGCCGGCGTCCGTACAAGCTCTCCCCTGAAGAGTTGAAGGAGTTGAAGAAACAACTTGATGAACATGAGCGTATGGGTCTGATCAGGCCTAGTACGTCTCCTTGGGGCTGTGATGTCTTATTTGTCAAGAAGAAGGATTGCACGGAGCGCCTTTGCGTTGATTACCGGCCATTGAACAAGAAGACAATAAAGAACAAGTATCCGCTCCCCAACATCAATGAATTGTTCGAGCAGCTCAAAGGAGCTAAAGTGTTCTCAAAGCTCGATCTCCGAATGGGTTATCACCAAATTCGCATTCGTGAAAAAGATATACACAAGACTGCCTTCAGAACGAGCTATGGCTCCTATGAGTATACAGTCATGTCTTTTGGCCTCGCTAATGCTCCACCTACCTTCTCGAGAATGATGCACTACATTTTCAACCCCTACACCAACGAGTTTGTGCTTGTGTATCTGGATGATGATGTCTACACACGCTTCTACTCTTGTAGACTATGTTGGGCCTCCCAGCGCAGAGGTTTGTAGGACAGCAGCAATTTCCCTCAAGTGGATGACCTAAGGTTTATCGAACTCAGGGAAGTAGAGGTTGAAGATGGTCTCTCTCAAGCAACCCTGCAACTAAGATACAAGAAGTCTCTTGTGTCCCCAACACACCTAATACAATTAGGGGTTGTATAGGTGCACTAGTTCGGCGAAGAGATGGTAAAATATGGATGATAGGAGTGGCAAAGCAAAGTAATATAAATCTGTAATAAAAAGTGCAGCAAGCAAAAAAGTGGTAAACGTGAGCACAAATGGTATTGCAATGGTGGAAACAAGGCCTAGGGATCATACTTTCACTAGTGGCAACTCCCAACAACTTTAACATAATCGAATCACATGCTATTTCCCATAAAACATGCAATGGAGACGCACCCGGAGATCATTCCTTCGTGGTCAAGAGAGGACGAAAATTATGTAGGGCTACAAAAGCACACCTCAAAGTTCGTAGTTCTCAATCTAAGGATTTCCCAATGTCACCGCGGCCATCCAAAGAGAGTCCCACAATCACCACAACATATCTAAAGGATAGTCAAAGACAAGCACCAAGAGACTCTCAATCTTCAAACAACACACAAGAGCGGAAATCACTCATGAAAATATTTTTCTAATCCATGTCCAATAGACCGCTGTCACCTTGGTCTCGGGGATTATACTAGATAAAGATAAGTGAGTACATCAATCCAATACATAGAGGAAGGGGAAATATCATGGGATCACCCTAGATTAACATAGCCTATGATCACAACGAAGATCACATCATGGGAGAGAGAGATAACCACATAGCTACACGTACGAGTCATCGGCCCCGGAGAAGACTACTCACACATGGACATGGTGAGGAGGATCTTGATGGTGGTGTTGATGGAGAGGTGCAGCCCCGCGAGGAGGCGGCGGCCGGCGGCGGCCACGGAGGCGGCGGCGGCTGGGAGGAGACGGCGGCGGCCCTGGGGGCGGCGGCGGCCCTAGGGGGCAGCGGCTCCTTGGCCCCCCTTCTTCCTTGTGGATGGTGCTGCAATGGTGCTGGTCCTCCCCTCCAAGACGACGGCTTGGGAGGAGGAAAATTCGTGGCCCTTGGTGACCTAGGTTTCCTCTCTTTATATAGACTCTCGGATTCCCGTCATCAGATTTTGGGCCTCAGTAAAACGGGCTTTACTCGGCCGTCCGGACCCCGATTTGGACGAATTTTATATCCAGAAGCATCGCCTCGAAATTTCCCGCAACTTTTGCAACTAGACTTTTTCCGTTTGACACCGTCTTCGGGCCGGAACGTGACCATCTTTAAAAAACGTTCTCAGGCAGATATCAGGAAAGTCAGAGTCCTACTCCAATACGACTCCTTTTGCGTTTTTGTCAATTTCCAAGTAATTCCTACACAATAAAGTGTAAAACAAGAACATTGTGCACTTTTGCAACCATTAGTAGGTTAGTCCAAATATGATCAAAAGTGTATGGAAGTACATAAATATCATAGCAATATCACACAAAAGGGCATGGAGCAAGCAGAAATTATAGATACATTTTGGACGTATCAGATGACATTTTGGTTTTCTCCAAGAATGAAGAGGATCACGAAAAGCACCTCCGTCTAGTTCTCGACAGACTCTGTGAACATAAGTTCTATGCCAAGTTCTCCAAGTGCGAATTTTGGCTCAATAAGATCTTGTATCTGGGCCATATCATCTCCGCTGACGGTATTGCTGTGAACCCCGAGAAAGTTGAAGCGATTGTCAACTGGGAACCTCCTCAGAACGTCAAGTAAATCCGAAGCTTCCTTGGCCTTGCTAGCTATTGCAGAAGGTTCGTTGAGAACTTCTCCAAGATTTCCAAGCCTCTCTCCAACTTGCTGCAGAAGAATGTCAAGTACAACTGGTCTCCAGACTGTGATGTGGCATTCAAAACTCTCAAAGAAAAGCTCATCTCTGCTCCAGTTCTTACCCCTCCAGATGAGTCCAAGCCCTACGAAGTATTCTGTGATGCTTCTCTTCAAGGACTTGGTGGTGTGCTAATGCAGGACAAGAAGATCGTGGCATACACTTCTCGTCAACTGAAGCCAAGTGAGAAGAACTACCCCACACATGATCTCGAGCTAGCAGCTGTGGTACATGCTTTGATTACGTGGAGACACCTTCTGTTGGGTAGAAAAGTCGACATCTTCACCGATCACAAGAGCTTGAAGTACATCTTCACACAGCCGAACCTGAACCTCCGCCAGACTCGTTGGGTTGAGATGATTCAAGAGTATGATCCAAGCATCGAATACACACCTGGCAAGGCAAATGTGATTGCAGATGCTTTGAGCAGAAAGGCATATTGCAACAGTCTCCTTATCAAGCCGTTCCAGCCTGAGCTTTGTAAAGCATTCAGGAAGCTCAACCTCCAAGTTGTTCCGCAAGGCTTTTTTGCAAATCTTCAAGTTGCTCCTACCTTGGAAGATCAGATCTGTGAGGCCCAACTCAGTGATGCTATGGTGCAGAAAGTGAAACATGGTATTGCAAAGGGTACTCCCAAATACAAGTGCTATCGCGTTGATGAGAGAGATACCTTGTTCTTTGAGGACATACTTGTGGTTCCCAAAGGTGATCTCAGGAAGCTCATAATGGACGAAGCACATGATTCGCTCCTGTCGATTCATCCTGGTAGTTCCAAGATGTACCAAGACGTCAAGCAATCTTACTGGTGGACTCGCATGAAAAGGGAGATCGCCCAATTCGTGAATGAATGTGATGTCTGCAGAAGAGTGAAGGCAGAGCATCAACGTCCAGCCGGTCTTCTCCAACCTTTTCCTATTCCCGAGTGGAAATTCGACCACATTTAAATGGATTTCGTCACTCGCTTTCCTAAGTCCAAGAAAGGGAATGATTCTATCTTTGTGGTGATTGACAAGCTTACCAAAGTCGCTCACTTCCTTCCAGTCAAAGAATCCATCAATGCAGCTCAACTGGCAGAATTGTACACTTCCAGAATTGTGTCCTTACATGGCATTCCTCAAGTTATCTCCTCAGACCGTGGAAGTTTGTTCACTTCCAAGTTCTGGGACTCCTTTTAGTCTGCCATGGGCACTAAGATTCGTTTCAGCACTGCATTTCACTCTCAGACTAGTGGTCAAGTCGAAAGAGTGAATTAGATTCTAGAAGACATGCTCAGAGCCTGTGTCATATCTTTTGGCATGAAATGGGAAGATTGCCTTCCGTTTGCCGAGTTCTCTTACAACAACAGCTTCCAAGCAAGTGCCGGCAAAGCTCCGTTTGAAATCCTCTATGGCAGAAAGTGTCGTACCCCTCTCAACTGGTCCGAGACTAGTGGACGTCAACTTCTTGGCAATGACTTGATCTCAGAAGCCGAAGAGATGTGCAAAGTCATACGTGAGAATCTCAAGGCCGCTCAGTCGCGTCAGAAGAGCTACTATGACGGCAAGCATCGTGATTTGGCCTTCAACATTGGGGATCATGTCTATCTCCGTGTTTCTCCTATGAAAGGCACCCAAAGTTCGGTATCAAAGGAAAGCTTGCCCCTAGATACGTGGGCCCTTTCAAGATCGTTGGCAAAAGAGGCGATCTAGCCTATCAACTTGAGCTACCTTCCAACTTCGCTAATGTTCATGATGTGTTTCACGTGTCTCAACTCCGCAAGTGCTTCAAGACACCTGAACGCACCATTCTGTTTGAGGAGATTGATCTTCAACAAGACTTGTCTAACCGAGAGCATCCCGTTGCTATTCTCGAAGAAACCGAGCGCAAGGCCCGCAACAAGTCAATCAAATTCTTGAAAGTCAAGTGGTCACACCATACCGACCGAGAAGCTACGTGGGAACGAGAAGATCACCTTCGTTCCGAGTAACCTTCCTTATTCCAGTCCTAGATCTCGGGACGAGATCTTTTTCGTAGTAGAGGAGAGTTTGTAATGCCCCGGATGTAATACTTTCCCTGTTTGGCAATATATAACTTTGGCTTCATCAATTCCATTCCGGGTTCTTCGTCTTTTCGGGTTTTCGTCGTTTTGTCGTGTGCGTGTGTGCATTCATCCATGTCATGTTATCGTGTACATTGCATTGCATTGTGTTGTCGTTTGCATCCGGTCCCACTCGTTTCTTCCCGTTGTCCGTTTCGAGTTCCGACGCTCTCACACGTGCCCGTGGCTTCCCCGAGTCCTTCTTTTGTGTTTGGTCGTGTAACGTTTCCGGTTTGGCGTGAGACTTGTCGTGCGATGTTGTTTTGGTATGTGTAACCCGCCTGTCAAGTTTTGTCGCGTTTGGAGTTCGTTTGAGGCTCCAACAGTTATCCTCGTGGGCTAAAAGTACCTCCTCTTTGAGGCCCAAGAAACCCCTCCAACAGCCCACCAACCCAACTCAAACCCTTCCCCTCATCTAGGCCGTTCAATTGTGATCTCGTGGCCGAAAACCTCTCCTCATTTGGACTACCCTAGCTCCTTGTGCCTATATAAACGTCCACCCCCCTCCAATTTAGTGTCCAAAACCCTAGTGTTTCCACCGTTGCCGCGCCGTGCTTCCACCGTTGCCGAGCCGTGCTTCCTCCGCCGCCCAGCCGTGCTTCCACTGCCGTGCTTCCACCAGTGCTTCCTCCTCGCCGCGCGGGCCCACTGGGCCCGAGGCCAGCCCGCCAGCCCGCCAGATCTCGCCGACCCCGCCGGCTTCGTCTTCCCCGTCGCCGGCCAGACCTCGCGTCTCCGGCCAGCCGCCACCGCCGCGACCTCCGCCTCTGGGCAGCGCGCCGCCGCCGCTCCCTCCCCTCGCCGGCCAGGCCAGCCGCCGGCCAGGCCAGCGCGCTCTACCGCCGGCCCGAGCCCTCGAAGCCGCCGCCGCCCTCGGGAGATCGAGGGATCTCCCCGATCCGATCGGATCCCCCGCTAGGAACCCTAACGGGCCGGTGGATCTGCCCGCGGACCCGCTCCGCGTCCGATCCGGTGGACCCGCTCCGCCGCCCGCGCCCGTTTGACCGCCCCGTTGAACAGGAGGTTGACTCTTGTTTTTTGGCTAAGTGTTAGATTTTTCAGTGTCTGATGCAGTTTTGTGATGTGGATAACTTTTACTGTGGATGTCCGTTTTGTGCAAATAATATGTCAAAATGATCGTGGTGACTTGTACTATGTTTTGTTCCATTGTTCCATGCATGTTTGAGGTCATCTAGATGTCTTAATCTTCATGAGAAGAGTGCTACTTGTTGTAAACTGCTGCTATTAGTTGTTTTCATGCCATGTTTGTAATGTGATAACTTGGTGCATGTTTATCCAAATGAAGCAAATGATATGTCCACATGTTCATCATGAGATGCTCTACATGTTGGTTGCTTTAGCTTGCATGATAGAATTCATCTTGCCATGTTTATCTCCTTTGCAAAAGTGCTTGTGGTTGTTATGTTGTTAAACTTGTTACGAGATGCCTAGTTGAGGAGCTCGTTGCTATTGATGTGGTTCTCCCCTTGATGCATGCTTATATGTTTTGGATTCCCCATCATGTGTACTTTGCTGTGGTGCAAACCACCTGTCATGTTATGCTTTGAGGTGACTTAAACTTGCTCACAAATATGCCATGATATTACTGCTGTTTTAACACTTAGTGAAATTTCACTAAGTCTGGAATTTGTAATTTCCAGATGCCATGTTAGCTTGTTGTTCTAGGCAAATCCATGATAGTTTTGGGGTGACTATTGATGATTCTCTGTTGTATATGTTGTTGGCTATCCATTCATGCTCTCACATGCTCATTTGGGTGGCTGTAGCACATTTAACTCTTGCTCCCAAATTGCTATAAATTACTGATGTCAGGTTTTTGTTGTCATGTTCAAAATGTTATAGCTTGTTGCTATTGATCCATGCCTCCTATGGAGATGCTCCAATGGAATTGTTTGCTGTAGGATATGTCTACTTTATGTCCATGCTCCTTGTCATGATGTTGGAGTGCTGTAGAGTATATATTTCTTGCTCCGAAGTTGCTATGTGGCTGTTAATTTCAGCTTTGCATGTTTCTTGTTTCGGGTGTAACTTTTAGCCCGTTGCTCCATTTTGAGCAAGTCCTATATGAAACTTGTGTGTTTTTGCATGTAGATTCATATTATCTTCTTGTTATCATGTTTTGAAGTATTTTTCTTGATGCACATTGTCATGTTCCTTGTGCTGTATCTCTGTGTTTCCTATGTTGACTTTCTGTGCATCCTTAGTGCATCTTCAGTGCTTCCTTAGTGCATCAGTCATGCATCCTGTGGTTTGCGCATTGCATCTTGTTGATTTCGTGCCCCGTGTGTTTTGTGTTGAGTAGAGCCGGAAGCCGAGTACGAGTACGAGAACGAGGTTACTACCGAGGTTGAGAACGAGAAGCCCGCTTACGATCCCATCGACGACTCAACAGGCAAGATGACCTGACCCAGATAACATTACTATCTTTGCCTATTGCTAGAAGTCTCGCTCTATAGTTTTTGCCTCGATGCCCATGGTTTCCTGTCAGCCTCCTATTGTAACCATGAATCTGTCTAACCACCCTATCTATGCAAACCTTTGATTGGCTAAGTAAGCTTCGCTTAGCCCCTCTTATAGCATTGCTAGTTGCAGGAGAAGATTTGAAGATTCTTGCTTCTTGTTGAAGCTTGTTGGGATATCACACTATATTAATTCTTAATTGAAATCATCTATATATTGGTAATGGGTGGAAGGCTAAGCCTTTTGCTTGGTGATTTGTTCCACTCATGCCGTCCTAGGAATCGTATAAACCGGTGTTATGTTCCTTGATTATGTGTTCCTCACACAGTTGGGGTTATCGGACCCCCTCGATAAACCGCTAAGTGCTAAGTCTTTTCCAGCAAGTCCCAACATTGGTACTATTTGCCTAATAACTAAAACTTGCATAGGGCTTTGCAAACCCGAGTTCTTAATCAACAACCCGGGCTAGTGCTCCTCATGAGTGTTGGTTCAAACCGGGGAGTCTGCGGGGCCACCACGAGGAAACTCGAGGATTGGTAAAAACCTGTAGAATCGCCCTTCCGGTCGTGGCCTGAGACTAGATACGAGCGGCTATTGTCAGGGTGTCGGCACGCCGGGAGGATTTGCTGGATAAGCCTTACCTTAGTCGGAGTATCTTGAGCACGGGATTCCGAGGATACTCGGGCCTTCCCACCTTGGAGTTGCGACTCCGCGGATCGTGGGCTTGTCATGGGCCAAGTTGGAACACCCCTGCAGGGTTATGAACTTTCGAAATCCGTGGCCGCGGTTATGTGGCAAATGGGAATTTGTTAATATCCGGTTGTAGGAAACTTGACACCATGTTCAGAACACACTACCAGCGTGAGTACCGTGACTGTCATTTTTTGAAAGGGGTTCGGAAATGAACATGGTGGGGTTATGTTTGACTTGCTTAGTTAGGATCACTTCGTGATCATCTTTCGTCCGAGGCACTTTTCTTCTCGCTCTCTTTTACGTAAGTTAGTGCTAGTGCTGCTGCAACCTCTTGTTCTTTCTTCAGCCTTGTTCCACACCCAAGGCTTGGATAGTTGTGTTACCCGGGAACGGGATTGCTGAGTCCTCTTTGGCTCACAGATTCTACACCACACCAGATGCAGGTACTCAGGCGATCTACTCAAGTGACGGCACCGAGCTGTACTGGGAGTACGACGAGGACCGTAGCCGTTACTATGTGCACTGTCTGGACGATCAGTAGAGGTTTCTACTAGGGGCGATTCAGACCTGTGGTTTATGTTATGTTTGGTATCTTTCTTTTGGATCTTCACCCGTAGACGGGTTGTGATGTTTTGAATGATGTTTGGATATGTAATGAATTGTGTGACGTGGCGAGTGTAAGCCAACTATCTTTTCCGCTTTCATCCCTATTTTACATGAGATGTGCAAAGGTACCAAACTTGAGATCATTCCAGAATGGGCTTATACCTTTAAGTCGTGCCTCGACACGTAGGAGGTATAGTCCCATCCTGGGCATTACACATCATTGATCAACCTGTGTCTCCATGGGGTGCCCCCACCCCTGTATATAAAGGAGTGGAGGAGGGGGAGAGGTCGGCCCTCTATGGCACGCCTAGGAGGTCGGAGTAGGATTCCCCCCTCCCCTTCCCTTGTTGGACTAGGAGAGAAGGAAGGAGAGGGAGAGAGGAAGGAAAGGGCGGCGTCGCCCCTCCCCTCCTAGTCCAATTCGGACTAGAGGGAGAGGGGGTGCGCGGCCTACCGTGGTCTCCTCTCTCTCTCTCTCCACTATGGCCCAATAAGGCCCATATACATACCGGGGGGGGGGGTCGAGTAACCTCCCGGTACTCCGGTAAAATCTCCATTTTACTCGGAACCATTCCGATGTCCAAATATAGGCTTCCAATATATCGATCTTTATACCTCGGACCATTCCGAGACTCCTCGTCATGTTCGTGATCATATCCGAGACTCTGAACTACCTACGGGTTCGAGAACTATGTAGAAATGACCGAGACTCATCTCCGGTCAATAACCAAAAGCGGAACCGGGATGCTCATATTGGTTCCTACATATTCTTCGAAGATCTTTATCTGTCAAACCGCATAACAATATACGTTGTTCCCTTTGTCATCGGTATGTTACCGGCCTGAGATTCAATCGTCGGTATCTGAATACCTAATTCAAACTCCTTACCGGCAAGTCTCTTTACTCGTTTCATAATGCATCATCTCGTGACTAACTCATTAGTCTTTTTCTTGCAAGGCTTATAGTGATGTGCATTACTGAGAGGGCCCAGAGATACCTCTCCGACACTTCGAGTGACAAATCCTATTCTCGATCTATGCCAACACCACAAACACCTTCGGAGACACCTGTAGAGCATCTTTATAATCACCCAGTTACGTTGTGACGTTTCATAGCACACAAGGTGTTCCTCCGGTTATTCGGGAGTTGCATAATCTCATAGTCATAGGAACATGTATAAGTCATGAAGAAAGCAATAGCACTAAAACTAAACGATCAAGTTCTAAGCTAACGGAATGGGTCAAGTCAATCACATGATTCACCAATGATGTGATCCCGTTATTCAAATGACAACACATGTCTATGGCAAGGAAACATAACCATCTCTGATTCCACGAGCTAGTCAAATAGAGGCATACTAGTGACACTTTTTTTGTCTATATATTCACACATGTATTATGTTTCCGGTTAATAAAATTCTAGCATGAATAATAAACATTTATCATGATATAAGGAAATATAAATAACAACTTTATTATTACCTCTAGGGCATATTTCATTCAGGGACCCCCTACCCGAGATCTGCCGGTTTTGACACCGACATTGGTGCTTTCATTGAGAGTTCCACTGTGTCGTCGTTGAAAGGCTTGATGGCTCGCCTTGTCATCAATGACAGTATCACTTCCGGAGGAGGCCTAGTTTTAGGGCAAACCCTCCGGCTTGGCGGCTTCACCATGGGTGCCCGTTCGGCCATTAAGCTGAAAGCAAACCCCCGAGTCGCCGAAAACTCTCTTCGTATCAGCCCTGAATACTCAGACAAGATGGACCCGGCAGATCTGTCGTCTTTGAACGAGCTGCTAGATCGCATCGCCGCCTCGGGGTTCTCAACAAACTATGATCGGATCGGTCTTAAACCCGACCAGAGAGAGATTAAAACTCGACCGATCACCCGTCAGGTAGCGGTTGTGGAGGAACAAGCTGACAACAACTCTTCTCCTACATTGAGAACAAATTACGTTTGAATTTCCGAACTCAAAAAACTGGATACCCGTCCTCGGGAGGACACTCCCTGTCCCCCGAACACAAAATCGGACGTCAAGCCGGAAAATCCACCGGAGACTCCGGAATTTGGGTCGGTAACCTCGGAAATTTTGGCCCGGAAACTCCGGACTCCACAGTGGGTCAGGGTGCGAATTTAATCCCGTCCACCCATCACAAGAAATATTCTCCAAGCAATTTTGGCCCTCCAGACATATGCGACCTAATGTATGTGTGACAGCAACCTCGGGAGATGATACGTCCAAAATGCATCACTATTTTATATCATAATTTATCCTTATTCATTGATATATTTCACGTTACGATGATGTTCTTATGTTGTTTTGGCCTATTTTACACAGTTTGCAACTTTCCGATGCCAAAGCAGCAGACGTAGGATTCAGCAGTAAAAAGTGGACGCTGAGTTGCTGAAGAAGAATACCTCCAAATTACCTGAAAATCGACGGGGGATATTTTCCAGACGGATCACGAAGGCACGCAAAAGGGCAACCAGAGGGGGGCCACAGGGTGTCCAGGCGCCCTGGGGGCGCCCCCCCCCCTTGGCCGCGCCGGGGGGGGCGCCTGGAGCCCCTGGCCCACCTCCGGCTGTCCCCTTTTGCCTATATACTCTCCGTTATACGAAAACCCTAAAAACGAGAGTTTTTACGGAGTTCCGCCGCCGCTCCGTGGCGGAAACCTACAGAGAAGAAAGAGCCATCTCCGGCGGGCAGATTTCGCCGGGGAGATCAACTCCCGGAAGGGGAGATCATCGCCATCGTCATCACCATCGTCACGGGCATCATCGAGATCATCATCAACATCATCCCCAACACCAGCACCATCTCCATCTTCATCCAAATCTCATCTCACAATTGCAACTTGTGTTGTAACTCGTACTACCTATCCTCTCTACTCCATCGGTGTTGATTACTACTTTGTGGTGAATGCTATTGAGTTTTGTTGGAGAAATATCATTATGTCCAGATTGTTTATCATCCATTTATTTCCACTGATCATGATCTCTTTTATGTCTTGTGAGTAGTTACCTTAGTTCTTGAGGACATGGGAAAAGTCTTGTTGTTAGTAGTCATATGCTGTTGAAGTAATATGTGTTGTTTGATACTTAAGTTGTGTTGTCATTCTACTCGTGGTGTTGTGTGAGTCGAACACTCAACACTTCGCCTTATTAAGGACCTAGGGGAATACATTGTGTACAAAGAATGCTTACAGTGGGTTGTCGGAGTGACAGAAACCTGAACCCCAGTTCGCACGCTTTTGCACAAGGGAACAATGGATCATCGATCGTATTGCTATGGTTAGGCTTTTGCCTTAAATTCTATCTTGTATTTGCGGATGCTTGCAAGGTGTTTAATCATAAGAGTGCACTCATCTTAGTCTAGAGAGTGTACTAGCATAGATCCACCCACTCAAAACTTATCAACACATAACATAGTACCGATACAGAATATGGTGAAAGCACATGACTACCTCTCCTGTGTGTCCTCAGGAACGCTTTAGCCTTTATAAGTTCAGTTGCTAGGCCTCTCCTTTGCTCAGAAAGGATTGGGCCACTTGTTACTCTCAGTGCCTTTTACTTTGCTTGCTTTTACTTTCCTGTTGCTTATATCAAGAAAACCCCTAAAAAGTTATCTTTCAGTGCTTGCAGTAATTTCTTGCTCAGAATCGCTTATCAATACCTTCTGCTCCTCGTTGGGTTCGACACTCTTACTTATCGAAAACGCTGCAATAGATCCCTTACGGTTATGGGTCATCAAGTACCGTTCTCTGGCGCCGTTGCCGGGGAGCGTAGCGCTATAGGTAAAGTGAAACTGGTAAGGAAGTTTTTATAATTCTGTTTTTTTTTGCTGTTGCTGCTCTTTGTCCTTATGGACAACCTTGCTATTGGATCGTTGCTTGTGGAAAGACGCCCCACACCTGTGGTGGTTGCTCCTCCCCCTACTGAAATTGTGCCCTATAAAATACCAGCTGGTATTATCGATTATGTTTTGGCTAATCGTTATGCAGGAGACAGACATCCCGGTGAACACTTGCTATATCTGTCACAACTATGTTCATTATTTAAGCTTGCAGGTGTATCAAGGGAGTTTGTCATGAGGAAATTGTTCGCCGTATCACTTATAGATAAATCTTCAGATTGGTATAGGCTTCTCGATAACTCGCACTTGCTTGACTGGCAAGAGCTTATGTATCTCTTTTATACTAAGTTTTATCCTCTTCATGAAATTCATCGAGACAGGAACTATATCTATAACTTTAGGTCTCGTGACGGAGAAAGAATTGCTCAAGCTTGGGGGAGATTGAAGTCCCTAATGCTCAAATGTCCTATTCATGAGCTCCTCAAGGAAATTATACTTACAAATTTTTATGCCAGGCTTTCTCGTCAGGATAAGGAGATGCTGGATGCCTCCTCTAGTGGGGTATTTCAGACGAAGAGTGTTAAAGAAAGGTGGGATCTCATTGAAAGGATCCAGAGGAATACCGAAGATTGGGAAATCGATAAAGGTATTGAACCCGCTATGAATTATGAACATGATTATATTGAGAGCTATGTGAAAACTGATTACTTCAATACTTTTTGCTCTAAGATTGGTCTTGATTCCCATCTAATGATTGATTTCTGTAAGAATTTTGCCTCTCACGTTGATTCTTTTAAAAAGAAGAGAGACCAGCATCATGAACCTTTTAAAGAGCTAACTGTTGATATTCATGTTGCTGACCCTATTTTGCCTGCAGTTATATATGAAAAGCCTCCTTTTCCCGCAAGGATAAGGCAGCACTCTCTTGTGACAGGCGTAATAAATAAAAGTGAGAGAAGAGTTGATGAGCCTGAGGACCAGATCAAGGTCGATCCTCAAGTTGCATTGATTAAAGACCTTGTTACTAATGATGTTTTGGATTCCAATGTGAATTTTTGTGCTGTTTCCACTAACCTTGTCACAACCAAGAATAAAGGCCCGATTTCAGGTACTCCAATGGTATCTGTTAAAATAGGAGATCACAATTATTATGGGCTATGCGATTTGGGATCGAGTGCAAGTGCTATCCCCTATTCACTTTATGAAGAAATCATCGGTGAGATTTCCCCTTGTGAACTTGAATAAGTTGATGTTACCATTCATCTTGCAAACAGAACAACTATCTCTCCTATCGGAATTGTGAGGGACGTTGAAGTCCTATGTGGAAAGGTAAAATACCCAACCGACTTTCTAGTACTTGGTTCAGAGAGGGACAATTTTTGTCCTATTATTTTTGGTAGACCTTTTCTTAGAACTTGTGGAGCTATAATAGATTGCAAGAAAGGTAAAGTTTCTGTTGAATTCAATGGTGAGCCATATGAATTTAATTTTTCTAAGTTCTCTAAGCAGCCTCATGGTACCGATTTACCTAGTGATGATAAAATTATTGAAAGTATTGCTTCTATTGCTATTCCCCCTAATGATCCCTTGCAGCAATATATGGAGGACCACGAGAATGATTTGCATATGCAGGAAAGAAATGAACTAGATGAAATATTCTTGAGGCAACCTGCTATCCTAAAGCACAACCTTCCGGTTGAACCTTTGGGAATTTTATCAAAACCAAAAGAAGACCCGGTGTTGGATCTTAAACCTCTTCCCGATACGCTCAAGTATGCTTATTTAGATGAAAAGAAACTATATCATGTTATTATCAACTCTAACCTTTCAGGATATGAAGAAGAGCGATTATTGGAAGTACTTCGTAAACACCGAGGCGCAATTGGCTATACCCTTGATGACCTTAAGGGGATTAGTCCATCTATCTGTCAACATACTATCAACCTTGAGCCTGACGCTAAACCAGTTGTTGATCATCAACGACGGTTGAAACCGAAGATGATGAATGTTGTAAGAACTTAAATTCTCAAGCTTCTAGCCACAGGTATTATCTACCCTATAGCTGATAGTAAGTGGGTAAGCCCGGTACATTGTGTTCCCAAAAAAGGAGGTACAACTATGGTTCCTAATGATAAGAATGAACTAATACCTTAGAGAATTATTATTGGATATAGAATGTGTATTGATTACAGTAAGCTGAACAAGGCAACCAGGAAGGATCACTACCCGTTGCCGTTCATCGACCAAATGCTTCAAAGGTTATCCAAAAATACCCACTTTTGTTATCTCGATGGTTATTCTGGCTTCTCTCAAATTCATGTTAACACTGCTGATCAAGATAAGACCACTTTTACTTGTCCCTTTGGTACTTATGCTTACAGGCGTATGCCTTTTGGTTTATGTAATGCCCCTGCTACTTTTCAAAGGTGTATGTCTGCTATCTTTCATGGTTTCTGTGGGGATATTATGGAAGTCTTCATGGACGATTTCTCCGTCTATGGAACTTCCTTTGACCATTGTCTCCACAACCTTAATAAAGTTTTGCAGAGATGTGAGGAGACAAATTTGGTACTCAACTGGGAGAAGTGCCACTTCATGGTTAACGAAGGAATTGTTCTTCGTCACAAGATTTCCGAAAGGGGAATTGAAGTGGACAAGGCCAAGATCGAAGCTATTGAGAGGATGCCCTATCCAAGGGACATCAAAGGTATTCGCAGCTTTCTTGGTCATGCTGGTTTCTATAGAAGATTTATTAAAAACTTTTCTAAGACTTCGAGGCCCCTCACTAACCTTCTCCAGAAGGACGTTCCTTTTGTATTTGATGAGGATTGCAAGGAAGCTTTTGAAGTTCTTAAGAAAGCCTTAATAACCGCTCCTATAGTAAAACCACCTGACTGGAATTTACCTTTTGAGATTATGTGTGATGCTAGTGATTTTGCTGTTGGAGCTGTTTTAGGACAAAGAGTTGATAAGAAATTGAATGTTATACATTATGCTAGTAAAACCCTTGATGGTGCTCAAAGGAATTATGCTACTACTGAGAAGGAATTCTTAGTTGTAGTATTTGCTTGTGATAAGTTTAGGCAGTATATTGTTGATTCCAAAGTTATTATTCATACTGATCATGCTGCCATTAAGTACCTTATGACAAAGAAGGATGCCAAGCCAAGGCTTATCAGATGGGTACTCCTTCTTCAAGAATTTGATTTGCAGATTGTTGATAGGAAAGGGGAAGACAATCCGGTGGCGGACAATCTTTCAAGGATGGAAGATATACCGCATGATCCCATCCCAGTCAACGACAGTTTTCCAGACGAACAACTTGCCGTTGTAAAAGTACAATCTCTTTCCGATCCTTGGTTTGCAGATTATGCTAATTTTATTGTTGCAAAGTATTTGCCTCCAGGTTTAACATTTCAGCAAAGGAAGAAGTTCTTTCATGATTTGAGGCACTACTTTTGGGATGACCCACATCTTTTCAAAGAAGGCCCCGACGGGATCGTGAGAAGATGCATACCGGAACATGAGCAAAAGGACATTCTCAAACAGTGTCATGATAGTCCCTATGGAGGACATCATGCCGGTGAGAGGACTGCACATAAGGTTCTTCAATCAGGTTTTTATTGGCCTACTCTCTTTAAGGATGCTAGAAATTATGTTTTAGCCTATGATAAATGTCAGAGAGTTGGTAACATTAGTAGAAGGAATGAGATGCCTATGAATTACTCACTAGTGATTGAACCTTTTGATTGCTGGGGTTTTGACTTTATGGGTCCTTTTCCTTCTTCGCACAAGTACACGCACATTTTAGTAGCGGTTGATTATGTGACCAAGTGGGTTGAAGCAATCCCCACTGAAAGTGCTGATCACAAGACATCTTTGAAAATGCTCAAGGATGTAATTTT
Source organism: Secale cereale (assembly GCA_902687465.1). Lineage (NCBI taxonomy): Eukaryota > Viridiplantae > Streptophyta > Magnoliopsida > Poales > Poaceae > Secale > Secale cereale. The sequence continues at coordinate 74,842,364 of LR738713.1, forward strand.
TCCTAGGTTTGGTGTACCTAGGTATCTCATGACTGATGGAGGATCACACTTCACGCATAGAGCTTTTAGAAAAGCTTTAGCCAAATACGATGTCAATCATAGAATTGCTTCACCATATCATCCTCAAACTAGTGGGCAAGTTGAGCTCACCAATAGAGAGATTAAGTTGATCTTGCAGAAGACAGTAAACAGAAATAGAAAGGACTGGTCAAATAAGTTAGGAGATGCTTTGTGGGCGTATAGAACTGCTTACAAAAACCCCATGGGCATGTCCTCCTATAAGATGGTGTATGGCAAGGCTTGCCATTTGCCATTAGAGTTAGAGCACAAAGCTTTCTGGGCTGTTAGAGAGCTTAATGCTGACCCAAAATTAGCTGGTGAGAAGCGTCTCATGAACTTGAATTCTCTAAATGAATGGAGAAGTGAAGCTTACGGGAGCGCTAAAATTTTCAAGGAAAAGGTAAAGAAGTGGCATGATAGGAGGATTCTGAAACGTGAATTTAATGTTGGTGATAAAGTTTTGTTGTTTAGATCCCGTTTCAGGTTTTCTCCAGGAAAACTACTTTCCAGGTGGGAAGGACCATTTCATATTGAAGAAGTCTATCGGTCTGGTGCAATTAAGATTAACAATTTTGAAGGCACCAAACCTCAAGTTGTGAATGGGCAAAGACTTAAGAATTACATAGCAGGAGATCCTGTCAATGTTGTTGTGAATTTGATATACACAACAACTCACGAAGAACATGTTGCAGCCCTGTTTCAGACACCAGTAGAAGCAGAATAAAGAAAAGGTATGTATTACGGTAAGGAAACATCGCGAACCACCATAAAAGTTCTATATTACAAGTTTTTGAAAAATTAGTAAAATTCTAAGCCTAAGTGGAGCCGGAGACGAGCTCCAGGGGGTCCAGGCGCCCCCCTGGCACGCCCTACCTCCTGGCCGCGCCGGGAGGCCGCCTGGACACCCGGAAGCCCGTCTCCGACCCTGCTTTAGCCTATTACCTTCCTTTCTGTGCATAAATTTTTGCTATATATATTTGTCCGGATTGTTCCGGCAACGTATCTTGCGATTTCGTGTGTTTTCTTTTCGATCCGTTTCTGCCAGGGAATCTTTCAGCTGAATCTAGGTGCCATGGCTTCTCCAAGTTCCCCCAAGGACAAGTTCGTCGTCAACGTCATCAACCCTTACCTCACTGAGGTGAAGAAGCACCCTCTGGTTGTTCGGATGGAGGACGGTGTCCTTCATCGAGAAGATCTGAAGGGACCTATCAAGGAGGGGAGCATCCAGGCCAGGCTGGAAGAAGTGGAGCAAGAAGTCTTCAAGTACAAGAAGATGATCGAACGTGGTGTTGAAGCTAACTTTGACATCATCAATGAGCTGAAGACCTACTTCCTGAAGGAGATGAAGGAGATGTGGAAAAGCGTTACCGCGTCTGAAGAAAGAATTGCAGTGCTCCAAGGGCAAATTTATGATCTACATAACCAGAACTGTGAGTATGAACTAAGGTTTATGCGCATGGGTATGGGTGCTGCATGCAGGATTCAGGAGACAAACTTCTCATATGAGACTGGTGAACCCCTTCCATGGAAGCGTTTCGTCGAGGACTACGTGATCAACGCCAACAAGAATGAGGAGTGAAATCTCCTTGGGTAACGGCATTCCCTTGGCTAGTTCCAAGCTTGGGGGAGTGTCCGGTATCTTTATCTTTATCTTTTGTCTTTTAGAGTCAAGTAGAGTCATATCATGTTTAGGGAGGTTACTATATGAAATAGGTGTGTGCATTGAGGTCTATCACTCCTTCGGTGGAGAGATTGTATCCGTGAGTGTGGAGTCGTCTATGATGGAATATTAATGAGAAGTCTATTGGTTCCTTTGCCGCACTCGGTATTCTCTTCACGCAATCGACCTTATATGATGATTCTTACGAGGAGTATTGACCTTATATCAGGTATGGCTGTGAAAACTTTATTTAATCTTGGCAAACATAGCTTTGGTCATAACAACAAGCATGATTTTCTTAAAGTATCAACATAGCCAAAACCTTTATGTTATTATGCTTGAAGTGTTATGCTGACAAGGAAGACAACTTGATGTGTTATGCTTACTTTAATGTTTATGCTTTATATTGCTTTGCATCATAGTCATCATCAATTGTCTGTTCTCTCAAAACCTTTGCTAGCCTAACTGTGTACTAAGCGGAATTCTGCTTGTGCATCCATACCCTTATACCAATACCTTCCATATGAGTCCACCATACCTTCCTATTCGTGGTATTCCACTACCACCTCCTAAAGTACAGAATTTATGTGTTATCCTTAAAATGTTCAAAATCTTTTATTTTGTGCCTCTGTTTTAGCTCATGAGGAAGTAATAGTTAATTCATGGTCTTTTTGAGTTGGACAAGCTTCACCCCAGGATTGCATGTCTAATCTGCAAACCCCTAATACGAGAAGGAACTGGCAAAGAGTGCGCCCGGCTCATCAAAAAATATATGTACAACAAACAAACCCTCTTTCACGCTTTGTTCATGAGAAATCAGAAAACTTTGGCAGTGATAAACAAAGGAGATTAAGAGGATGTGATCGTCCTCGTGCGGGAGCCGTTCCTCGAGACTTGTCTAGCTCGAGAAGTAATTGAGTTATCTATTAGCATTCGTTGACAAATCATGCATCTCTCAAAACTTGTTTTCATTCTGTTTGATTTAAGGATAGCACATGAGTTTTCCCTACTTCCCTAGAACAGGGCCTATCTTTTAATTTTAGGTTGAGTCAGTTATTCCTACTTCCTTCTATTCTTAAAGAGAGCAGACATTTGATGTTGACAAGGATTCATTCATATAAAGTTGCATTAAGATTGGTCATATCATATCCTTGTTGACATTATCATTTGATAAGTAAGTTGTTTGTCAAGCCCAGCTAAGGCAAATATCTTCCTTTGTGTTAACACTTTCACTTCTTGCCTAATAACATGTTCTTTCAAAAGCTTCAATTAATCTCATCAAAACACAAGAAAGAGCAAAAGTTAAAGCTATTTGTTGTTCTTTGACCAAAGGACATGTTTGCTATGATTTGATGAGTTTCCTTAGCCCTACTTTCAAATATAAGTGTTACCACTCTTTTATAAGGGCCTTATGAGTTGAAGATTGCTGTTGAGGATATTTGAGTTGGTGAAGAAGCTGTGATGCTTCTTGTCCGTATTCTATTTATCGACACTTCACTCTCTAAACTTGTGGACAGGTTTACCGAGCTCAGTATTCGCTTGGGGACAAGGGAGGTCTAAGCTTGGGGGTGTTGATACGTCCAAAATGCATCACTATTTTATATCGTAATTTATCCTTATTCATTGATATATTTCACGTTACGATGATGTTCTTATGTTGTTTTGGCCTATTTTACACAGTTTGCAACTTTCCGATGCCGAAGCAGCAGACGCAGGATTCAGCAGTAAAAAGTGGACGCTGAGTTGCTGAAGAAGAATACCTCCAAATTACCTGAAAATCGACGGGGGATATTTTCCAGACGGATCACGAAGGCACGCAAAAGGGCAACCAGAGGGGGGCCACAGGGTGTCCAGGCGCCCTGGGGGCGCGCCCCCCTGGCCGCGCCGGGGGGGCGCCAGGAGCCCCTGGCCCACCTCCGGCTGCCCCCTTTTGCCTATATACTCTCCGTTATCCGAAAACCCTAAAAACGAGAGTTTTTACGGAGTTCCGCCGCCGCTCCGTGGCGGAAACCTACAGAGAAGAAAAGGCCATCTCCGGCGGGCAGATTTCGCCGGGGAGATCACCTCCCGGAAGGGGAGATCATCGCCATCGTCATCACCATCGTCACGGGCATCACCGAGATCATCATCCACATCGTCCCCAACACCAGCACCATCTCCATCTTCATCCAAATCTCATCTAACAATTGCAACTTGTGTTGTAACTCGTACTACCTATCCTCTCTACTCCATCGGTGTTGATTACTACTTTGTGGTGAATGCTATTGAGTTTTGTTGGAGAAATATCATTATGTCCAGATTGTTTATCATCCATTTATCTCCACTGATCATGATCTCTTTTTTGTCTTGTGAGTAGTTACCTTAGTTCTTGAGGACATGGGAAAAGTCTTGTTGTTAGTAGTCATATGCTGTTGAAGTAATATGTGTTGTTTGATACTTAAGTTGTGTTGTCATTCTACTAGTGGTGTTGTGTGAGTCGAACACTCAACACTTCGCCTTATTAAGGACCTAGGGGAATACATTGTGTACAAAGAATGCTTACGGTGGGTTGCCGGAGTGACAGAAACTTGAACCCAGTTCGCACGCTTTTGCACAAGGGAACAATGGATCATCGATCGTATTGCTATGGTTAGGCTTTTGCCTTAAATTCTATCTTGTATTTGCGGATGCTTGCAAGGTGTTTAATCATAAGAGTGCACTCATCTTAGTCTAGAGAGTGTACTAGCATAGATCCACCCACTCAACACTTATCAACACATAACATAGTACCGATACAGAATATGGCGAAAGCACATGACTACCTCTCCCGTGTGTCCTCAGGAACGCTTTAGCCTTTATAAGTTCAGTTGCTAGGCCTCTCCTTTGCTCAGAAAGGATTGGGCCACTTGTTACTCTCAGTGCCTTTTACTTTGCTTGCTTTTACTTTCCTGTTGCTTATATCAAGAAAGCCGCTAAAAAGTTATCTTTCAGTGCTTGCAGTAATTTCTTGCTCAGAATCGCTTATCAATACCTTCTGCTCCTCATTGGGTTCGACACTCTTACTTATCGAAAATGCTGCAATAGATCCCTTACGGTTGTGGGTCATCAGGAGACAGTCCAACACTTTTGTGCCAGACTCCTCCTTGTCAAAAACAAGATAAAAGACTGCTGCGACGACGATACAATTTCAGTATTTCGCAACAACTGTACGGACGAGGGAATCCTTAACGCCCTCAATCACCATCGCATACTGCTCTTCGCAGATTTGGCACACATAGTACAGAAGTACTGTGCAATGGAAAGCGCTTGGAAAAGTCAGACGGCCCACTGGGAACCGTGTGCCTCTAAGCCATCTCCCGGGTGGGAAAAAAGGATGCACTCTCGCGGGGCACCTGATCATCATCCCATGGACAAGAAAACAAAGCCCTTTACAGGACATAGAACTGTCTTCGAGGAATGGCTCGATAGGCCCTGTCAAATACACATGACGCCGGATACCGAACCAACGCAAAGCCTACGGGTATGTAGGATACTCCGGCAGGTGGAAAAGAGCGGCCAGGGTATCCTCACCAAAAATACCCCAAAGAAGTACTCTTCGGAGGACAACAATTTCAAAGTATTCATGGTCTTCGAGACTTTCTCATCGAATAATCGGCGCAAAAGGGTGCTCCGCGACCTCGCCGAAGTCTGCCAAATAGCAGCAATAAACCCTTGGAATGATACGGCAATTACTTTCATTGCTGATGACGAACCAAGGTCCCGCTTAGTCCGGGCACCAGCCGCGTTGGTCCTAAACCCAATCGTGGATGGCTTTCGGCTTAGTAAAGTGTAAATGGACGACGGCAGCGGGCTGAACCTCATCTACGAGGACAAGCTCAATAAAATATAAATGGACAGGAGTCACATTGAGCAGAGCAATACATCCTTTAGGGGGATCATCCCCAGCAGGGGAGCAAGATGCTCAGGGAAAATTAAAGTTGATGTGGTATTCGACACACCAGAAAACCATAGGTCCGAAGAGATAATCTTCCAGGTGGCCCCTTTCAACAACGGATATCATGCCCCGTTAGGGCGAGATGCATTCACACGCTTTCAAGCTATACCTCATTACGTGTATATGAAGCTCAAAATGCCCGGGCCCAGTGGTGTTATTACTATCTCCAGTGATCCGGACATAGCACTCCGCGCTGAAAATAAAACCGCATCCCTGGCCCTTGAGGCACTGTCCGAAGCCCTAGCGGCCGAGGAACTCATCGCTCTGTGTTCCACAGTGGATAGGGACGACGTAATTTTTGATAAAAGGCCTAAATCCACCTCTTTCAAGCCAGCTGGCGAAATAGTCAAATTTCAAGTCCACCCGACGGATCCCAAGAAAACAGCTTCTATCGAGGCACAACTGGAACCCACGGTCGACGCCGCATTACGCGTGTTCTTGCGTGAGAACTGGGATTTCTTCGCCTAGCACCCCTCGGATATGCCAGGAATCCCACGCACGCTGGCCGAACATACTCTCAATGTACTGAAGGGATACAAGCCGGTCAAGCAAATGCTCCGGCGATTTTCTGAACCCAAGCGACATGCTATGGGGGAGGAGCTAGCCAAGCTACTTGAAGCCGGGTTTATCAGAAAGATCAAACATCCGGACTGGCTAGCAAACCTGGTCATGGTACCAACGAAGGATAAATCCTGGCGCATGTGCGTTGATTTCAAAGACCTTAACAAGGCCTGCCCTAAGGACCCCTTCCCACTACGTCGCATCGATCATATTATTGATGCAACCGCGGGACACGATTCACTGTGTTTCCTCAACGCGTACTACGGATACCATCAAATCAAGATGAAGGAATCCGAGCAAGCCGCAACGGCATTCATCACCCCGTATGGGCCTTTCTCCTTTAACACTATGCCTTTTGGGTTTAAGAACGCTGGCACCACCTACCAATGGATGATTCAAACATGCCTGGAAAAGCAAATCGGCAAGACCGTGGAGGCATATGTGGACGACATAGTCATCAAAACCAAGCATGTTGAACCATTGGTGGAGGACTTACGCCTTACATTCGACAACCTTCGAACATATGACATAAAGCTCAATCCGGAAAAGTGTGTTTTTGGCATCCCCGCGGGCAAACTACTCGTGTTTATTATTTCCAATAGAGGAATTGAAGCAAACCCAGCCAAAATCCGGGCCCTTTCACAATTGGCAACATCAACTGACCTCAAGCAGGTCCAAAAACTAGTTGGGTGCGTGGAAGCTTTGAGCCGTTTTATCTCCAGACTGGGAGAAAAAGCGTTGCCATTGTATCGCCTGCTCCAACGCACCGACCACTTTGTGTGGATGGACGCCGCAATAGCCGTACTGGAGGAAATAAAAACTTTGCTAGCAAGCAACCCCATCCTGGCCGCACCAAACGTCGATGAACCAATGTTGCTCTACATATTGGCAACCCACCAGGTGGTAAGTGCGGTGCTCGTCATTGAACAAGAAGAGGAGGGGCATAAATTCCTAACTCAAAAACCAGTATACTACGTATCGACGATCCTCACACCATGCAAATCCTGATACCCGCATTATCGGAAGATAGCATATGCGGTCTTTATGGCATCCCGCAAGCTGCAGCACTACTTTCAAGAGTGCTCGATCACGATGGTTAAGAGGTACCACTCAATGATATTATAAACAACCGGGATGCCATCGGCCGGATCGCCAAATGGGCTATTGAGCTCTTACCATTTGAAATAATGTACAAACCACGCCGAGCAATTAAATCTCAGGTATTGGCCGACTTCGGTGCCGAATGGACAGAGGCTGAACTCCCTAAAGAGTATGGCACGTATTCCAACTGGGTGTTGCACTTCGATGGCTCTAAAATGCTAGCCGTACTTGGGGCTGGTGTCGTCTTGACATCCCCCATGGGAGGCATAGTCCGTTATGTGCTCCAAATACTGTATACAGACTCTAACAATGCAGCCGAATACAAGGCCCTATTGCATGGTCTCCGGATGGCTGTCTCCATGGCTATACAACGCCTTGAGGTGCACGGGGATTCAAACCTCACAATATCCCAAATAAACGGAGAATTTGAGGCAAAAGATCTGAAGATGGCGGCTTATCGCAATGCCGTACTGAAAATATCAGCTCGGTTCGAGGGCCTTGAGTTTCATCACATAGCTCGAGAGAGTAATCAGGCCGTAGACATCCTCGCTCGCATGGGCGCTAAACGTGACCCAGTCCCACCCAAGACCATTGTGGAAAGGCTCTTCAAGCCATCCGTGGTGTGGCAGGACGAGAGCAGCAACACTAGTCCGGGGCCGATCATACCCCTCAATTCTGACACAGTTCTGATATCATCGGAGGCTCGAGTACCGAAATAACACCATCGACCCAGGAAATCATGGCTATAATTGCCTAGTGGACCGAGGATTTCCTCGCCTACCTTACTAGGAACAAGCTCCCGAAGGATCAGACTAAGGTGAGGGAGTCCTGTATTCAGGGGTCCTCAGGTATCCGGGTCAATGAAGCTAGGCCTTATTGGTGGGCCACGAAAAGAAGAAGCATAAGACTCTCTCCCGTATTCGGTCGGGATTCCTATGTACGTAGAAAGGCAAGCGTAGAGTCCGGATGTTTCAATTACTTCCTCCCCAAGTCACCCTTGTAAACCTAGGTCCCCTCTGGCGTGTATATAAGCCGGGGGGTTTAGTCTGTAGAGGGGATCATCAACATCACAATATCCTCATAGGCTAGACTTTAGGGTTTAGCCATTACGATCTCGAGGTAGATCAACTCTTGTATTCATATTCATCCATATTAATATAGCACGAAGTAGGGTATTACCTCGATCGAGAGGGCCTTAACTTGGGTAAACATCGTGTCCCCGGCATCCTGTTACCATCGATCCTCTAAACGCATAGCTTGGGCCCCCCTACCCGAGATCTGCCGGTTTTGACACCGACATTAGGCCAGTCGCATCGTCAGACGATGCGAAGCCTACAAAGTTCACAAAGGAGAACTCTACAAGAAAAGTACTACCAGAGTCCTTCAAAGATGTATCTCCGAAGAAGGGGGACGTCGGCTCTTGGCTGGAATACACGCTGGTCTTGGCGGCCACCATGCCGCAGCTCGGGCCCTTGTAAGTAAGGCCTTGCGCACAGGCTTATTTTGTCCCACGGCCCGGGCAGATGCACAGGACCTTGTATAGCGTTGTCAAGACCCGGATTTGATGAAATCCAAGTCTCTGTGCTTACTTTGCTATCCCTGGATCATAGCTAGCGCACACAGTAACAAAAATGATTTCCAGTAAGATATACAACATTCTACTACAACGGTAGAACTAGACATATATATAAATCATACCTTAGTCACAGCTCAAGCTGGCACATAACACAGCGGAATTATACATAGTCGCTAAGTTAGGGCTCCATCAACGCCACTGGGTTCGTTGAGTGCAAATGAGTATGTGGAATGTACTCACAAGTTGCAAAAGAAAGTTTAACAGAATATATATGCATAGTAAGTATTGGTGGAGGTTTCCATTGCATAAAGCCAATTTTGTCCTATACTAAATTTTGTAAAGTTTCTTTGAAATAAAATAGTTTTTGTTTAAAAGGTAGGAGTGAGACACTTGGTTATACGCACCAGTGGTCATTCTCCAAATTTTGGTAAAACATAAATATGGTTTAAGTGAAACACATTCACTGTGCTCATTCCTCAACTTTAACCCTTAAAACATATGTTTAGAAAAGAGAGGGGAGATTCTTCTTTAGTCCAAGTCTTCATTTGCTCAAAATTGCCCGTAACCAGAAGCATAGCTAATCGATTAGGTTGAACCCTCTGCAGAGGTTGTACACGTTCCCCAGATGACACAATGATACGTCCAAAACGTATCTATAATTTCTGCTTGCTCCATGCCTCTTTTGTGTGATATTGCTATGATATTTATACACTTCCATACACTTTTGATCATATTTGGACTAACCTATTAACTCAGTGCACCCCAGTGCCAGTTTCTGTTTTCTGCTGTTTTTGTATTTCAGGTTTTCCCATTACGTAAACTGCCAGAAATATTCCGGAAAAATTATATAAAAAATCAGCGTTCCGGAAGCTTCCTTGTGGCCAATGTAGGGCCGGAGGGGGGCCACCAGGGCTCCAGGCGCCCTGGTGGCGCGGCCCCCCTCCTGGCCGCGCCGGGGGGGCGCCTGGGCCCCCCAGGTCTCCGCTGATGCCCCCCTTTGGCATATATTTACACCGTGTCCCGAAACCCTCGAGGACGGAACCCTTTTTCGCGATCTCATCTTTGTTCCGCCGCCGCCGCTCTTCCAAGATCGGGAGCACCAGGAGAACTCTTCCCAACACCCTGCCGGAGGGGAGGATCACCACCGGGAGCCTCTGCATCACCATGGACGCCTCCCGGATGAGTCGTGAGTAGTCTCCCTTGGACCATGGGTCCATGACCAGTAGCTATGTGATGTTCTCCTCCCCTCTTTTTTCTTCACTAATTAGACTCGTGAGCTGCCCTACATGATCGAGGCACATATGTAATCCTTATGTTGTTGCTATGATGAGTTTGCTGGGATCCGATGGATTGTGAGATTATGTTCAGATTGTGTGTGAGTAATATATTTGATTTACCTCTTTTATATTTATGTTCTTGAGTAATTCTTGCATGTTCTCCGTTGCTGTTTATTGCTTTGGCCAAGTAGTAGGTAGGAACTCCAAGAGGGAACGTTATGCTTGATTGTGGGTTCATGCCCCTCGATGACTAGTTTGAGTGACAGAAACATGAGTCTAGGGGATGTGCTGTTGCCACAAGGGGGAAAACAACGGTGCTTGTACTCGCGGGTGCAAGGATTGTTTACTTTACGCAAAGTTCTTTTAATGCAGATGTCTGTTGCTTTGAGTTTACACTATGGGTGGGACTCGCAACTTAATACCAGCGAGATGTTCTGGATAGATATCTCAAGGTGGATGATTAGTAGTAGATGCAGATGGATTTCGGTCTACTTACCTTGGCGTACCGCCCATGCTTTTGAGCCTCAACCTTTCTTGTAGCATAGTTAGCATTGGTTTGCGCACATAATTCTGTCAATTGCCCAGCTGTAATTCGTTTACCTCACATAGCTGTTTTATCGTCTTTTGAGAGAGACATCACTAGTGAACATCATGGACCCCGGTCCGTATTACCATCATCGATCACATCCGCTATTTACTTTCTGCTTTTACTTACTAGTTGCAATTATACCTATCACTATTATCTCTTGTGTTTGATCCTTTGTAAACGACAAGGCCGGAGGGATTGACAACCTCTCTGTACTCGTTGGGAGCAAAGTTATTTGTATCTGTGTGCAGGTCCAGTTAATTGCTAAGTATCTGGCGCCATTAGCAGTTGACACCTTCTTGATGAACCTTGGAGTCTCAGGGGAATTCGATCCTTGGTATCTTTGCCAAGGGAAAACTACCGCTACACGGCATCTCAAACCTTCCACTTGGGGTAACCAACGAGGGGCGAGAAGCCATCAAGCAAAGTTTTCTGGCGCCGTTGCCGGGGACTCCACTCTTCAAGATAGGGGAGTTGCATGCTATCTTTTACCTTTGCTTTTTAGTCTTGTTAGTTTACCTTTCAGTTTTTGCTTTAGTCTCCTTTATCGAAAATCACAAAAATAGTTATCTCATTCTTTAGTTTGCATTATGTCTGGTCCTTTCGTCTTTGGTGAGGCAGAAGTTCTCACCTTTAAACAAAGAGGTGGGGAAAGTTTAAAAGATGCTGGGTATAGAATTAATGATTCTCAAAAAAGAGCCACCAAGAAACAATCTACTACTATCCTGCTTAGAAATTTTTATGTTGGAATTACTTCTTGGAATAGGTTTATTCTAGATTCTGCTATCAATGGGAATTTCCTAGAGGCCCCAGTTTGGGAGTCTCTTAGTATTATTGAAAATCTTGTTGGAAATCCCCCTGTTGTTAGCATTCAAGAGGACATCACCCTAGCTCACATTATGAAAAAACTTGAAAAGATAGAGCTAGAGATGCCAAACACTAATAAGATAAATGAGTTGGATCGTAAGATCCAAGGGAATTTGAATAGGCTTGATAGCTCCATGCATAAAATTCTCACAACTTTGGAGACCATCAAATCCCATGACTTGGACTCTTCTAGGATAGACAAGATTGAGGAAATCTTTTGATACTCTAGGAACTACTTTCTCCTCAATCAAAACCAAAAAGGTAGAAACTCCGGCAAAGAAAGAGCCTAAGTTCGTTCACGTTCCAAAGGCTCCCCGCTCTAAAAGTAATCCATCTATTGCCAAAGGGGTGAAACTGTGAAGACTCTGGAAGAAACACCTCTCTTTGATAAATTTATAAATGAATCTTCCTTTGACCTTTTTCCTTTTGGTCTTCTTCCTAGAAGTATCTCTATTAGGCCTTTATTTGAAAGTCCTCTTAAGACTAGTTGTACTATTGAAGAGCTTTTTGATGATCTTGATGATGGTTCAATTGATACAACTTGATCTCTATGCATTATGCCTAGCTTAGAGGCATAAAAGAAAGCGCTTTTGGGAGGAAGCCCACAATGAATAAAATTTTATTTTGCTTTTGTTGTGTCTTGATGTTGTTACTACAGTAACATCATCATTGTATCTTTACTTTTCAGCTTTGTGCCAAGTGTTGCCTCTGATTGCAAGAAAGTTCAAAAGTTGTGACGTGCTGTCCAGGAAACAGATTCTGTCCTTGGATAGAAAAATTCGTATAAAATCACCAGATCATCTTTTTGGTCTGAATTTTTCCGACAGTGTGCTCTATACAATTGTCTTTCGGACGTCTGTTCTGAGTTTTTTTATTTGAGTTGCAGAAGTGCCCCGAAAAAATCATTTACTACCTGCTGGTCTGTTTTTCACAGATTCTGTCCTGTTTTGCCTTTCCTTCATTTTGCAAACCTTGATCTTGCTTTTTCTTTGCAAAAACCTTTTGGCAATCTTGAGAAACAGTAGACCTTCAAGAATATCCTTATTTCTAGCACGGAACAATTATTTTATTATGGTTACTAACCTCGCTAATCAGATTATGATGAGTTATGTATGAAGGGAGTTTTCAAGTGTGCGAGGGAAGATGATAAAAAGATTCAGGAGTGTCAAACGCTCAAGCTTGGGGATGCCCCCATGCATCCCCAAGAAATATTCAAGAAGACTCAAGCATCTAAGCTTGGCGATGCCCCCGTGCATCCCCTTCTCCATCAACAATTATCAGTTAGTCTTTCGTTCCACTATATTTTTATCATTTCATGTGTTATGTGCTATGCTTGGAGCGTCTTGCTTTTAGTTTCCTTTTTAGTTTTCTTTAGCTTTGCTTGCTGTTCATAACGAGTTGGAACTCAGCTTTCTTTGTGTGGGAGAGAAACACGCTCCACTTCAACCTAGAACATAACATAGAATTTTCATGTCTATCTTTGCTATGTGTGTTCTTGGTCTTTCAATAGCTACTATCATGTTCAGCTCTTAGTTTTCATGCTTATCTTTTTAAAAAGCTTTTGTTTAGTTGGTCGCTGGAACTCTCTTTAGTTATCATGCTTATCTTATTAAGAGAGTTGGCTTCTGTTGCATTGGTTGATATTTCTATGATAAAATGCTATGTGCATAATGATGCTTAGTAGTTCATGTTTTCTTATGGTTAGTCTCAAATAGATGGGGGGTTCTCAATGTGTTATTGGAGTACCAACATGATTTGTTTGCTTATGATGTGGTATGGTTTAGTGATATCTTCCTTCAAGAATTTATTTTGATTGACTTGGCGTATGCTCACGCATATTTAAGACTGTAAAGAAAGTCTATCAAGCCTTGATGATCTTTAATTTCTGAGTAGCGATATAACTTCCATGCCTGATTCAATGTTGCTTTGTCGCTCTGCATGATTATGACCGTCATTGCTCTTTTAGTTGGTCGCTCACAGTCTTTTGCTAACCTTCGCCCGTACTAAGCGGACTGACTGCTTGTGCATCCAAAATCTTTTAAACCAGTTATGCCATATGAGTCCACCATACCTTCCTATACATGGTATTTACCTGCCATTCCTATCGAAGACTTTCATGTACCATCTCGAAATTATTCAAGAAAGCATTTCTCTTTTGTGCCTCTGTTTTAGTTCATGAGGAAGTAGTAGTTAATTCATGATCTTTTTAAGTTGGACAAGCTTCACCCCGGGATTGCATGTCTAATGTGCAAACCCATAATACGAGAAGGAACTGGCATAGAGTGCGCCCGGCTCATTAAAAAATTATACAACAAACAAACCCTCCTTCACGCTTTGTTCATGAGAAATCAGAAAACTTTGGCAGTGATAAACAAAGGAGATTAAGAGGATGTGATCGTCCTCATTCGGGAGCCGTTCCTCGAAACTTGTCCAGCTCAAGAAGTGATTGAGTTATCTGCTAGTATTCGTTGACGAAACATGCATATTCAAAAAAATAATTATTACCTCTGTATTTAAAACCAAGAGCTCTGGTACATGTTTAGTTTTTGTTTCCGACCATGGGTTTTCAACCTTGCCATCAAAAGCCACAGTTCGAGAGTCTCCACCTTCTTTAAAGCACCAACTACTGAGAGCATGATTGTCATTCTGAGTGTAATGTGCATTGTCCCAAAGTAGCATTGTCTTTGCATGATTGTGATATCGCTTATTCTGAAATCATTGTATCTAGTCATCACTTAAACCTTGGAGGTGCCCCTGCATTTATGTTTTGCTTCACTAAAGGGGGCAAGCGAGGTACCACTTTATCATATTTGCACACCATGCTCATTACAAATCTTTTGAGTATTTTAGTATCATATTGTAAAACTTTCAGTTCTTTGTGATTTTCTGATGAGGCAACTTAATTACTACAGATTCATTGTCTCAGTAAGCACTTGTCATGTGACTATGAAAAGTTCTTATATGGTTAATAGCATGTCACCACAGAAATTATGCTTGTTATCACTTACCTACTCGAGGACGAGCAGGAATTAAGCTTGGGGATGTTGATACGTCCAAAACGTATCTATGATTTCTGCTTGCTCCATGCCTCTTTTGTGTGATATTGCTATGATATTTATACACTTCCATACACTTCTGATCATATTTGGACTAACCTTTTAACTCAGTGCACCCCAGTGCCAGTTTCTGTTTTCTGCTGTTTTTGTATTTCAGGTTTTCCCATTACGTAAACTGCCAGAAAAATCCCGGAAAAATTATATAAAAAATCAGCGTTCCAGAAGCTTCCTTGCGGCCAAAGTAGGGCCGGAGGGGGGCCACCAGGGCTCCGGGCGCCCTGGTGGCACGGCCCCCCTCCTGGTCGCGCCGGGGGGGGGCGCCTGGGCCCCCTAGGTCTCCGCTGATGCCCCCCTTTGGCATATATTTACACCGCGTCCCGAAACCCTCGAGGACGGAACCCTTTTTCGCGATCTCATCTCTGTTCCGCCGCCGCCGCGCTTCCAAGATCGGGAGCACCAGGAGAACTCTTCCCGGCACCCTGCCGGAGGGGAGGATCACCACCGGGAGCCTCTCCACCACCATGGACGCCTCCCGGATGAGTTGTGAGTAGTCTCCCTTGGACCATGGGTCCATGACCAGTAGCTATGTGATGTTCTCCTCCCCTCTTTGTTCTTCACTAATTAGACCTCGTGAGCTGCCCTACATGATCGAGGCACATATGTAATCCTTATGCTGTTGCTAAGATGAGTTTGCTGGGATCCGATGGATTGTGAGATTATGTTCAGATTGTGTGTGAGTAATATATTTGATTTACCTCTTTTAAATTTATGTTCTTGAGTAATTCTTGCATGTTCTCCGTTGCTGTTTATTGCTTTGGCCAAGTAGTAGGTAGTAACTCCAAGAGGGAACGTTATGCTTGATTGTGGGTTCATGCCCCTCGATGACTAGTTTGAGTAACAGAAACATGAGTCTAGGGGATGTGTTGTTGCCACAAGGGGGAAACAACGGTGCTTGTACTCGCGGGTGCAAGGATTGTTTACTTTACGCAAAGTTCTTTTAATGCAGATGTCTGTTGCTTTGAGTTTACACTATGGGTGGGACTCGCAACTTAATACCAACGAGATGTTCTGGATAGATATCTCAAGGTGGATGATTAGTAGTAGATGCAGATGGATTTCGGTCTACTTACCTTGGCGTACCGCCCATGCTTTTGAGCCTCAACCTTTCTTGCAGCATAGTTAGCATTGGTTTGTGCACATAATTCTGTCAATTGCCCAGCTGTAATTCGTTTACCTCACATAGCTGTTTTATCATCTTTTGGGAGAGAGACATCACTAGTGAACATCATGGGACCCCGGTCCATATTACCATCATCGATCACATCCGCTATTTACTTTCTGCTTTTACTTACTAGTTGCAATTATACCTATCACTATTATCTCTTGCGTTTGATCCTTTGTAAACGACAAGGCCGGAGGGATTGACAACCTCTCTGTACTCGTTGGGAGCAAAGTTATTTGTATCTGTGTGCAGGTCCAGTTAATTGCTAAGTATCTGGCGCCATTAGCAGTTGACACCTTCTTGTTGAACCTTGGAGTCTCAGGGGAATTCGATCCTTGGTATCTTTGCCAAGGGAAAATTATCGCTACACTGCATCTCAAACCTTCCACTTGGGGTAACCAACGAGGGGCGAGAAGCCATCACACAGCCAACCCCGTTTACCATTACACACTTGGGTGTATGACTAGGAGAAGATTGTGACAAAGCCTTTCCGTAACAGCCCCCTATACCGGACCAAGCCGCCCGCAACTTAGGCAATGAAAGCCCCTCTCCGATGGCGGTCCTGAGGTAATGGTTTCTCGTTAGTACTAAGCTAAGCTAGAGCCCATAGTAGCATGTGGCTGTACTGGAAGCTACATCAAACTGTACTTGGAAGATCTCATTTCCGTGGACAGCGGTCCCCACCAAAACCTGTGTGCAAGACCCCAGTAGGGCGCATTCACTACAAAACCCAGATGGGCGCAATCACTTGTAGATGCTCTCGTCAATACCATTCCGCCCAGAGAGTAGAAATAAAATAATATATAATTTTGTTTCCAAAAAAAATTCACAAAACGTTGCCCCAAAAGAGGGCAAGTTTATTCTTTTTAAAACTTGTGTGATTCCCAACCCTTTTTCTTTGTAAGCATGGCTAGGCATAGCTACAAGTTCCTAGGGCTTTAGCTAGCAATAGTGCTTTGCAATTTTTTTTAGTAAAACATGCATAGTAGTAAATTTTAAATAGATCATGCATATTCCAAAATCATAGGACAAAGTATGATCAATTTAAAACTTGCCTTTTGATTTTCGGTAACACGGTTCTACCTCCTCATAGAATTCATCGCCGCACTCGTCGCAATCTACCGCAATAAAGTTCCTTAAGTAAGACACTCCACACATCAAGCATCCACATAACAAGTGCTCAAGCAAAACCATCCAACACACAATTCATGCCAAACAACCCTAGCAAGTATTACCATGTGATTCGAGTTTATGCAATTTGATCGGTTCGTATGTAGGGCATATAGTTCATGTTAATAAACTAATTAATAATTTCTAACTCTAAATTGTTATGATGACAACAACTAACCAGAGAGGTTTTCTACACATCAATCTAATGGTTTTTACAATGAAACAAATTTTATTTTAATGAATTTATTAATCGATGACCAAAGAAAGTCAAAATTAGGGTATTGGGCTAAAACACTAACTAAAGCCTGCTGAATAATTATTCTGTGGGTACTAGCAGATTGGTATGGTTCCAACAGCCAATTTTCATATGTAAAACTTTTCCATATCATTTACAGAATAAAAGATATAGTAAAAATACTCAAATTCCTATTTAAATCAAAACTAAATATTAGTTTGTTCAAAAGTGAAATTAGATATTTTTATAATAAACTAAAGGTTCTAAAGAATCCGTGGATATCTTATTTGCTGAAATTGGACATATGGTTTAGGAGATATGATTTTCCGAAGTTTGGATAAAATCTGAAAATGTATTACGGGATCAAAACTGATCTGCCACGTGTCATGCTGTGATTGGTGGATACCCCTTCAACTAAGAACACAGTGTCAAAGAATGGCTGAGTGCTCACAGTGAGGGTTCGC
>LR738713.1:74860182-74899268 GCA_902687465.1 Secale cereale
GGAGTTGGGAGGCCCGGCACAAATTTGACAAACCGAAGGTCTTGGGAGTAGCGGACGGTGGAGAGATGGTGATGGAGAATTCAATGGATTCTGTAAGGATCTCGGAAGCTTTCTGCTTCACTCGACAGAAGCGGCTGAAGTTGTGCACGGCGGCAGTGAGCCTCGGTCCTCGCGGTTCTCGTTCTCCTGCTGCAAAATAGAGAAGGGAAAGGGGTCATCGAGATGCGCATCAACAAGGGGAAGAGAAAGGTGGAGGAGTTGGGGCTTAGGGTACCTCCGTCGCAATGGAATCCTCATCGGACTTTGATGCTATTGTTGAACGCGACGAGCAATTGCTCGCATAGGAGAGAGAGAGAGAGAGAGAGAGAGAGAGAGAGAGAGAGAGAGAGAGAGAGAGAGAGAGAGAGAGAGAGTTGTTTTGGGCTTCGGGACGGCGTGATATGTTTTGCTTTCCTGGGTCCTATTTATAGGGGAAGAGGGGGTCGGTACGGGGAGATCAAAGGAGCTCACCGTGGCCATTAATGGTTGATTGTGCAGGAACGTTTCACGGATCCATTCGTCCAATTAAAGCAACAAAGTTGAGTTTTAATTCCCTGAATGAGTTCTCCTGGCATTCCTCTATAACTTCCGCGTTTATTGTTAGTGAAAAGGATGAATGAATCAAGGGGTAGAGGAAGAGCAAGATGTACAGATGCATGTGCTCGTGCTCGTGGTATTGTTCAAGGTCAAGTACAGAGGAAGAAGAAGAAACATGGCATCGGCTTTAGTGGGATCTCCTAGGCCTAAGAAGGAAAGAAGAAGAAGAGAAAAAAAACAGAACTCGGGTGGACTTGGCCCAAGTTAGTGGAGGGAGTTGGGAAGAGACAATGGGCTAGAAGTGTAGTAATGACCCCATTCGAATTTTTTTATTGCTTTGTGATAATATGCTATTTAAATGAATATTGGAAAAAAATATGGCCTCATATATTTGTCGAAAACCTTTCCAAATGAAATCTAGAATAGTGCACATAGTCTCAGAAGAAATTCATAGAGAATCTAGGAAAGATATTTTCCTCTCCGTACAAATTTATATATTATTTTAGAAGAACCTACAAAAATTCAATTGAGCCATATTAAATATTTCCAATGATATTTCTCGAGAAGTCATATTATCTCCCCTCAATAAACTTATTTTTAATAATTTGGAAAATATTTAAATGACATTAAAACTCGAAATAAGACCCAATTTCAAATGAACTCCAAACTTCAAAGAACTTCAAATGAAATTGTCAAACACCACATTTGAGAAAGTCATTTTATTCTCACTCCATAATATTGAATATGGTTTCAAAATATCTCATAGGAGTCAGAAAGAGAGGAAATATAAATTTAAAATTTTGTAACAAGAAATTAAAAAAATTACCCTAAAAATCATAGCAACTCACTGAGTAATAATAAATATTAACATTCCAAAATTTGGAAAATTTTGGGATGTTACAAGCGTTGCGTTGGATGCCAGCTTTCGCCATTCAAAGCCATATGCCGCCCACTGCCCTTAGAACAATCCCCATCACTTGGCCCTTTGCTGTCTGGGGGCTCAATATGGTCGGACCCCTTGAAGGGGGAAGCCATAAGAAGAAATACTTATTGGTTACAGTCGATAAGTTCAGTAAGTGGATAGAAGCCAAGCCAGTTAAAACAGCTGAAGTCGGACCGGTGATAGACTTTATATCCGGCGTAGTACACCATTACGGTGTCCCGCACAGTATTATTACTAACAACGGCTCTAACTTTACAACCGACGATGTGAAAACTTGGTGCGCCAATTTGGGCATCAAGCTCGATTATGCCTCCGTATATCACCCTCATACAAATGACATGATAATGAGTGGCATCTAACCCAGACTAGTGCGATCTCTGCAAGAATCCGACAAACACTGGGTCAAGGAACTCGATTCCATACTCTCGGGGGCTGCGGACCACGCCCAATCGCAGGACCGGATACACACCTTTTTTCATGGTGTACGGCGTGGAGGCGGTCTCGCCTTGCGACATTATTCACGAGCACCTCGAGTGCGCATGTATGAAGAGAGAGAAGCCGAGCTCGATCGGAAGGACGACCTGGACAGCTTGGAGGAGGAGCGTGATGTCGCGGAGGCCCGTTCCGCATTCTATGAACAGCAGGCTCGGCGGTATCAAAGCAGAGAAGTACGGTCAAAGACTTACAATGTCGGGGAACTCGTACTATGCCTACCAGAGAAGAAAAAGGACAAGCTCAAGCCCAAATGGGAGTGTCCCTTAATTATAGATGAAGTTCTCACTTGAGGAGCCTATCGCCTTCGCAATGATTCGGATAATCGCTCGGAGCCAAACCCATGGAACGCGGCAAGGCTCCGAAGATTCTACGCCTAAAGTCCGCTCATATACCTTTTTCCTTGCGCCTTCTTTTCTCCTTTTGACTATTTTCTTTTTTCTCGTTTCTATACAACTTTTTAGCGCGTGTTCGTATAAATCACACACTTGAGGGGTATACATCCTTAAATGTACACATCCCACAATACCTGGGGGCTTCTTTTTACAAGAAGCTTATTATCATTATTTTTTTAGCATCAAGCTCACCCTATATAAGTGTTGTCTATTCACATATGTCTTTTTTTCCGCCATTATATACACCTTTATGACTTAAGTTTTTGCCAACCTAGGTTGCCTGGCTCCTGTGCTTCTGCCCTACGTTCCCGCTTGTTTGGCTAGGGCATAAAGGGAGCACCTCTGCGATTGTTACAGCCGGATTATCCGGACGTGTACCTCAGACGGGTGAAGCCGAAAGCTAGAGTTCTTAAGGGAATGATCGGACGGTGTGCAAAAGACGAACTTCCCTTGTTGCAATACAAAACCCCAGACTACAACGTGTACTGTGATTTTTTAGCGTCACATCTTAGGTATGCACAAAAATCCGCATACTGTCCTATGGAAAGGAACCCTTAACGGAGCTATTCTCTCTGGAAGATGTTTCTTACAATCAAATGTATTATAACATAACTCTCCGAATACAACTTGTCTGTTCAAGCAACTATGACCAGACTGCCTGGTTTCCGAACATACTTGGGTGTTTACCTAGCGTACAATATTCGGAAACACTTCAAACCTAGGGTTTCCGGAGGTCGAAGCAGAAAGTCTACCATGACAATAGTTTTATAAATTCGGCTGGAGAAAAGTTTTTTTTATAAAAGTACATTTCTACTTATACTCAAAAACCTCTTCTTCCTCTAGACCTTCTAATAAATTCTCTGGTTTACAATCTTGTTGGGAAAACTTGGCGGCCAACTTCACTTGGTCGTAGACCAGGCTGACCGGAATTTCTTGTCCATCGGATCCTCGAGGTCCGACCCGCGCCATATGATTTGGATCAAGCCCGGTGTACCGTGTTTTTACCATGGCCCGGGCTTCCCAAGCACCTTCTCGGCATGCCGACATCTTCCATAGCCCAAAATGGCGCCGAGCTCCCTTGAATAAATTCACGAGTTCCTCCATACTTCTTGGAGTTGAATCGGTTGGCCATAAAGCCTTAGCAATGTTCCTCACTGCCTTCCATGCTCGCTCATGCACCTTGAACAGCTCTTGTAGTAGGTCACCTTGAAATCCGGACACCTATTCTTCGGGCCGTCCAGTCAACACATCTACAGAAATAACCTTGTGAGGATTTCGCATTGGCGAACTGTACGACAATAAGTTAAAAGGCATACTGAATATGCCGCCTCTCATATTTCTGTTTTCCTTTAAGGCAGCCGCCAGTTGGGCTCGCACGTCTTTTAGCTCCTCGCCAAGCTGGGTGTTGGTATCCTGTAGATTGTTCTTCTCGACCCTCATCCGTGTTAGTACACGTTGACCAGCAGCTTCTTGCCTTTCTACATGTTCTTTATATGCTTGCGCGGCCTTTAATTTATGTTCCAGCTGATCCAACGATCCTGCCATCGTAAAATACATTAGTGTTTATTCACATAAACGGTATTGGAATTTGATTATATTTTTCGGATGGAAGGGAACATTACCAGTCGGTGCCTCCTTGGATTTCTCAATTTTGTAGGTAAGGGCAGTTAGTTGGGTCTGACACTGTTCTAGCTCCCGGGATAGCATGTTGTTCATATCCGTGACTACCTGATTACACATTGATCCTTAAAATCAGTTGCTTCAACTGTTTTCAAGTCTCGGGGGCTACTTGTATATGGCTATTAAATTTGCACAAAATGATCTTACCCGCATATCCTTTGAGAGCTGGTAAGTCGCTCTAGCAAGCCCATCCCAAGCAGCTCGGATATATGCATCTGCCGAGCTAAAGGCATTGAATGGCTCTTCGGTAAAGTTAGGATCGCGCATAGCTGCCCTCCAACGTCGATGGTTCATTGCACTCTCCACCTCGGAGTTGGTGACGGATACGTTATCCGAATCATCGAAGGGAGGACAATCCAGCATCGCACCCAAACCAGCTCTAGTCGTGGAGACAGGGTCCAGGGTCGGATTGGTGGACATATGTCCGGCTAAGTCTCTGGATACAGTCATGTGGATGCTCTTCCTGATATATGGCATAATAGAGAACGTCATAGTTCGGTGTATTTGTCGGAGGGCATATTGAAACCCTTACCTTTTTGACAAAGGTAGGGGCTGGGGAGTACCGCCGTCCGCCTTTCTTTTCGAAGGCCCGCCTTGCGTTGGCGTCCCCTTCTTAAGGGACGATCCCGATGCAGCGTGACGAGACGAGTGCCGCCCCTTTGACGCACGAGATAGTGCAGTGGGTGAGGTGCGGTGGGAAAACTCTTTTGGAGGAGACGCTCCCTAGGCACTTACATGGGAAGAGGGGAGAAGGCCGGGGTAATTGGCTACAATGGCCACTTCCATGCCGTCGTAGCTTGCCTGATAGAAGACCCCCTCCTTGAGCTCCACGGATATATCTGGATCCTCCTCAAAACCGGGATCTAGGTCCCGAATATGGTCCTCCGACTACGGAGCAGTACTGTACATCCCCGCAGTGGCCTTCCTCCATTCCTGTCAAAAATGGTCGGGTTAAATTCAACTAGTTACGACTCAGGAAGAGGATTGAGTGAAGTTGTGGATTAAATGCTTACCCAGCTAGGAGGGATGTACATGGAAAAGCCCTCTCGGCACTTAAGGCGAGTCAATTATTCTTTCTCCCGTTTGTACAGGTCAGCCAACATGGCGGACAGGGCGGAAAAGTTGTCCAGACCCTTGCAACTGCAGCGAGATGCATCATCCTCCCCATTATAATTCCACATGGGGAGTCCTCTGGATTAGAGTGGCTGAACACCTCGCGTTATGGAAATCTCCATAACCTCAATTATAGACAGTCCGGATTGGGCGAGTATTTTTATCTTGTCCATTAACATCTTAACCTCCGCACTGTCCGTCTCCTCGAGGCTCCGGGCGCGCCAGTTGTGGCGCTTCTTTAAGGGAGCATTGGAAAACTCAGGAAAGCCTTGTCGTATGGGGTCCAAGAGAATGACGTCCTCAATATGAAATCACTCAGAGGGCCACTCTTTGAATGCCTTCTTCGGAGTGCCGGATAGGTATCCTGTCTCGGCTATGTGCCATACTTGGGGCGCCACTAACCTCGAATATGGATCCCTTTTGGGAGCGAGTGACGAGGCAAAAAAATTCCTCCATAGCTTGAAATGAACCTCGCAGCCTAGGAACAACTCGCAGAGAGCGACGAAGCCATCGATGTGCAGAATGGAGCCTGGCGTGAGATTGTGCAGTTGGAGGCCGTAGTACTCCAGCAGACCTCGGAGGAAAGGATGGATTGGAAATCCAATGCTTATTAAGAGACAGGAAACGAAGCACACTCGCTCCCCTTCTGAAGGGTTTGGGAAATTTTCAGCCATGGCTTCACCAGTAAAAGAAGTTAATCCCGCCCGAACGGGGACTAGATCCGCAGGGGGCGATAGCCCTGTACCTGGAGCTTTAGTAGCTGGGCATGGGCTACGGAGAAGCTCTCCCAATCGCCTTTTTGAGGGCCGTGTGGGCGGGAGGAAGAACTAGGAGCACTGGCCATGATTGCATGGTTTCTTGGGGCAAGTTCGAAGGATTTTTTGCTTGGTATGGAACGACATCTGAGATCTAATCTCCTTAAATAGACACCTTCCGTGCGTTGTCGAGGGTTTAGCTGCAACAACGCTTGGATCCTTCATATTCGTTTGCCACATGGAAGCTGAGGCGATGGAAGCATAGAAGCCGAAGGGTATAACATTTAATGTAAAACCGAGCTGTTGGAGGAATTCACCTTACCAATACCGAAGATGTAAGTGTCAAATATAGCCCTTCGGTTCAGGTGCTTTGAAGTATTTGGAGGAGGAACCCGCCTTGCAATGCCGAAGACAATCTGTGCGCCGGACACATCGTCATTGAAGCCTGGTTCGGGGGTTACTGAGGGAGTCCTGGATTATGGGGTCCTCGGGCGTCCGGGCTATATGACGTAGACCGGACTGATGGGCCATGAAGATACTAGACAGAAGACTTTCTCCCATGTCTGGATGTGACTCTCCGTGATGTGGAAGGAAAGCTAGGCGTGCGGATATGAAGATTCCTTTCTCCGTAAACCGACTTTGTACAACCCTAGCTCCCTCCGGTGTCTATATAAACCGGAGGGTTTAGTACGTAGGGCAATCATAATCATACAGAGTAGACATCTAGGGTTTAGTCATTACGATCTCGAGGTAGATCAACTATTGTAACCCCTATACTCATCAAAGTAAATCAAGCAGGAAATAGGGTATTACCTCCAACAAGAGGGCCCGAACCTGGGTAAAACATCGTGTCACCTGAGTCCTGTTACCTTCGATCCATAAACGCATAGTTCGGGACCCCCTACCCGAGATCTGCCGGTTTTGACACCGACACTGCCTGTGAGCCAAATAGACTTAGGTAGTGTCTCTATATTTTTTATACGAAGTGCCTCTATGTTCACATCGACATTGATTCCTACCATTTTATTATCGAAATGGACGGTTGTGTCTTGGCGGGTGCGGTGTGCCGTGGTGGTGGTCCTGGCTCTCAGTTCTCGTCTTGCCGTGTGGCACCGATGATCTCGGATTTGGCATCGTGCAAGCTTGGCTTGGTGGCGGCCGTCGGCATTCCTAGGGTCGTGTCCCCGTGTCCACTGGTACTGGCTGGGGATGCAAGTGTTGGCGCCTCCTACGTCAGAGGTGCTGATCCAGATCAGGGGACTGTTGCCGGGCTAGCCGTTGAAGGATAGCCTTCTATCCTACCTGCCGGGGTTGGTGTCCCATGTGGTGGATGGGTGGCGGGGTCTTGGGGCAGGGATGCCGAGGTGGCGGCCCGGGCGGTGGTCCCCATGTTTGGCTCTCCACCGAGCCAATTGGCTGCGGTGGTGGCTTTCCTTCTTGGTCATGTGGGTGGCAAGAGGGCTAGCGGCTGGTGGCTCAGGCCCATCATTGTTGGTGGTGCCCAGACCCGGATATGGGAGTCGGAACATGTCGTGTATGCCCTTGGTATCTCCATGTGACATGGGTGAGTTGGCGAGCAAAGGCTCCGTGCTTTGGCGTCGATGATGGCACCAGTATCTTCGTGAAGACGTCGTTGTGGTTCTCCTCTCTATATCCGGGTTCCAGGTGAAGACCCTTGTCCATTCCGGACTTAGCAGCAGTGACACTCTACATGGTTCCCCCTCCTGAGGTCGTCGTGGTGGAGCCTAGGTGTGCTAGGGCGTGGTGTGGCATCGTACTCTTACCCTCCCTTGTTCTTCTCTGGTAGCGTAGTCTCTACATAGTACCGAGATCCCAAGATCTGCTTTGTAAGAGGGCCACCTTTCCACCTTGTATTGTTCGGCCTTTGTAATCATAGGCATCAACACCAAACATGGTACACACCTAGCTGAGCACTCGCGCGAGAAAAATAGGCCGGCAGGGAGCAAACGGTAGAAGCCGCCAATTGGCTAGCCCCAGCAACATACATCAACCCAGCATACAAAAACACACCGCCGACTAGGACACACAAAGGCAAGAGTCCGGGTAGGCAACGCCCAAGTGAAGGATGAGGCGTGTGCACGCGTCGGACTGCCTCACGCAAACGAACGACCACCACCAGGGGTGTCCAACGCGGATAGGTTGACCCTTCCTCCCCCTCACGAACAGGGCGCCACACAGGGTGGCACATGCGGGCATGAACAAAATCTCCACACGCTGGTGGCCCCGATCGCACTCATAGTCCACCCGTCATGGACCCCCAGGCAGGCCGCTCAGGTGCGCGTCGTCTGACCATATCGAACGGCGTGGAGGGCCCCAGGGGTGCAGGCGCGTGCGACCAGCACGAAAAGGATGGCGCATAGGGCCTCCTCGCCGAGCCATACATTTGAATGCGACATGTTATTCTCGGGGTGTAATGAGTGTAGATGGAAATTGACTCGCTACAAGATTTTTTTTGAGATAAACCCTTGATTGGCAATTGTTGTTAGGAATAGTAGTATAAGAACTTATAGTTTACAAATAAAGTATGTGAAGTGAGTAATTTCTTGGTTATGCGCGTGGGTCGTTGCCCGGGTGGGTGGCTTTGTAGTTGGACAGGTCACTCAGTCAAACCTGGCACAAAGCAAGCAAGCGCCTCGTGGCGCATACGGGTGTCACGTGTGTCATGCCCACCACTCGGGGAAGGAAATTCCTTCAAAATAAAATCAATAAGTTGGTAACAATTTAATGTGCTCAAAATCAGGCACTGAAATGACATAATGTATCATTAAAGAATACACTACATAACACTAGAAGTAAATGCATTGATTTCGTATGTGTGCATGTCAACTACTACTTGTCATTGAATCGTAATCCAATCTTGAAAACTCAATCCTAATAAATGACGGAGACCTCCAAATCACCTATAAAAGGCTAGAAAAATTTCATCAGTACCATAGGCTTCTCTTAGTGATAAGGTGAATCTCTTGTGCTCTTGACCTCTTTACAGTGTTATTGTGGTTGCCCATGTTTCATGGAATGATGTCAGAGGCTTTGTTCTTGTAAGTTTCTCCTCCTGATTTTTCCGTTGTTGTGCTTGACTTTGTGTATGGGAAATCCACTCTTTCCCATCTATTTTATCTTATGTTCTTTTGGTAAACCCTCGGTAGAAAGATTTGGGGGCGCGGTGAGATTGTTCTATTTTTCCTTCCTAGTTGGTCCTTCCTTATCCCCTCTTCTTATGTAATTATAACTCATATTTGTTTGTCTATGGTGGTGAAGATTCATGGAATTTCTATGTAAAGTTTTGTTATTTTTACATTTAATTGTTGAAATAATTCTCCCATCACATTTTGTTAGAGCTCTTGATATTGTCTACTAATTTTTTTCTTGCATCTTCACTGTTATGCATGCATTCATACTTCCCACAAATACCAAATTTGAGGTCTATTGCTGACACAAGCTCACCATTCGTCTGCTTCAGATAGCCAGCAGACAACATCCAATTTCTTGCTGGCTAAGAACTCTCGGCTGGAGAAAACTCTATATACAACATTGCTTCACATTGAGATCTTTGTAAGTATGTGATATCCTTTCTTGTTTTCTATCACTTGTTGATCAGAATTATCCAAGTGTCTACCAAGTAATGCAATATTTTTTGTCGTATTAATTCATGGTTGGCTAGGTTCTAAAGCCTTAATCACCATGATTTTGTATGAGTATGCAATTCACACATGATGAGTACTTCCAAAGTCCACAATTAGAACCATTCTAATGCTTTGAATTAGAACATATCATAATCAATCACAAAACAGAAATGATACCAAGTTAATGTATTTATTATTTCTAAATATCTTTCTCTTTATGTGTATATATATTTGGTGATACTTTAACAAACCATCATTTATTTATGGATATTTATTAGCATTGGGAACATAAGTTGAAGGCAAGATCTATCTTCCATCATAATTGAGCAGATTCAAGTGTAAACTTGAAAGGCAGCTGGTTATCATAAAACATGGAGAACAATCCAAGCGAGCATCTTAGTAATATATTCACAGTAAACCCCACAAATGGATTTGCATATCTCGACAATGATACGGTAAAGCGGACCATTCTTGCACAAGAAGCTACATTCCGAGAACAGGTAGGTTCTAATTTTACTATGTGCATTCAGTACTCTATGTAGAAACAAAACATTGCTTAGATTGGCAAAGGATGTGTTTTTATTATACTTTTCCGTAGATGTAGTTATTTCTCATTTCTTATAAAGTTTTGGTATCTTTATAGGTCTTAGAACTTCATCGTTTGTACAATGTCCAAAAGAACCTAATGGAATTAGAATACCAAAGAGGTGGATTAAGTGAAAAAATTCAAGGAAAAATTCATTTGTCACCATCTGGGGGTATAAGAACAGTCCATAAAGTTGAGCCTCCTACTGGACGTGGTACGAATAAACCATCTGAAAGAATCATCAAGGGAAAATATATAGGGTGTAGTTCAAACGGTGTGTCTATGAAGCATAACAATAGTAGGTCCACACAAGAAAAGCTACTGGAGAAGCCTGCTAATGATAGTAATGATGAGGTGGTGATACTATTAGAGAATCCTACAAATAGTTCAGCAAGAAATAAAGCTTCTACTCTTGGTACAAGTGCGAAGGACCTTCGGGTTCCAGCTGAAGCACATGATGATGTGGCGATGGACCTTCAGGTCCGAGCTGATGCACATGCAGATGATAGTGATCATGATGTGGTATTTTTAGCAGAAAAGCCTGCCAATAGCTTGGCAAGAAATAATGGTTCAATTCTTGGTACAACTGTGAAGAACTTTCAGTTTCCAACTGGTGCACGTGTTGATGATCATGATGATGTGGTCATACTATTGGAGAAGTCTGCAAACACTTTGCCAGGAAATGATGGTTCAATGCTTGGTAAAAATGTTAAACCTAACATTGAGGGCTCCTCATGCATGAACAAGAAGCTGATCACTGGTTTACAACCATTAGATGTATCAACAACAGATGTTTTGACCAAGAAAGTGGTAGGGCCATCTAGTAATATGGAAACAACAAACTTCCCAAGTGTGGGATGTTCTAGTTCTCAAAACCTAGTCTATTCATCTGCGGGTGTGAAGATTGCAATTGATCCCTCCTTGCACGTGAGCAAGAACCGTGTTAGTGGTTTACAAGAATTAGGTGTCTCAACAGTAAATGTTTCCAATAAAAAAGTGGTAGGGTCATCTAGTACTATGAAAATAGAAAATTTCCCAAATGTGGGTGCCTCTAGTTCCCAAAACCAAGGTTATTCATCGCCAGGAGTGAACATGAACCCCCCAAGCTTAGAAGATACCTTGAAAGGAAAGCATGTGGGTGCAGCCATTGGTTCAAACTTCTTTGTTGCAAATGAGGAAACAAGGCATAACAATCCATACATCCACACAAAATATGGTAAGATTTTTATTTTTGCAATTGTTATAGCTTTTATGTAAGAATCAATACACACTAAGTGTAGATTTTTATTCCTTTTACAGATGGAACCAAACATAAGAAAAACGGTGTTGATTCTTCTATCGCAGGTGATCATCCCAGTTATAGCATCTGCAATCCACAAACATTTACAACGACCAGCTCCAGTGATGCATTCAGATCTTTATGGCAAAGCAACACCAGTGATTACACAACTAGGAGGTATGATGATGACCCTAAGGTGCCCAATGGACAGAATGGTCACCTTCCAACATCAAAGGGTACAAAACTAGGAGGGGATCAATATCAAAAGCAATCCCAATTCTATAATTTTCCAAAGGACGTGAATCTGAGCAATGGTCCTCAAGATGCAATTGCCACTCTGGGACAAGCAAGATATGATACCCCAATGGAAATCTCATGGGTGAAAAATAAGTTGCTAAACATGAGGAAGGAAATCTCTAGGAACAAGTCACAAGTGCCTTCAAATTATGCCATTGGGCATCCCCAGATTTTTCCTGGTTCCATCGTTTACTCAGAAGGTAATACAAGAATTCTTGGTTTCCCTATTAATGCAGCCATTGATAAAAATTATCAACTCTCATTCACCATGCACATGGGCACAGATAACACATCCTGGAGTAAGGGCGTGAATAACATGGAAATGCAATTCCTGAATAAGGATAACACCAATTCCAGGACTCTCATTGACCTGAATGTTGCATTGCCTTTCATTGATGAAATGGAGATAGATGCCCGCCTGTCAGAAGGCGACACTCTTCCTCAAGAACAAGATAAT
The DNA here is from genome assembly GCA_902687465.1 of Secale cereale. Classification (NCBI taxonomy): domain Eukaryota; kingdom Viridiplantae; phylum Streptophyta; class Magnoliopsida; order Poales; family Poaceae; genus Secale; species Secale cereale. The sequence continues at coordinate 74,872,400 of LR738713.1, forward strand.
TCTTCAAATGAAGCTCTTGTTGTGACTGCTACGAAGAATCTTATGGCCATGCATAAGGATAAGTTCCATGCAGGATCACCCGAAGGTGATAACAATGATGATGACCTTGAAGCTTTGAATGCAGTTGTTCAAAACCAAAGACCGTGTGTGCAGCTCAACTTTGTTAGCCCAAGAGAATAAGAGGAGCGACGACCATGACATTGCTACAGCTTTAGCCTCCAATGTCTCTTGGAAATCCAATTCAAGTGCAGCAATTCCGCTAGAAGGACGTTATGCCAGGTACCCAGGATTCTTGATGATGCCTACCATAGGTTCAAAGAGAACTTAAGATTTCTTAGCTCGTGAGAACATAATAAAACGTAGTTTTTCGATGATGGACTTGCCGACAATTAAGGAACTAGTAGCTTATAATAATTAAGGAACATCGTGTATGGTCCAAAACTCTAATATGGTCTCTAGAAACCTGCATTGGATGAAAACATCTTGCCATGTTTATTTCAGAGAGAACTCCTATTTGAGATTTATTTTGTCAATGAATGTTGTAATATCACTTTTGATTGATTTTTTCATTTTATTTGATTTAGTAATTTCATTTAAACTCATGTGTATGTTGATGTGATTCGATGTTTTGAATTGTTTAAGAACAATGGTCAACACATGCTATTTTAATACACCGATGATGTCAAGTTGTCATTTTTGGCACTTTTCATAGTAAACATGTCGTGGGTAAGGTCTGCAGATGGTTTGCTTTGATGACACATTTAGTATATTGGATATACAATTCTAGAATGGTTGGCAAGAAGGAGTGTGGAGGGATACGACGGGTAACTAAATTCACAAAGTATTCCCTAATATTTTGTTTCTACTAGTTTGCCAAAAAGTGAAGTAAGAAGCCAGCCATCTGAGCACGTACCCCGATAGGATCATCGCCGAATCAAATAGGAAGCCTCAACCCTATTTTAACTCACTGATGATGTCCAGTTGCCATTCTTATTACTTTGCATCTTCATCTTGGAGATATCCTTGGTACATTCCTCTAGAAAAGTTTATAGTTCTCGTGACAGATATATGGTCTATATTAAAACTTATCCCTCACTTCAAAGAAGAAGTATATAGAAAATGTACATGTTAAAAAGGTTGACTCCCCAATCAACTGTAGTCCGGCACAATGTCCTAGAAATCCGGCTGTGGTGGTTGTTGTCTGGTTGCTGGGTGAGCTGGAGTGAATGCCACAACCTACCGGAGCACGGCATCGAACAACCAAGCGATGATTTGGAATGGTAGCCAGTTAAAGCTCTTCTATACATCTGTCAGTTTAGTTCATCTACGTTGTGCTCAAGGTTACGTTCTTATTCAAATTTAAGTCTAAAATTTTCTTGTCTTAGTTGAGACTGGAGAGTTTCGATCAATTAGGAAAATAGAGAGATCATCGATCCAAGAAAGTATTAACTTGACACCAGGATTCATGTGTAATACTCTGATATGGAAAATGGATGTTGTGAGGAGCTTGGTAGGGTTGTGCACATTCAGGAGTTCAATGTTCTTGGCCGAAGGACTCCTAATCCTTGGATGGTCGCGGCAGAAGTGACTGAGCACTCTACACATGAGTGACTCAACATGGAAAGGATGGATAAGATGTGGCGACGAGCGGGCAAGGAGTGCGCTGCGTGGGGATGCATGGGCAGCGTGTGGTGGGTTGGGGGCGGCCATCCGGCGTAGATAGGTGCACGGTCAACCAATCGACTGCGGGAACCAGCGAGTAGGACACGACTGTAAATCAGGCGTGACGGTGTAATTTTTTACAGGAGAAGAGTATTAACTAGGCCCTAATCAATTGCCTAATAAATCAGATGATTAATTGGATGAACGGAAACACCCTTTACAAATTTTTAAGGGGGGTATGGAAGCACCTCTCTTCATGTTAAACATGTCATAGGTAATATGTGATGTAGGTGGTACGTCTTGATGGCGCGTTTGGGTCCCGTGGGATAGCCAAATTTAGAATATTTGGCCAAAAGAGATGTAGAGGGATATTGTCAAATAGGTTCCGAATGTATGCTCCAAGATTTTGTTTTCACTTGTGCACCGGAAAGTAATGCACGAAGCCAACTACTCGCGCTCATGTGCCCCAGAATCCTACAACATTTTTCATGCGCCTATCACTCGCTCACCCTGGGTAAAATAGGAAACACCAACCATAGATATCCCTCATTCATCTTCGTTCTCTTCTCTCATATGGATGGAGGCGGTTGTAGTTCAAAAGAGCAAGGCCATCTGATGATATGACCCCATATCGATCCCCATCCATTGGTACCTGCATACATGATCATGTACGATTGGGACAGCCATGAACAGTGTGTTGTATAGTTGACCAAAAATGTATGAAAGTGTTCCCTTAGGTAAGTTTTTGGAATATTTTTAACACGATCATGAACGGTGTCTTGTATCATTTTGTTCCCATCAGTACAAGTTCTTGTATCAGAAGTGCTATTAACTTAAATTTCCCCTTTTGTTCTTTCTTTTTTTCTCATTTTTGTTTGTATTTTCATTTTTTCCTTTCTTTTTCTATTTCATTCACTTTTCTTTATCTTTAAAAAAACGCACAAACTTCGAAATTCAATGAAATTTTCCCTCAAACTAATGAACTATTTTTTGAATTTGATGAATATTTTTTCAAATTCGATGAAGTATTTTCAAAGTTCTATGAACTTCTCCAAATTCGATGAACTTTTTCAATTTCTATGAACTTTTTTTCAAAATCTATGAAGTTCTTTCCAAATCTGATGATTTTTTTCAATTTTGATGGACTTTTTTCAAATGGATGAACTGTTCTTCAACTTGTATGAACTTTTTCCTAAATCAATGAACATTTTTAAAAATTGGCGAACTTTTATCAAAATCAATGAACATTTTTTCAAATTTGATGAACTTTTTTATTCAAAGGCGATAAAGTTTTTTTTAATTAGTGATCTTTTTTAAAATCGATGAACTTTTTCCAAATTTTTGAACTTTTTTGAAATTTCATGAACTTTATTCAAAATTTTGCGAACTTTTTTCAAATTGATGAAGCTTTCCCAAATTCACAAAAAAAATCAGTTTCTATAAACCTTTTCAATTTTATGAACTTTCTTCAAATTCATGTTTTTTATATTGTGTACTATTTTTTTATGAAAAAATAATACGCATAATAGGCTGGGTATATAATAAGAGTTATTTTTCCTCCAAATAAATATCTAAGGGAGTTCCTAGTGGCTTTGTTCGATTGTTTGGATATATTTGGTCAGAAATTGAATCCTGGCTCCGCCACATTTTGGAGCACTTTTTCTGATAGGCATGTAACCATCGTCATGCCTCAATGTGTTTCCTGGGTCGGCCCGCTAGGTGAGGCATGCAAGCGCCAAACCGGAGCTCCCCTTTGCGATAGGCGGGTGATATGCCCCGGCCGACTGACCCAAGTTTGGGCCGGTCAGCCCACGATGATCTGATTTGGTGGATAGATATTGTCCGATGCCATGTCATCTTTGTAGTCACGCACATATGAAGGACCCCCTGCATCTCGTCATCCCTTTTGTCCAGTTGGCTGCACATGTTCTCCCGTCGCTGCCCCTCGCCATCCGTCCTCGTCTCTGGTCGCTGGCCGTCCTAGTCACCCTTCGTAGCCCTTGCCAGCCGTCTTCTTCACCGGCTTTGCCCTTGGAATAGCTGCACCCTGCGGTTGCAGCTCATGTGGCAAGCGTTGTAGCTCTGGTGGCGACGGTCGTAGCTCATCGGCGTGGTCGCCACCGCTCATCCCCGATGCCAGAGCTCATCGGGCGCACCTCAAGCTTGCAACATATCGCTCGCCCCATTCCAGCAAATTTGAGCATCGGTTCCAACAAAAAATGTCTTGTGGCTGAGCCATCGCAGCTCATCGAGCAGCCGGTTGCAGCTCATCACGCTGCTGGTTGTAGCAATTTTTGATGCTAGCCGAAGCATGATACATGACACCGATTGTAGAAAAAAATGTGACGATTGTAGCTAGATGGGACACTCATTGTAGCCTAGTGGGATGTCGGTTGTAGAAAATTGTGACACCTGTTGTAGCATGTAAAAAAACATGACATCTGCGGTATTGCTCGGAGTAGAGCCGACATTCTCGCAATTTGCGATCACCATGCTCGACGTCCATGATGGAAGCTCTCCTAGGCACCGGTTGCAGCTTTGGCACCCCTCTCTTACATAAGAACACAATGTTTATCATGCTTGTCACAACAAAAAGTACTACACACTAGTATCATCCATATGATATGATGTGGAGCATCCTACGATCATCCCCATGTACAAGACGACTACTCCCCATGACCCAAGGACATATAAGACAAGACCTCAAGCATACACCATTGGACACAAGGTTAACTCGCGCCTTTTCGAACCATCACTTTCCACATGTGAGACATGGCTACTACCTCAACCATATGTGCTATGCATGACCATGAACCAAGAGGATGACCATGGAACAACTAGGAGCATTGGACAAGACCGCGAGGACGCCAAGCGCGAGGAACAAGAGAAAGAGCTACCAGGAAGCCTCAGCCACCGGACGACCGGACAACATCGGACGTCTGGCGCCTGGACACTCAAGCAGCAAAAAGGGCCAGCCAATGGAAGCTACAATGGCTGGACAACCGACAAGTATCGAACGTCCGACACACTCTAGCAACCGGACATCCGACCGACTCCGGATATCCGGTGCCACCAGAACAGAGAAGAAACGTCAGACTTCCGACGCACGCCGGACGATTGGTTCTTCGTGAGCCTTCGGATTCGACATCCACCGGACGTCCGATACCTGCCTGTGTGTAGCCACGTGCCTTTGGCCTTGTAATTCTATCCCACATATCCCTTCATGGCCCTAGACTATATATACTCCTCCACCTCCTCCTAGCTAGGGTTAGCAAAGGATTAGCTCATTTTAGAGATAGAGCTTTGCCCATCCACATGATACCTACTCCGTTGGAGACCGAGGCCTCTCCGGAGAAGATCCCCTAGGTGGATTTAAGGCCCCTCGCGGGATGATCCATCTAGGATTCAAGGCCTCCTCTTGGAGATGAACTAGTTACCTCTTGTATCCCCCTTTGTTGGATTTGGATCATGTAACTCGTTGTGTTATCGGATCTAGCACACGTGTGATCATATCTTGTTGATTTCAGTGTTTCCTCTCGTTTCCCTCATGCTTCCCCCCTCATGTTCTTCGTGGGAATCCCCTCCAATCATGAATGATCGGCCTAGATCGGATTAGCCCCGCATCATATGGTATGAGGAGCCATGTTGATCACAAATTTGGAGTCGTCCCCGCCATTTTTAGCCTTGTTTTGTGTGATTTCGTCCTAAATTTCGAAAATCCCCACCAAAATTAGGCCTAGTTCTTTTTGTGATATATTGGTCTGATGAAGTTTTGTTGATTTTGGCTGATATTGACTTTGGCTGGTTATTGTTTCGGCCATAACTAATTCATCCAAACTCCGATTTTGACGTTCTTTAGATCATTTTGAATCAATTGACATCCCCCATCCCACAAAAATACTACCATCATCATTTGACTCCATCAAATATTTCTAACTTTGGCATCTTTGCCTAGGGCCACAACCAAATTATCCGCATAACCACCATAGCCTTCCGCAATCTAACCCATTTTGTTCCCCATCGTATTTGTGGTTGTTTTATTTGTGATTTCAGTCTCCTAAGGTGTTTAGGCTACTTAGAGGCAGTTACTTCATCATCAACCACCACCACTTTCGCATAACCTCGCCCATCATACACTTTCACCACCCCAACTTAACCCAATTTTGTTTGAACTTGTTTGAGTTGTGGCTTGTGTCTCCTAAGGTGTTTCAGCTACTTAGGGACGGTGACCGCAACATCGACTTGCATAGCCCATCATTCCACTTCCTCATTGCCGAGTGGAAAACCACCACCGCTCTCCGGTACAACAATTTGACATTTGCCATTTGAGATTTTGAGTTCATGTTTTTCGTTTCCTAAGGTTTTCCGGCTAATTAGGAATGGTTCTACATCACGAACACTTTGACACTGTCCACCTCACCATTGACACCACCACCGGTAACCTCGACTACATCATTGTATATCCTATCATGGCATTGCATTGTTAACCCCCCGAGCCCATTTTGCGTCGCTTTCCTACCGAGACTAGCCATTTTATTATTGCCGGGCCATGCTACTTGTTGACACATGAACACGTCACGTGTACCCTCGACGTCGGGGTTGATGCACCGCAACTCACGTCAAAGGAGACCCGACCGACACCGCGATACGCAGGACAGTCAACGGGCGCTTTTGCAGACCCGAAACCCCGCACGCCCGGGAGGGACCCCGTCAGGGCGCGCGGCAGCTATGGGCTGCCCTAGGTCGATTTGCTCGCCCCTAGAGCCTCGTGGTTCGCTGCCCTCCATTGCGAAGAACGAACGAAGAACGAGAAAGAAAGATACAAGGGTAAGGGATAAAGATAGATGAACACAAAAGTGTAATAGATTGATTGGTTCGATTGGTGTTGTTCAATCGGCCTTCACCCCCAATGTATATAAGAGGCGGCTGGACTTCCCGTACAAGCAAAGGATTCATCTAGGCTTTCCTTACAAGAAAATTACATTAATTCACGCCCTAGAGTCCTAGTTCTACTCCAACTCGGATTCAGCCCGTATCTGGTCCAAACTTCTGTCCTGCTTCTTGTGCGGGCCGTGGAATTTACATATGACCTCTGATTGGGAAGATCAAAATACCAAATTTGTGCGCCTTGACGTGACAAACAGTTATCATGTTGATCATTTTTCCAAATAAGGCCATCTTGAATACTCCACGGGGTCATCTTTAATTTCGAGTCGGATTTGGCTATGTAGCTGACTGGACTGTCCGACTCTTGTAGTGTCTTTGCAGGTTCCGTACTACGTCGGATGATGATGATTCCAAATGAAAAGTCGACTGTTTCGACGTTACGAACAACTTTTATGTTGAACACTTTTTGATCCGAGTCCATCTAGATAATCATTTGAGCCCATCTTAAGCTTCTGGTCGGATTGGCCTTGGCAGTTTCCACCCCGGCAAGCTTTTCCCGGCAAGCTTTCCACCCAGGCAAGCTCTTTCCCCGGAAAGCTTTCCACCTGGCAAGCCGTTGAACCCGGCAAGCTCTTTGCCCGGCAAGCTTTTTACCCGGCAAGCTCTTCACCCGGCAAGCTCTCCAAAATCGTTCGGTTTAAACTGGCTGCACCTTGCGAGTCCCTTTTGTGGCAGTAAGCGACCTCGGATGAAAATGTGCCCAAAAGCTATCTTCACCATTTCGATGAGACGAACAACTTTCATGTTGAATGTTTTTCGATTTGAGGCCATATTCTGGGCCAAAACGGTCACACAAAACACCTATTTGCTCGCGCTACCCATCAGACATAGGTCTGGTGGGGCGCACCATATCTTGCCTCGTGACAGGGCTGCACTCCGATAGCTTTAACTTTTGCATACGAACACGTATGTGGACGATTTTTATACCAAAATCGATCGTTTTGGCGAGATGAAGACAATTCATGTTGGATAGTTTTCCATCTGAGGCCGTCTTGAGGGCGTAACCAGCGAAACAGTGATCTGAACACATAATTTTAGAACTTTGAATACTGTTTCAGCTCCTAAGATGAGCTCGGATGGTGATGACCCGAACATCAAAGTTTCTCATTTTGATGATACGAAACTTTCACATGTTGAGAGTTTTTCACTTTGAGACCATTTTCATTACTTTCCGCATCTTGCCAAAATTAGGTGTCAACACATGCCCCCCCTGTTTTCTGGCAGAGGTTGCGTGCCAGAAAATACCTTGCCTAGGGTAATGTTTAAGCATGATGTCAACACTTCATCGGCTGCGCATGCTGAGTACGATAATTTCTATCGTCCATATGCTCAGGTTTGATGCTTCTTGGGTAGAGCCTCTTCGATAATAGTCGTCTGAGAACAACAATTGGATGTCACAAAGGCCTCCACGTAAGTTTCTTATGTCAATCCGGACCTTGCTTTGTCCAGGCACTCCCTGGGAATATTAAAACCCTTCAGCGGTAAGCCGGTTGTTGAACGATTATGACCATGCACCACAAAGGAATATTGTCAACTATTCGGCGACTCAACTCATTATTGATCAAAGTAAACCAACAAGCCTCCGCCGAACAATGTCTGTCTCCTGACTTGGATCCACGGTGAACACTGTTAGCCAGATGCCGGCTTTGCCAACACAATGAATTCTGAGGGCGATATGCAAATATCGGCCATGCGTTCTCATCTCAAAGGTTCTCGGGAGTTCGTCCACCAAAGTGTGCGTAGCCAAAATAAGTCAGATGTTTAGGCTTAGGATAAATTCCATAGTGTTGATTTTGATGATACGATTGAAGAATGTGCATGACACGCCTCCTGGAGTTTCCTATAGTGAGATGAAAATTGTCATCCTCGCCTACGGGCTTTACACTTTTACTCCCTTATTTCTGCTGGCTTCGCAACAGGAGATGTGATGTCGCACTTGTCTCGAGGATTTCCCTTAGGAACCCAGGCCATGTTCCTCTTCTCCAGCTCTTTGGCCCTAAGCCGTTTCAGCTTCTTCTGTTGTGAATATGGTAAGCCGAGAGGGCGTCCCGGCTGGGATTTTGGTTTATGCACTGGCAAGTTCTTCCTGGCTTTGGGCATCTCCGGCTTGGCCTGTCCAAACTTGGTGATCGGATCCCTGAGATTTACTTGCTTCACTTTCTTGTCCTTAGCAGCCAACATAGACTCGGCTGGCTTTTTCTCAGTTGGAGTCGGATCTGAAATAGCAATCTTGCGGCCATCCTTTTCTTTCTTCACTTTTTAACACTTGTTGCAATAGAAGGTCGGACATCATTTCTATTTTGACTGCTCCTCTTGGGAACCCATGCCATGTTCTTCTTTCTCAACTCATGTGCACTAAGTTTTTGTAATTCCTTCTCTTGCCAATGCGCTAAGCCGAGTGGGCACCTCGGCTGTGATTCTGTTTCGACCAATGCCAACACTTTTTTGGCCTTGTGCACTCTCAACTTCTTCCCTTCAGATTTGGCACTTGATTGACTTGTCTCGTTGCCTTTTGTAGCCAATGTCAACACTTTAACTGGCATTTTGTTATTTGAGAACAAATATGAAGTAGCACACTTACGACCATCTTTCTTTACCTGGTACACTTGCTTGACCATCTATTTCTTGTTTCTTGAGCTCCGGACGGATTCCTTATGATTGAAACGGTCTTTGACGTGTGATTTTTCATTAAATGTTGATCTTTTTGGAGCTTCATAATGTTGGCGATATGAGCTAAAATAAGATGGATAATGTGCCCTTGTATCATACCTGCCCCATGATGGATATGGATTTACATGAGCGTAGGAAGGCATCCACAACATTGGCATTGGCGACCCAAAAGGAAGATATGAAGTCTGCTTGGTCAACGTCTTCCTTTGCCAATCCCAGTCTTTAGATTTATGCCTTGGGGGTGAGTTCGATGCATTTGCTTCACTCGGCCAATAAGCACTCTTTGCCTCACTTATCTTTGGGTACTTTCCTGATAACTGCGCGAAAGTGACTTTCGGCTTTTTGCTTTTGTGCTTACCATGGCCTTTGCTTTCTTTGGTTGTGCGTGCACCAGTCTTTGAATTCTCTTGTTGCCCCCCAGTGCTAGATGTTACCATTGTAGTCTTGATGGAATTTCTGTCTTCAAGATTGTTCTTGATGCACTTTTTAACAATATCCTTTCTCGAAGACTTGACCCCATCATCATTGACGTGTACATGCCCACTTTTAGATAAATCGGATGGAGATAGCCGAGTCAACATTTGATGGCCGTCAAAATGATCCGACTTCCAAATGATCGTGCCTCAACAAACTCCAATCGTCCTATCTTGTATGATTGCTTGACTTGATGGATCATGTTGCAATCTTTGACATTTTTCTTGAACGAACATTACGTTGGCTATTGTCTTGATGGCTCGACATCGTGATCAATTATAATAATAAGATTAGTCAGCGATGTACCGATCATGTGATCAACTATGCCTGCACTGGACATACAGTCCTGGTCCATTAACCGATATTGTGATACTGGCTTTGATACAAAACAACCGAGTAGTGTCAGTTTAACATCATCCGACTCGGCTATGCATTGATTTTTGTCCTCCTTTCCCGATGCTCTTGAATCGGCTATCCTGGAGAACTTTGAACCTGGCTTTATATTCCTACAACCAAAATAATTACAGAATGTACGTCTCATCTGAGACCAAATGTTAGCCAGGCATGAAACAAACAAAGTTGCCCATATGAATATAAAGTTCAGTCGGCATGACGGGAACAACTTTGGTTGCGATAAGTTGTCACTGTTATCCTCTATGAATGATGCCATGTGCTGATCAGCATGATTAGTGACAAGATAATTCGAAACAAACAGATTACTCATCTCGATTGGTATTTCAAAATTAATTAGAATCTTACTAACGGGTGCACCAACAATACGATTTTGACCGAATCGAAAATTGAATAAAATGTCTGCTAGGTGTACCTTTGTGAAGTCGTTGGAACGAGAAGATGGTTGGACCACTAGAACAATACCTTGCTTCACTTCTGAATAATTCTCGAATGCATCTTCCTCCTTTTCTGGATCTCGTGCCTCAGCACTCGGATGCTCTTCGTCAGTTGAACTTTGCTCGACTGTATTTTCTTGTTCTTGACGTTCATCGTTAACCGAACTTTGTTCGGCCATATTACTTTGTTCTTGATGCTCATCAATGTCTTTAGCACAAAACTCATAGGGCAGCATGTAAGCTCCCTCACATCCAGAAAAATCAAGCACGGTCAATTTGTTGTGTTTACCGTTCTTTTGCTCGGTGAAGCTTGCATCTTCTATTTTGTTACACGCCGCAATAACTGGCTTGAGGCACTCGGCTTTAGCGGCTTTAGCCGGTGATGCACTCGTCTGACAAGATGTACTCAGCTGGCTCGATGCAATGCACTCAGCCTTAAACATCTTAGTGGTCAATTTGGTTTCAATTGCATCTACCATTGTCTAGTCACTAAAGGAACCATTTAACTCAGCTGTAGACGACTTAGTCATATTTGACTCGGTTTCAATCGAATTAACCGTATTAGCCGAGTGAACCCTTTCTTGCTGATTTGCTTGCAAAGCTTCTTTTTTGGCTTGTCTCAACATCACAGAGGATCCATCATGATTGGTGAATGGAAGAAGGGACTTGACATAATCTTGCAAATATTCCTCTCCACGCCTATTGTTGAGTGCTACATACGCCTGTCCATATTCTTCTGGTAATTCCTCAAGAGTTGGTGTAGTAAATTCGTTGATGCTATTCCCTGTGAGCTTTGGCTTGATCTTGTTCACTTGGTCCACATATTTTTCCTTAAACTCAGCCCTGCGTTGATCGGCTTACCCCCCGATACTTTTATGATCTTTCGGCAATGAATTGATGTTGCCGAAATTTTGCGATTGTATAGGGGGTATATAACATGCTGCAATGATAGCTGAAGACATGTGCACTGTTGTTAAATATTTTCTCACGCCAATTTGATCAACCGGCAACACTTCGTCTTCTTTCAAAACCCTAGCTCTTATTGCCTCATAATCAGGAACCAATCCCTTTTCATGCCGCTCAAGGCAAATAGCACTAATCTTCTTATTTTGGGCTAAACTTTTTAATGCAGCCAGAGCCACCTCATCTCCTGCAATATTAGACACATTTGCTCCTAGCGTAGCGTACCACCATGGCAGGCATCATGTTGTATCTGTCATCTATATATTTATTGTTTCTTCCCCCTCTTCTTCTCCGGTAGACCCCAAAACCGACGCTGATGCGGCGGATTACAACTATGTTGCAGATGTTCAGCCACTTGTCGTTGAGCTTCTAGGAAAGAATAACACGTTGATCCTATATCGCCTAGTCTTGCTCTCTCGTGCTTGCATTAGAATTTGCTACTATTATTCTATAGCTCCTATTATGATGCATAGCCTAATTTTGTATCCTACTATTGATACTTTACCTATTGTCCATGTTGTCATGCTCTACTACCGGTGATTTGGTCAAGGTGATCGATGTACAGAGACCGAACACACACCAACACCTCGTTAGTTGTACGACCCTACATAGCTACTATCGAGTGCAAGGGTGATGCCTCGTATCCCAGTTACCATGATATCTCTGTAGTGTAGCACATCGAGTGTGGTTAACCGAGGGTGATTCCTCATTCCCCACTCCCAATGATGTATCTATCATGCAGCTCCTCAAGCATGAACCCATTGAGGGTAATTCCTCCGAGTTCACCTTGACATTTTTACCTCGGGTGCGAACCTCCCGAGGATGATTCCTCTGAGATCACCTTGAGGGTATGGACCCACAACTACTTTAAACTGTTCTCCATTAACTGTTATAGCAGGACTAAAGGGACAGATGGTACCACCCTGGTAGAGGTGGACCTGAGTTCTCGGTAGTCTCTTCATAAGTCGGGTCGGCCCCAAGGGTACCCGCAACAGGTATTATCACGGCACGACCGCACAGGCAGAGACTGCCCTAGAGAGGGGTGGGCCTGGCCCTTGTCGTAAGTCCGCAAGACAGGGCGACGGGATCACTAATCCTTTCCATGAGCTCCCAATACAGTAACGAGGTTGGATATGTGATCTGAGTAGGCCTCTGGTCTTTTCACACTAACCACCACGCGGGATACGTCACGGGCACTCGGCGTCGTATGATTCTTTCGAAAGCTATTTAGATGTCATAGTTCAGAGATGCGGGCTGATTGTTGGGGTGAATGGTAACCGCCTATGCTTGTATAAGGAGGTGGGTCTGGTCCCCGGCTAGTTGCGCAACGCGGAGGAGTGCAAAGGGTGATGGGCCCAAGTTCCCTGAGCACTTAGGATTTTGTTAGTGTTCTGGGAACCAGGGTACCCAGACTTTCCTGCCTGCGGCTCACGGCGTGGCTCCATCAGCGGCCTGGTATGGCCCATCCTCAGCATGAACACCCATGACCCTCGCGAGGAGAACAACGCCAAGGCCTTCGGAGGGAGCAGCCTCTCTAGCCTAGCTCATGAGGAGCGGAGTGTTCTATGCAAGTTCCCACCTCGTGAGGTTTAAATGACGCAAGGCATGACGACCAAGGCCAGGCAGGAGCCAGCGAGCGCAATACAACAGGTTTCCTCTTCGGTGCTAAAGAGGCAAGCACAGGCATGGAGTCTTGAAGAATCAGCCATAGGTTTCTATTTCCATGCAACAAAACCAATATCGCCAGGACGACGGGACGAAGGTCATCACCGAGCCCACCATGGTGTCACAGCTAGAAGCTTTGCAGGCAAAGAACACCTTTCATCAGGAAAATATGTACTAGCTGTCCCCCTTCGAATTTGGCCATCGTGGGATCCCTTCCCGCCTTCACTTTGGCAGAAGAGGACCAAGCCCACTATAAATATAGCCCGGCCACCACCATAGAGGGGACGGACATTCAGACCACCCTAACCCTCACACGAGGAAGAACACACCTCCTGAGGTTGTCCCTCCACTGTACTAGTTCATCCTCAGCCCACCTCGAGGCTAACCCAACACAAAGCAGGAGTAGGGTATTACACCGCAAGGTGGCCCGAACCTGGGTAAACTGCCTTGTCCCATTTCCTTCCAGTTCATCGAGCTAGGCCGTGAGATCGACGAGTAGGTAGACAGGGGAGGTTTAGTTCTTCGCATGCACCCCAGATTTCGAATTTACCAAGGGTCTAAGGAGCCCTGAAACCGACATTTGGCGCGCCAGGTAGGGCTGTGTCGAGGGCCGCCTCCCCATTGCCACGCTCTATCATCGCCACCCGACCTCCATCCATCGCAGCCGGCGCACCACCTACTGGGCCGTCGATCGCGCTCAAGGGCATCGTGGGCATCGGGGCTCTCTCCCCTACCTTGCGATGGGTGCAGTGGCCGCCGAAGTTCAGGCCGGTGTTGGCGCCGCGATACGACGACACAGCTGATCCTGTGGGATTCCTCCAGGCGTAAACAGAGGCCTTCCAGGCAGCCGGCAACGACGAAGGTGATGGCAAACTGGCTCCCCATGGCCCTCGTAGGTGAGTCGCGCGCCTGATTTCTCGGCTTGCCGGAGTCCTCGGTGGCCTCCTGGGAAGAGTTGAGCAGCTTGTTCGTCATGCGCTTCGCAGCGCCGGCACCCCATGCGGCCGCAGCTCTCCTCGACGGTTCACGGGTGATACGTCTCCAACGTTTCTATAATTTTTGGTTGTTCCATGCTGTTATATTATCATTCTTGGATGTTTTACAATCATTTTATAACATTTTTTGGTACTAACCTATTGACATAGAGCCAAGTGCCAGTTCATGTTTTTTGCATGTTTTTTACATCACAGGAAATCAATATCAAACGGAGCCCAAACACCACGAAACTGTTTGGAGATTTTTTTGGGCCAGAAGGAACACTATGGGCCCTGGTGGCACCTGGGGGGAGTCCCGGGGAGGGGACAACCCACCAGGGCGCGCCAGGAGGCCCAGGCGCGCCCTGGTGGGTTGTGCCCACCACGGGTGTCCCCCGGGCCGCCTCTTTGCTCTATAAATTCCCCAATATTCCAGAAACACTAGGGGAGTCGACGAAATATTCATCCAGCCGCAGCAGAGTCTAGAAACAACAGATCCAATCTAGACACCATCACGGAGGCGTTCACCACTTCCATTGGTGCCTCCCCGATGATGTGTGAATAGTTCTTTGTAGACCTACGGGTCCGTAGTTAGTAGATAGATGGCTTCCTCTCTCTCTTTTCATTATCAATACAATGGTCTCTTGGAGATCCATATGATGTAACTCTTTTTGCGGTGTGTTTGTTGGGATCCGATGAACTTTGAGTTTATGATCAGATCTATCTTTGTATATCCATTAAAGTTATTTGAGTTTCTTTGATCTCTTATATGCATGATTGCTTATAGCCTCGTATTTCTTCTCCGATATTGCGTTTTGTTTGCCAACTTGATCTATTTATCTTGCAATTGGAAGAGGTGCCCGGTAGTGGGTTCGATCTTATGGTGCTTGATCCCAGTGACAAAAGGGGAACCGACACGTATGTATCGTTGCCACTAAGGATAAAATGACGAGATCCATATCTAATGCCATAGATAAATTGATCTTGTCTACATCATGCCATCGTTCTTAATGCATTACTTCGTTTTCCCCTGAACTTAATACACTAGATGCATGCTAGATAGCGGTCGATGTGTGGAGTAATATTAGTAGATGAAGGCAGGAATCGGTCTATTAATCTTGGATGTGATGCCTATGTAATGATCATTGCTTGGATATCATCAAGATTATTTGAAGTTCTATCAATTGCCCAAAAGTAATTTGTCTACCCACTGTTTGCAATTTTTGTCGAGAGAAGCCAGTAGTGAAACCTACGCCCCCCGGGTCTTCTTCCTCATATATTTTCCTTTGCGATCTATTTGCCTTTGCTTTTATTTCCAGATCTACTAAACCAAAAAAATACCTTGCTGCAATTTATCTTATTTATCAACCAATCTACCCATATTTATCTCTCTCTCACGTTCGTTACCCGAAAGGGATTGAAACCCCCTTTAACACATCGGGTTGCGAGGTATTGTTATTTGTGTGCAGGTGTTGTTTACGTTGTGTTGCTTGCTTCTCCAACTGGTTCAATAACCTTGGTTTCACATTTGAGGAAAATACCTACCGCCGCTGCGCTGCATCATCCCTTCCTCTTTGAGGACAAACCGACGTAGCTTTAAGCGATATCAAAAGGAATTTCTGGCGCCGTTGCCAGGGAGAATCTTCAACATAACCAGGTTCCTAATGAAAAATCTCATCTCCTCGCAATTTACATTATTTTCCATTTGCCTCTCGTTTTCCTCTCCCCCACTTCACCAAAATTTGCCGTTTTTCTGGTCGGATCTATCGCCACTTGTGTTCTTGTTTACAATTGCTAAATAATGACCCAAGAGAACACTAAGTTGTGTGATTTTTCCAATACCAACAACAATGATTTTATTGGCAACCCGTCTGGCCCTATTATACTTGGTAGACCGTTTTTGCGCACTATTGGCGCGGTGATTGACATGAAAGAAGGGAATATTAAATTCCAATTTCCCTTGAGAAAGGGCATGGAACACTTCCCTAGAAGCAAGATCAAATTTCCTTATGAATATATAATGAGGGTAACTTATGTAACATCCAACAAGGATGACAACTCTTGAAATCTTGGTATTATGCCTAGCTAAGGGCGTAAAACGATAGCGCTTGTTCGGAGGCAACCCAATGAAAAAATTTATTTTTGCTTTTTGCTTGCTGTTCTTGAGTGTTTACACAATTATGCTACTGGTATGATTGTGTTTTTTGTGTTTTCATTAGTGTTTGTGCCAAGTAGAACCGATATGATCTTCTTGGGTGATAGTTGTTTGATCTTGCTGAAAAAGACAAAAACTTTGTGCTCACGAGAAAAATTCTCATTTTTAACAGAAAAGTGCTTTCCAGTTTACTGTTTTTGCAAAAGATTAATATACAAATTTCTCACGTGGCCCTATTTTTTCTAAGATTTTTAGAGTTCCATAAGTTTTTAAAACTTCTAGATTACTACAGAATGTTCTGTTTTTGACAGATTCTATTTTCTTTGTGTAGTGTGCTTATTTTGATGGCTCTATGGGTTTCTTTGATGAGTTTATGCCATAGAAAAGTTGGAATACAGTAGACATAATACAAAAACAAAATATGAATTGGTTTGACACATCACTTATAGTAGTGGTTTGCTTTCTTATACTAACGGATCTCACGAAGGTTTTGTTGAAGTTTTGTGTTATTGAAGTTTTCAAGTTTTGGGTTATCTTACGATGGATGAAGGAAGGATGGAAGAGACTAAGCTTGGGGATGCCCCGGCATCCCAAGATATTATCCAAAAATGAGCAACCAACTAAGCCTGGGGATGCCCCCGAGTGGCATCCTCGCTTTCTTCCAACAATTATCGGTATTTCACTCGAAACTATATTTTTATTCGTCACATGATATGTGTTTTGCTTGCAGCATCTTGTATGATATGAGTCCTTGCTTGTTTCATTTTGCTTTTTAAGTAATCAACCCTTGCCGTACACACCTATTTGAGAGAGCCAAAATTATGCCACGACTTGCTAGAATAGCTCTCTATGCTTCACTTGAATCTTTTATGAGCTAGGACTTGCTCTAGTACTTCACTTATATCTTTTTGAGCACGGTGTGCTTAGTATTTTTGAAGAAATACTCTCTTGATTCACTTAGATTTATTTTAGAGTTAGTAATTTTAAAGAAATTCTCTGTTGCTTCACTTATATTATTTTGAGAGAAGAAAGAAAAAATTATGCTCATGATCTTCACTTATATTTGTTTGAGCTTATCAAAAGCAACATATGAAAATTAGTCCCAAAGTGATAGATATCCAAGAAGGATAAAGCAAAAAAAAATGTCATGAAGATCATTGGATAAAATAAACTTGATTCCTTGTAATAGTTTTGAGACATGATGATATGATATGTGAGTCATGTTGACGAGTAATTGTGCTTTAGTAAGAATACCAGTGTTAAAGTTTGTGATTCCCTATGCAAGCACAAAAGTCAATAATTATGCAATGAAATTATATCCTACTTGTGGTGCATTATTTGGTGTTATTTATGCTTAATGTCCGCTTACGATATTATTTGTTTCATGGTTAGTCGCTTCCCAGTCTTTTGCTAGCCTTCATTTTGCTCTAAGTATGATATCTACTTGTGCATCCAAAATCCTTTATCCCTGTTTTGCCACATGAGTCCACCATACCTACCTATATGCGGTATTTCCCTATCGTTCTAAGCAAATTTGTATGTGCCATCTCTAATTTTCAAAATAAATTTCCATTTTTTGTGCCCGTACCGCTCGCGAGGCGGTGAGGGGTGGCCACTATTTTCCATGTTGGATGTGTTATTCTCCCGATGAGTGTTCATTCACTTGTCATTGCACGAGAGTACGACAAAGGTATTAGGGATGCCTAGTCCCGAAATGAATAAAAAATACTTTATGTTGTCAAATAATAAATTCCTTGGAAAGTGTTGGTATGGAAGGCAACTGTGGATTCGGCTAGCCATGGCTTGTGAAAGATTGGTGGAAAAGGAATAAACTTCATTTTCTGTTTGGGAACCGCCTATAATATATCTAGCATGGAAAGTGTTGGGAACCTCAAGTCGTTCTCGTTGGTGGGAAAAGTATACCTCCCCAAAAAAATCTCAATTTAAGCTTTGAGCTCTGGCACCTCTAACAATCCCTACTTCCCTCTGCGA
This sequence comes from Secale cereale, assembly GCA_902687465.1. NCBI lineage: Eukaryota > Viridiplantae > Streptophyta > Magnoliopsida > Poales > Poaceae > Secale > Secale cereale. The sequence continues at coordinate 74,890,750 of LR738713.1, forward strand.
AGGGCCTTTCTTTTACTTATGCAATTTTTATTTTTAAATTTGAGTCTCCATCTTCTCTTACAAGCACCAACTAGGAAACACTATGATCGTACTTGAGCATTGGGTGTAACTAATATGCGAATGTGTTACATGAATGGATCAATGGTTGAGCATAATGGGCTGGGGATAACTTATTTTAGCATTGATATTTTGAAAGACATGGTTGCTTGTTGATATGCTTGAGTATCTAAATTATTATGTCAAAACGAGACTATTGCTTTGAACCATATAAAAAGTCCAAATGTCCATGCTATAAAGAAAATAATATGATATGACTTGATAAAGAGCACTCCACATCAAAAATTCTGTTTTTACCACTTACCTACTCGAGGACGAGTAGGAGTTAAGCTTGGGGATGCTGATACGTCTCCAATGTATCTATAATTTTTGATTGTTCCATGCTGTTATATTATCATTCTTGGATGTTTTACAATCATTTTACAATCATTTTATATCATTTTTGGTACTAACCTATTGACATAGTGCCAAGTGCTAGTTGATGTTTTCTGCATGTTGTTTACATCGCAGGAAATCAATATCAAACGGAGCCCAAACACTGCGAAACTTTTTGGAGATTTGTTTTGGGCCAGAAGAACACTATGGGCCCTGGTGGCACTTGGGGGAGTCTGACGAGGGGACAACCCACCAGGGCGTGTCAGGAGGCCCAGGCGTGCCCTGGTGGGTTGTGCCCACCTCGGGTGCCCCCCGGACCGCCTCTTTGCTCTATAAATACGCCAATATTCCGGAAACCCTTGGGGAGTCGATGGAATATTCATCCAACCGCCGCAGAGTCTAGAAACACCAGATCCAATCTAGACACCATCACGGAGGGGTTCACCACTTCCATTGGTGCCTCTCCGATGATGCGTGAGTAGTTCTTTGTAGACCTACGGGTCCGTAGTTAGTAGCTAGATGGCTTCCTCTCTCTCTTTTGATTATCAATACAATGGTCTCTTGGAGATCCATATGATGTAACTCTTTTTGCGGTGTGTTTGTTGGGATCCGATGAACTTTGAGTTTATGATCAGATCTATCTTTTTATATCCATGAAAGTTATTTGAGTTTCTTTGATCTCTTATATGCATGATTGCTTATAACCTCGTATATCTTCTCCGATATTGGGTTTTGTTTGGCCAACTTGATCTATTTACTTGCAATGGGAAGAGGTGCCCGGTAGTGGGTTTGATCTTACGGTGCTTGATCCCAGTGACAGAACGGGAACCGACACGTATGTATCGTTGCCACTAAGGATAAAAGGACGAGATCCATATCTAACGCCATAGATAAATGGATCTTGTGTACATCATGTCATCTTTCTTAATGCATTACTCCGTTTTTCCATGAACTTAGTACACTAGAAGCATGCTGGATAGCGGTCGATGTGTGGAGTAATAGTAGTAGATGGAGGCAGGAGTCGGTCTATTAATCTTTGACGTGATGCCTTTGTAATGATCATTGCATGTATATCGTCATGATTATTTGAAGTTCTATCAATTGCCCAGTAATTTGTCTACCCACCATTTGCAATTTTTCTCGAGAGAAGCCACTAGTGAAACCTACGGCCCCCGGGTCTTCTTCCTCATATATTTGCCTTTGCTTTTATTTTCAGATCTACTAAACCAAAAACCCAAAAATACCTTGCTGCAATTTATCTTATTTATCAACCAATCTACAAATATTTATCTCTCTCTCACTTTCGTTACCCGAAAGGTATTGACCACCCCTTTAACACATCGGGTTGCGAGGTGTGGTTATTTGTGTGCAGGTGATATTTATGTTGTGTTGCTTGGTTCTCCTACTGGTTCAATAACCTTGGTTTCACATCTGAGGGAAATACCTACCGTTGATGTGCTGGATCATCCCTTCCTCTTTGGGGAAAAACCGACGTAGGTTTAAGCGACATCAGCGGGCACCGGCATCGGGCCGCCAGATCAAGCAATTCATTCGCCAGGCGGGAGTCACGCACTCACCCCCGTGCTGGGCGGCCTCCAAGGCCGACCTCACCTTCGATTCGAGGGACCACCCCGAGACCATGGTCGGTGTCGGCGTGCTCCATATGCCCTGCACAACCACCATATGCAATGTGGCAGTCACCAGGACCCTCATCGATGGTGGCGCCAGCCTCAATGTCCTCTCTGTGCAGGCGTTCGGCCTGCTTCACGTGCCCTACGACCGGCTCCGCCCCACCAAGCCTTTCTCTGGGGTCATTAATGGCTCCACCTGCCCCCTAGGGAAGATCCGCCTCCCTGTCACCTTCGGCACGCCTGGCAACTACCACACCGAGCTCATCGACTTCAACATTGCCCACATCGGCCTTCTATACAACACCATCCTCGGGAACCCGGCCTTGGCCAGGTTCATGGCAGCGACCCATCCTGGTTACAACCTCATGAGGATGCCGGGAACCACCGGTGTCCTCACCATTGCGGGGGACACCAAGGATGCGCTCTCGGCCCTCAAGATCCCTTTCAGAGCCCGCGCGGCCAAGCGGGGAAGGAGCCCAGAGGCCTCGGGGGCTGCACCAGCAAAGAAGAAGCAGTTGTTCTCTCAAGATCAGGCCAAAACGAAGCAGGTGTCGGTCGATGAAGACGGAGGATCGGGCTCCACCTTCACCATAGGCGCCGGCCTCCCCCCAAACCACGAAGAGGCGCTGGTCAGCTTCCTACGCACAAACAAGGAGGTGTTCGCATCGGAAGCGGTGGACCAGGTCGGGGTTCCACGAGGAGTAATCGAGCAACACTTGATGGTGTGCTCCAACGCGTGACCTGTGAAGCAGAAGGCTCGGTAGCAAGCTCCGGAGAAGTAGTCGTTCATCACCCAGGAGACCCGCAAGCTGCTGGAAAGAGCGCATGTGCGTCAACTTCACCAACCTCAACAAAGCCTGCCCTCGGGACCCTTTCCCTCTCCCACGCATCGACCAGATTGTTGACTCCACCACCGAGTGCGACCTGCTGTGCTTCCTGGACGCCTTTTCGGGCTATCATAAAATCAAGATGGTGGTACAGGATGTTGAGAAGACAACCTTTCTAACCCCGTGTGGTGAGTACTGGTACACTGCATGCCTTTCGGGCTGCACAATGCAGGAGGAACGTTCCAACGGTTGATGCACGTCGCCCTGGGACAGCAGCTTGGGAGGAACACTGAGGTATAGGTCGACAACATAGTGGTGAAATTTTGGGAAGCGAGAACTCTCATTGAAGATCTAGAGGAGACGTTCGCCAGCCCGCGCCAAGTGAACCTACGGCTCAACTTGGAAAAATGTGTGTTTGGCGTTCCATCTGGCAAACTACTGGGTTTCCTGGTGTCGCACAGAGGGATCGAGGCCAACCCGGAGAAGGTCAAGGCCATAGAAAGAATAAGTCCACCACAAACCCTCAAGGAGATGCAGAAGCTGGCGGGCTGCGTAACTTCGCTCGGGCGTTTCACCTCCAACACTAGTAAATTGAGCTACTAAACAAACGGTTTTAACCCCTTTCTGTGATGTCCTTCGGAACCATCGTCAAGCGAGTGTGGGTGATAGGGGGCTCCTTCCCACACGACCCAGAAACCGTCGGGGATATGCCCTCCTGGCACCCACGCTCGGTAAAATGAGGTCGCGCGCGACCGGCGAGCGCTCAAATACGGAAATACGTACATTAGAGCTAAAAAATACAATTGTATGGCGAAATTGTTTCCAGTCGCAAGTACATCCCACACAGTCAGTCCCCGCTAAATATTTCCGTTTGTATGTACATCCCACACAGTCGCTCCAAGGAAAATGTTTCCGTTCACAGCTACATCACACACAATTTGTCTTGTTAAATCGTTTGTGATAGCGTTGCCATTACACACGATATTAATAATTTTATCATTTGTGTTATTGAATGCATCACACACGATGCGTAGAAGAAACTGTGTGGCAAAAGTTGTCCATCACACACAGTTTTTATTTGGTAAATGTTTGCGCCAGGTGGCCTAACGCAAACAGTTTTCAAGAAGATGTCGTGTGTGATTGTTCATTAATCTAACACGGTTTATTCCTAGAAACTGTGTGCGTTATTGAATGCATCGCACACGGTGTTTTCTCAATAACTGTTTGTAATTGAAAAACCCAATTAGCTGGCTAATTATCCGATTATTCATAATCCATTTAGTAATATAATTGACATTTCATATTAAGCACACAATATATTTCATTTTCATAATTGAAATACATTAGAGTACAACATCATATATCTTCAGCACTTAGCTACCCAATTACACAACTACACCAGGACCTAGTTTCACATGCAACATCTATAACCTTTCGAAATTAGCATCATAAACTGTACATAGACAGATGTATCTCATCTGGAAAACTACTGAAGCAGAAGGCGAAATTGAGCTTTCATTGATGTTGAACGTCTTTGTAACTTTAGGCCAGTGCCTGTCGATGATTGACCGTCCATCCTTCGTCCTCTTCAGGAACACTTCAATATTGAACTGTGGATGTTGTATGAATACCTTCCTCGCCTCTTGACCATACAGCTGGTTTGAGAGGTAATCATCAGTGAACTGCTTTGGAAAGGCCTGAAAACAAGGTTGTGCATAAATATCTTCTCTATATTGGAAATGGGGCAAAGGAATAAAAAAGGCAAGGTATAATAGTTAGTACTATCCTGTAGTGAACTGATGTCTTGTTCATTGTGCAGACAAATATCTTGTTGTTTTTTGTCGCTAATTTCTTTATCCTAACAATCTTTCTGAGTTTCTTGACTTGACTGATATTCATGGACAACTCATTTCCCCATATGCAAAAAGGGTCGAACAGTGGGTCAAAACCTCTGACAACAGGACCTACATGTGCTGCATTCAATAACCTTGAACAGTGGGTCAAAACCTTTGACAACTCATTAATTCAAGCCACATAAAAAACCCATTTATCCAAACCAAGCATTATTAAGAACTAGGAAATATAGCAATTGTATATGTTTCTCATGTATTAAGTGCAGCCAAATTCGATTTATTCCTCACATTCACAACAATACAAAATTCTAGCCATGACAATTAGACACCGTAGTGTAGAATTGAACCAAGCAGTTAGCTAAACACCACAACAAATGAACCAAACATTAACTGAGCACCACATTGCACAATATAACATACTCCTAATAGAAGATCAGACAGTTAACCAAACCAACAACTTGGAAATATATCAATTGTATTTGTTTCTCATGTATTTAGTACAACCAAATTCAATTTATTTCTCACATGGTATACAATAACAGAATGCAGCCACAATAATTGAACATCACATTGCAGAATTGAACCACACAATTAACTAAACACCACAACAAATGAACCAAATGTTAACTGAGCACCACATTGCACAATTAACATACTCGTAATAGAAGATCAGGCAGTTAACCAAACCTAGCATGCTTACCAACATGGAAATATTGCACCCTGAAGAATTGAACATCACATTTGCAGAATTGAACCAAGCAGTTAACTGAACACCACATTGCACGACATATAGAACATATACACTATAGCAGAAGATTGCATGGTAAAAGTAGATAGCACAATTCACTAGAATTTGTGAAGGAAAGGCAGTAGCGAGCAAACGATGGCCTCGAGAAAACTCCACGAACTGTCGCTTAAAGCAGCCAACCGCGTCACGGCGTCGGCGGCCAAGGCGTCAACGGTGGCCTCGATGGCGAGGTGCTCCTCCAAGATCTAGGGGTCGGCACGAATGGCAGCCGTCGCAACCTCATCTGCGTGTGCGGCCGCGATTTGCTTCTCTGCTGCCAAATGCTCCTTGAGATCCTGGCTATACAGCGTGCACCATGGCTTAGGGCAGCGCTTATTTGCTGGAGGGGTCGGTGATTTGGGTGGAAGGTGTCGCGCTCGCGCTGGTGGTCGGGGCATGTGGGGTGTGGAAGGTGGAGGAGGGTGGGGGTCGGGTGTGGATTACCTGCCTGGATAGGCGAGGCCGAGTAGCGTGAAGGAGGGTCACCGGTGAGGAGGCGGCGCTGCAAGCAAGGAGTGAAGGTTTCAACTTGGAAAGGAAGGCGGAAAGAGGGGAAATGTGGCTTTTGGTAAGGGAGAGGGGGCGGGGAGGTAGATATTTCCGCGGAAGCCGAAAAATTGGAATCGCTTCAGCGAAAAAACTAGGGCGCAAAGTGTCATCAGACACGGTCCCTTATTCAGAACTGTGTACGATATGTGAACATCATAAATGATTCAGATAGCTTAACCCGTGTGTGTTGAATTTGAATGTCAAAAATTTTGGTTCGAATTTGCCTGGTTATAGTGGTCATCCACGTCATTGCATAATTTGGGTACACAAAGGAGACTAACTTCTTAATCAAGCAAGTTCAGCAATTAAACAGAGCTAGGTAACCTAAACATTACTTTAAGAAATTAAAAACCGGTGCTCTTAATTAAACAAAACAAAGAGTACTATTTTGGCTAGTGCTCGTCGATCTCCGCTGCCTCCATGTCCAGCTCGCGCTCGACGGTCTCCTGGGGAAGCGGCTCCATGGCATCAATTGCACCATACTCGGCAAGCATCTCTCCATCCGCGTCCGCCATATCTTTGGCATAGGCCGCCACGAGCTGGGCGTGGGCGGCCGCGATATGGGCTCTGGTGAGCTCCGTCGTGGCAAGGTATGCCGCGCAGGAATGAACGGCTGCTCGAACACTCTCAGGGATTGCCAGCTCTTCGGCCGTGGGTTGCCGACCGTTGTCGGAGAAGCTTTCTTCGATTTGTGCGGTGACCGCCACGAGTTGGGCTTTGACGGCCTCGACATGGTAGTGAGCGGCCTCCATCAGGGTTAAGGCCGCCGTTGCATAATGGACATCTATTATGCCGCTCTATCTAGTGGCTATCCCCGAGGCAGATGCTACTGCCGCCGCCTGAGAAGCAACATCGGCCGTTTGGGCTGCCTTGGCGGATCAGACGCAAACTACGGTCGCCCTCACAAAGATTGTTGGCACGCGCCTGGCGGCTGCGGCCGCGCTCTCGCTGGTGTGGACAACCGAAGTTGCCCTCACGATGTGGGTCCACGTTGTCAGTGTCAAAACCGGCGAATCTCGGGTAGGGGGTCCCGAACTATGCGTCTGAGGATAGATGGTAACAGGAGGCTGGGGACATGATGTTTACCCAGGTTCAGGCCCTCTCGATCAAGGTAATACCCTTGTTCCTGCTATATTAATTTGGATGAATATGAATACAAGAGTTTATATACCTCGAGATCATATTGGCTAAACCGTAAAGTCTAGCCTATGAGGATTTGCGATTCTCTATTAGCCTCTATGGACTAAACCCTCCAGTTTATATATGCACCAGAGGGGCCTAGGGTTTGTACATAACCATCTTGTAGAGGAAGGAAATATTACACCCGAACCTAAACTTGTCATTACACTAATACAGGAGTCCTATCCGGATACGAGAGATGATCTTCGACTATGATCTTCACGGCCCACCAGTCCGGCCCACCAAGAGTTATTTGGCCACCCAAGGAACCCTCGATCTAGGACTCCCTCAGTAGCCTCTGAATCTGTCTTTGATGACCATGATTTCGGCGTCCGTATTGTCTTCGGCATTGCAAGGCGGGTTCCTTCTTCCGAATATATCTTCTGCAAAAAGGTGTATTGTGTTCGGCTCTGCAAGGTTAGTACAACCCTTAGCCTCGAAAGAAAGGCTCATAAATGAAAATGAATTGTGTCTTTACTGACAACTTTTTGGTGAAGCGTCGTGTCCATCCCACTAATATATCGAACCGTTTTAGTTGGTCCTACTTTCGCGTTTCGAGGTATATCCTCATTGACATGTCTTATCAGAATAGAGATCGTGCCCGCTTATTGTGGGATTCTTATCAATGTGATGCGAGCATCCACACCGCACATTACGCATGACCTCCTTGGGAACCAGCGAGGTTTATGGCTAAAGTGGGGGGACGTTCTGTATTCACAGTGTTATAAAAGGATACCAATCCCTTTCATCAGCCCCACGCTTTCCTCAAGCTCAAGCTCACCTACTTCCCTAGCCCCAGCATCCTCATCTCTTGCGCCGACCGCTTTTCGTTCCAACACTACTACTCCCTTCCCCAGCAATGGCTGCATCCGGTGCTAGAGGCAAGTGGGAGGCCCCCATGGTCACTGAGAAAACCATGGAAGATCTTCGGAGCGCAGACTATCTCGCCGCCGACATCGTGCACCGAGTCCCCGCCAAGGGACAGGTGATCCCCGTCCCAGAGGCGGGCGAGAGAGTAGTGTTCACTTCACACTTTATTAGGCGGCTAGGGTTTCCGCTCCACCCCTTTGTTCGGGGTTTGCTATTCTTCCACGGACTAGATTTCCACGATCTAGCCCCGAACTCAATCCTTCACATCTTCGCTTTCATAGTGGTGTGTGAAGCTCTCCTCCGCATCCCTCCACACTTTGGCCTATGGCTTAAAACCTTCAACGTGAAGCCGAAGGTGGTGGATGGGCAGCACGCGGAGTGCGGGGGGGGG
>LR738713.1:74899374-74923657 GCA_902687465.1 Secale cereale
GGGGGGGGGCTATGATTAGTAAGCTCTCGAATGCGACTTGGCCAAAAGGGTCGTTCATAGAGACGAACAAGGTCTGGCAGCAGGAGTGGTTTTATATCACCGAACCCCGCGACGCCAAATGGACGGCGGAACCTGCTTTCAGATCAGCACCCCCAGAGAGGTTGACCTCCTGGACCAAAAAGGGTCTGGACTGGTGGTCTCAAGTTGAGGTGACAACACTCCAGATCCGTGTGTCCGGCGTGATTTCCAAGGGCCACCAAATCTCGTCCGTGGTCCACATAATGCTGGCTCGGCTTGTCCTTCCTTGCCAAAGCTGGGACTTCTCCCTATGGGAGTTTGATCCGGCAGGAGATAAGCCTCTGAAGCATCTCTTTGGCTTTACACACAAAGAGACCTGGAAGCATCTCTTCAAGATCCAGAAGGAGTGGCCGGAAGAAACCGAGGACGCGGGCTATAGTACTGCATTCTCCGCTCCAGAGGCAATAGAATATTTTGACGAACATATACTCCCTTTCTTATGTAATGATAACAGGAATTGGAGTTTTTGCGTGATATACAGGGCTGGACGAAGAAGGTGACCCGGATGAAGTGTCCGACGCCTTTGCCCGAAGATCCAGAATCGCCTCGACTGACGGCGATGCTGGTCCTGGTGCTGTACAAGGCACCGGTCAAGAAGCCCAAGAAGACGGCCAAGGGGGCCCGAGACAGCCCCACCTTACGGACGAGAAGTCCGAGAAGATCAATATCCTCTCCTCCGAAGAGGAGGAGGATGACGAGGAAGAAGAAGAAGAAGAACCCCCCGTGCAAGGTAGGGGGACGAAGAGGGGGGCCGCCGCTGACGCGGGCATGGCCGCACCCCGGAGGAGGCTAAACCTCTCTACTCGTTCGGACTCATCGTCCGAACAGAGCTTTGTGGTGAAGCCCAGGGAGAAGCCCCTGCCGGAAACGTGAGTTTGTCCGGATTAATTGTTGCACCTTTGTTTGTTTAGCATTTTTGATGCTTTACTTAGTATTTCTCACCTGCTGACCTACAGCCCTCTCGGAGGACACCCCGACGGCTCCTTATCGGAGGGGAACTCTCTAGCGCCCGGAGAGACGGAGAGTGACCCGCCGGTTCGAGCTCCTTCGCCCATGATCGGCGCGGACATCAAAGTGTGCTCAAAGCGGGTGTCCTCCACTCAAGGAGATGAGGGCGGGGCAGGTGACCGGGCGACTTGGGGTAATACCTCGGCCGCCGCTGACCATGGGGAAATAACCCCCATGGAGACCAAAGACGGGGGGGGGGGGAAACAATCCGAGGCCCTCCCGGACATTGACCCGGAGCCTAGTGCAGCTCTGTGGTCCGAAGACCAGACCCCCCAGGCGGTGGTGGATACGACGGCGCCTGGAGTCAATCCGAAGGCGCCGGGCCCTATGGAGGGAGCACTGCAAAGTGCTTCCATCGTGGAGGAGCACCGCACCGTGATGGGTGCGGTGATGAAGAAGATTCATTCCATCAAGGGCGGACTGAATGAAGCCTTCAACAACCCATTAACGGGCTTTGAGGTAAGCAATGTAATGTTCTTTATGGAACTTTGTTTGTTTTAAATACACATATATAGCCAGTAGCCCCTGATGCTTTGTGTGATTCTGAACAGAATTCGACGAAGTATCCATAGTATAGCATGCTTGTAGAGCTGAATTGTTGTGCTTTATGTTTTTTGAACATGCTTCACTAGTTGCGGCAACTACACGAGATGCGGAGGTTGCCGAACTAAACCGGAAGCTTTTGCTGTCCAACGCCGACCTCGACCGCGTCAACCGGCGTTTAGATGAAATGCAAGGTATGCGAGTTTTTTTTTAAAGTTAAGATGTCAAGAAGACTAACAATATTAATTGAGTATGGATATAAACTCGTCTATGATATTATGTATTACACATTTGGCGCCAATGAGCTCGAAGCCCTCAAGGGCGAGTTCGTGAAGGCCAAGAACGATGCCGAGGCGAGCCAGGCGATCGATGACAAAGCAGTTGCCAAACTAGAGGACGAAAAGGCCGCATGCAAGAAGCACCAGGCTCGGGTGTCCGAAGTCGAAGTTGAACTTAACGATGCCATTCGCAAATGCGAGGCATTGGAAGAGGAGGCTTCGGAACGAGCTTCCAAGCTTGCTGAGGCAATCAAGGCTGCCCAGGATGCACGAAGCAAGTCGCGCAGAGCCTGTGATGAAATCAAGCAGGCACGTCAGATAGCATATGTTAAGACTTTTCTCTTACAAGGCATCTTCGGAGGGCAGAAGTATCTTGGGCTGACACGGTTATGGAGTTCTCCAGGCGTGTTTGCTGATCTTCCGAGGAGCAGTGTTGATGCCACCCAATACTTTCGAGCCCAGGAGGGTAACGACACGGAGAAGTTGTTTTGGTCGCAGTTCTATGCACCAAAACATCTGGTGCCCCTCAACAACCAAATGAAGCACCTGGTCAAGTTGCACAACATGGAGGGTTCGGCCATGAAGGACTTAATAGTCCGGCTATGGCCCGCTGATCCACTGCCAAGTAGTTACTTCGGATTGGTTAAGTGGCTCGTCGAGGCGAGTCTGCGGGTCGACGCATTGACGTGTTCGGCCTGCATAGAAGGTGCTCGGATGGCCTTCGCTTGTGTGAAGGTGCATTGGGAAAAAATAAGGGCGTGGTAGATAGCTACTGCTGGCCCACCCACAGGCAAGGAGCACTGCAAGCCGGAGAAGTACTTCGAGGACGTCATATAAGGCGCCCGCCTTGTAGAAGGCTAGTGCTCGAAGGATATTATCTTCGAGTAATTGTATCCGACTATAAATACTTTCTAGCTGATGAACCGATGTATATAACGTTTGCGCTATAATATGTGCGACTTTTATCTTCTGTGTGGATGTTTTTATAATTCTGAAAGTTTCCAGTCGTCGACTTCAGCCCCCACGTACATAGTACAGGGGTGTTCGGTCATATGCCAGTACACTCTTTATCCAACGTCTTGGTCCGTGTAGGAGGTGTATGCGGAGCGAACCAGGCAATCAGACTATGCAACATTATTTCTTTCACTTAGCCATAGGAGTTTTGACAAGTGAGGGTAGGTACTAGCCCCTGGTGCGGATATGATATTCCCTAAGTAAGGTATCCAATTGCACCTGGCTGGGCGAAAAACCAACCCTTCGTATTACACGGGGTAGATCTCTATCGATTGTAGTATAAAATTAAGTCACCGGATTGCGGACCAGGTTCTCGCATATCAAGACGGTCAGTTTTCGGCTTTCTCTACTGAGGTACTTGACCGGACAAGCCAGAAGTACAATCGCAGTAGTTCTCCCTTTACACACTAGCTGAATAATCAGGAACGTAGGGGTAAGCAGAGGAGCCGGGCAACCCAACTATTGACCCAAGACATGATTTGGAACTGATGCATATAAGGAAAACATCCAGGACGCTGAACACTCCCAGTAGGTGTTCGCTCTTTTCGACATATACAGGTGCTGAATACAGCCCCTGGTAACAGACCCTTATTAACAAGGCACATATGGCAGTCTGATGTGGGAAGAGAACATTTATGATGAGTGAGTAAAACTCCAAACACAATGCGAATCAAGCTGCTCTATTAATATCCCTTTATAGTACGGCGAGCCTTAAGCTTACAGATAATGCCGATAACTTTCTTGGACATTTTACATGCCAGAAAGGTATATAACCAGAAAGAGAAAAAAGGTTTACACATGGTCTTAATCTAAAAAGAAACCTTAGCACGGGTCCCTGCTGCACGTGTGCGCCGTTTCCTCCTCTGTAATGTGTCCTTGAAGGGGGAGTATGATGGCCATCTGTAAAAAGAAAAAGAAACTTGGAAAAGTAAAAGAAATCCATTGTGGCCATAAACAAGATTGGTTCGTTTTGTGAACCTTAAAAGATAATTTTAGAGTCCGAATAAGGTCGAGCCGTACTTATGGACTATATGCAGTGTGCCCCCGGCGTCGACCAAGGGATTTTTAGGGCATAATTATGTACCCGAGGCACATATGCCATAACCTTATGGGGCATTCGGTTGGGGCATAGCTGCTAATCTAGCTCAGGTTCATCTGAGCTGCCGCACTGAGGCATTTGCCGGAAGCATTTAGCTATGTGCGCAACCTATAGGTTATACGGTTTGAATAGGCCGTTTTGCACTTCGGCTACTAAGGCCGCAGTGTCCGCCTCCGTACGGAGGGAGCGATCCATATTTCCATTGACCGTGATGACGCCACGTGGTCCGGGGATTTTGAACTTTAGATAAGCATAATGCGGGACTGCATTAAAGCGGGCGAAGGCCGTTCTTCCGAGTAGTGCATGATAGGCACTTCGGAATGGATCTATGTCGAAGATTAACTCTTCGCTTCGAAAGTTATCAGGAGAGCCGAATACGACCTCTAATGTTAAAGAGCCCGTGCAGCGGGCTTCTACGCCCGGAATCACTTCTTTAAAGGTCGTGCTACTTGGCTTTATTCTTGATGGGTCAATCCCCATCTTTAGGACAGTTTCCTGATATATGAGATTGAGGCTATTGCCGCCGTCCATGAGGACTTGGGTGAGATGGTATCCATCAATTATTGGATCAAGCACTAGGGCAGCCGAACCGCCATGACGGATACTAGTCAGGTCATCCCTGCGATCGAAAGTGATCGGACAGGCCGACCACGGGTTAAATTTGGGGGCAACAGGCTCGATGGCATAGATGTCTCTGAGTGCGCGCTTGTGCTCCCTCTTTGGGATATGAGTGGCATATATCATGTTCACTATTTTAGTTTTCGGTGGAAATTTCATCTGTCCCCCGGTATTCGGCGGGCGAGGTTCATCCTCGTCTTCGCTCTGAGGTCCCTTCCTCTTGTGTTCGGCGTTGAGCTTGCCGGCCTGCTTGAAAACCCAACAATTACGGTTGGTATGGTTTGCAGGCTTTTCTGGGGCGCCATGGATTTCGCAGGGCCTATCTAATATTTTGTCCAGGCTAGATGGACCATCCGTGTTGCCTTCAAATAGCTTGTTCCATTGACCGGGTCTGGCGCCGCTGAATCCGGCATTTACCGCTTTGTTATCTGGGCTTCCAGCATTATTTTGACATTTGTTTTTGTTACGTTGTAGCTTTCCATTGACGTCCCTGACTTCAGATGTTCCAGGGTCACTGTTGCTGCTACGCGCTAACCAGTTGTCCTCGCCTGCGCAAAAGCGGGTCATGAGTGTAGTTAGGGCTGCCATTGTCCTTGGCTTTTCCTGTCCGAGGTGTCTGGCTAGCCATTCGTCCTGGACACTATGCTTGAAGGCCGCTAAGGCTTCGGCGTTCTGACAGTCGACAATTTGGTTCTTCTTAGTGAGAAACCGATTCCAAAGCTTGCGGGCTAACTCCCCGAGTTGTTGGATGACGTGACATAGATTGTCAGCATCTGGGGGCCGAACATAGGTCCCTTGAAAATTGGCCCGAAAAGCATCCTCAAGTTCTTCCCAACTCCCAATGGAGTTCTCTGGGAGGCTGTTTAGCCAGTGCAGAGCTGGTCCTTTCAGCTTGAGGGGTAGATATTTAATGGCATGGAGATCATCTTCGCGAGCCATGTGTAGGTTAAGGATGAAGTCCTCTATCCAGATGGCAGGATCCATCGTTCCATCGTATGCCTCGATGTTCACAGGTTTAAACCCTTTTGGAAAATCACGATCCAGCACCTCATCATTGAAGCACAGAGGGTGTGCGGCGCCTCTGTATTTTGCTATATCATGGCGTATGTCCGATGGTTGGGATGTTCGGTATTGACGTCGGACTAGTATATGACCATCGCAATTGGCTTGATAGCCGACATCCCGTGCGGGAGCACGGTCCCTGTATTCGTAGATGGATCTGGTCTTGCCGGCCTTGTTGTTCAGGTCCCCACGTAAATCGTGTTTCCGGACTTGAGCCGCATCCTCCTTTACTTTACGGGTTGGGGGTGCGGGCTTGTGCACGCCGTTGCTAGCCACAGTGTCCCGTCCACGAGGTGGCCAATCCGGTTTATCGGCGGTGTTATTCTTCGACAGTACAGGCGCAGTGGCCTCGTCGTCAAATTCGACCAGTAGTTTACGCTTGGGATAGCCCTTGGTTTGGCAATTATAGGCATATTTTTGCTCAGTGTCTAGCACTTCGTTCCATTTATCATTGAGCGTGTCATGTGCGGCTCGAAGCCGTATCTGCTGCTTTTTCAGGCTCCTTGCGGTGGCAATAAGCCTCTGATGGAAGCGCTTTTGTTATGAGGGTTCTTCTGGGATGATGTATTCGTCGTTGCCCGGGCTAACCTCCTATTTGGAGACGGGTTCGTTGTTACTGTCTTCGGCATCGCTGTCATCGGACAGCGCTTTCGGACTATGTTTGCCGTTCTCTCACTCCTCCTACTCCATCGCTGGGTGTGCGGGGTCTTCGGCTTGTTCCGGACTGTCACAGTTCTTAGTGACAGTGTTGCTATGTTTTCCTTTACGGGATTTAGTTCGGTTTTTCGAGCGCCGATGTTTGGGAGGTTCTTCGACGGGCTTGTCCTTTGCTGGATCGTTTTCGCCGTCGACCTCCTTCTCTTTGGGTGTATCCACCATATACACGTCATATGAAGACATGGTTGTCCACCGCCTGGTTATGGGCCGGCTTTGATCTGGATCTGCTTCGGCTTCGAGGTCCATCCCTTCGAAGTCTTCGTAAGCGTAGTCAAGTAGATCGGTTAGATCTTCGACCGTGGCTACCAAGTGGGTGGTGGGTGGGGAGCAAAATTCTCCATCAGCCTCCAGTTCGAACCGGATATAATGCGGCTGTGTGTCCCCATCTAAGGAGAGTGCTGGAAAATATCTACAGCACTCAATTCGGCGATAGACGCTAATCGAGTTTGAAGGGTGCAGATGCGCATGATTTGGAATCTGAGGCCGGAGTCGAGTACGGGGTTCCGGTAACATAGACCCCGCTCATAGTTGGGTCCATGTGTGGCTTCAATGCCGTTGAGTCTGCGGCTTCTGGGGCGGGGTTGAGCTTCGCGTCCTCGGGCAATGCGATCAGTTTCAAATCTAGGGCCAGAACAATTGCAGGTGCTATTTCCTGATCCGATGACAGAGTTAGGTCGTGTTCATCGTGATGGCAGGGAGAGGTCGCCGCGGGCTTGAATCCGTCGAAGATCAAGTCTCCGCGGATATCAACAACACAGTTTAAGCTTCCGAACCTGACTGGATGGCTAGCGGCGTAGCTCTCAATCTGCTCGAGGTGGCCTTCAGTGTTGGCACGGAGCACGAAGCCGCCGAACATGAAGAGCTATCCGGGAGGGAAAATTCCCTCGGCGTTGCCATCGTGGTTGATGACGCGATCCATCAGTCCTTCAGTCAACGACATAGTAGAACTCTCAATGAAAGCACCAATGTCGATGTGAAAACCGGCAGATCTCGGGTAGGGGTTCCCGAACTATGCGTCTGAGGATTGATGGTAACAGGAGGCTGGGGACACGGTGTTTACCCTGGTTCAGGCCCT
Organism: Secale cereale; assembly: GCA_902687465.1. Classification (NCBI taxonomy): domain Eukaryota; kingdom Viridiplantae; phylum Streptophyta; class Magnoliopsida; order Poales; family Poaceae; genus Secale; species Secale cereale. Next base: position 74,906,867 of record LR738713.1, read on the forward strand.
CTCGATCGAGGTAATACCCTACTTCCTGCTATATTAATATGGATGAATATGAATACAAGAGTTGATCTACCTCAAGATGGTATTGGCTAAACCCTAAAGTCTAGCCTATGAGGATTTGTGATTCTCTATTAGCCTGTACGGACTAAACCCTCCAGTTTATATATGCACCGGAGGGGCCTAGGGTTTGTACATAACCATCTTGCAGAGGAAGGAAATATTACACCCGAACCTAAAACATACCATTACACGAATACAGGAGTCCTATCCGGATATGAGAGACGATCTTCGACTATGATCTTCGTGGCCCACCAGTCCGGCTCACCAAGAGTTATCTGGCCACCCGAGGACCCCTCGTTCCAGGACTCCCTCACATGTCCCCATCTTTCACCGGCGACGAATGAACAGTGAAATGATATTTGGGGAGTGAGATAGTGTGCTTGACACGCCGGTTGTGGACTGTAGCCGACGCACCTTCTCGCGTCAGCCATAGGCGTACTATGCATCGACGGTGCTCCAAGATATTTTGTGATGCATCTCACACGGTTGGTAATAATAAACTGTGTGTGATCTACTTGATTTATCGTCTTGATTTGAATTACGTAATGTGGTTACAGTTACAAAGGATGGTGTTTAAATTGTTAGAACTTTTATTTGCAATGAACATGCAACTATAGGTTTGTCGTCAAAAAATGGAATTATTCAGGGTTCGTTTGGACATTTTTACACATTAACTGGGTTTTCCAGGCATTTTATACGCATAATTCAAATTTGAACTACATGCACATTCTCCAGTGCATATAAACTGGTTGAAAAATCAAATATTTGTCCTTGGTTGCATGCTTAGGTCCCATGCAAGAAATGGGAATGAACTTCAAACACCCATGCCACCGTCACTCGGCCGCAAACATTGAGATACCTGGTTTTTTAAATTCTGGTAAATCCAAAACTCGTCTGAAATTCATGAAAGTTGGCATGCTATCATGGAGCGGCATCAACATGTCGTGGTAAAATTTTTGTCCCATTTGGGGCAGGTTTGGGTATAAGCTTCTCACAAACCAGAGCTTCTCACAACAAGCGGGATGGTTTCAGTAGGGAACGTGCCACCCTTGGGGACGAAACGATATCCATTGCCTCTTATTGCTTTCAAAAAAATTCGAGTGTCAACAAAGAACAACAGGAGTGTTGTGTTCAATTTTTGAATTTTTCGGGGTTCGTTTGGACATTTTTATACATTAACTGTGTTTTACAAGCATTTTATGCGTATAATTCAAATTTGAACTACATGCACATTCTCCAGTGTATATAAACTGGTTGAAAAATCAAATATGTGTCCTTGGTTGCATGCTTAGGTCCCATGCAAGAAATGGGAATGCATTTTAAACACCCTGCCACCGTCACTCGGCCGCAAACATTGAGATACCTGGTTTTTTAAATTCTAGTAAATCCAAAACTCGTCTGAAATTCATGAAACTTGGCATGCTATCACGGAGCAGCATCAACATGCCGTGGTAAATTTGTTGTGCCATTTGGGGCAGGTTTGAGTATAAGATTCTCACAAACCTTACCTTCTCACAACAAGCGTGATGGTTTCGGTAGGGAACGTGCGACCTTTGGGGACGAAACGATATTCGTTGCCTCTTATTGCTTTCAAAGTCTTTCGAGTGTCAACATAGAACAACAGGAGTGTTGTGTTCAATTCTGGAATTTTTCGGGGTTTGTTTGGATATTTTTATACATTAACTAGGTTTCCGAGGCATTTTATGCGCATAATTGAAATATGAACTAAATGCACATTCTCCAGTGCATATAAACTGGTTGAAAAATCAAATACGTGTCCGTGGTTGCATGCTTAGGTCCCATGCAAGAAATGGGAATGAATTTCAAACACCCTGCCACCGCCACTCGGCCGCAAACACTGAGATACATGGCTTTTAAATTCTAGTAAATCCAAAACTATTCTAAAATTCATGAAACTTGGCATGCTATCATGGAGCAGCATCAAAATGCCGTATTAAATTTTTTGTCCCATTTGGGGCAGGTTTGGGTATAAGCTTCTCACAAACCTAAGCTTCTCACAACAAGCGTGATGGTCACAACAACCACGTTTGGGGATGAAACGATATCTGTTGCCTCTTATTGCTTTCAAAAAATTCTAGTGTCAACATAGAACAACATGAGTGTTGTGTTTATTTTTGGAATTTTTCGTGGTTCGTTTGGACATTTTTATACATTAACTGGGTTTTCTAGGCATTTCATGTGCATAATTGAAATTTGTACTACATGCACAAGCTCCAGTGCATATAAATTGGTTGAAAAATCAAATCTCTATCCTTCGGGGCATGCTTAGGTCCCATGCAAGAAATGAGAATGAATTTCAAACACCAGGGCACTGTTGATTGCCGGCAAAATGTTGAGATACTTTGTTTTTAAATTCTAGTAAATCCAAAACTCGTCTGAAATTCATGAAACTTGGCATGCTATAATGGAATGGCACCCAACATGTTGTGGTATTTTTTGTGTCCATTTTGAGAGAAGGCGCACTCGAATAACAGCCAACAAAGGAATTTTGAAACAAATAGTTGCCACTGTAACATCTCAGACGTTTTGTATAATTTAAATTGTGTGAGTTCTCTTAACCATTCACTTGACACCATGCCTCACTCTTTTAATGGCTAGGAGGTGCCGTGCGGACAGGTGCTTGAGTGCTTGACTAAACATAAGGCATGCAAGCTGTACTCCAATGCGGAGGCTCAACAGGAAGCGTGCGAGTTGTACGCCGCGCAGGCTCACCGGGAAGCGAGCCCTTTGACTTCCATAGTTGCCTGCCTTGCTCGCATCCTATCCATTAATGGCGCCCAAGCTGCAATTTAATTCGGTTTTTAAATATAAAATACTCATCGCAAACGTTTTAGTTAGAACACCAGTATGAAAACCGACGGCTTCCCTAGGAAGCCAAGGGAAAATGTGCCGAGCAGGATTTCTGCAGCTCTTGATCGCAAATATTTTAGATAGAACACCCGTATGAAAAGTGAGAGCTATGGTCTTCCCCCTTAAGTCGAGGGAAAATCCGTAGCGCAGGATTTGTGCATCCCTTCAACACAAACGGTCGTTTTGGATGACCCGTGTGCAAGCACGTACAAACAATTTGGTAAGATTTGAATTTGTCATATTGGGTATGTTGCCATTTGTCAAACTGGAAAGATTTACATTTGTTGATCTAGCTAGAAACGTTGCCATTTGTCAATCCTTGTAACACTGCGATTTGTCAAAATATGCAGCTAGAAATCACTAGCACTATCTAATTTTTGCAACTAAAATTCAGTAATTAAGCATAGATTTCATTCATAGATTAAGCAGTCGTTGTTAATTTATACAAACAGTTCAACTCGACAGCTGAACCAACCAAACTTTTCCCCAATTGTTGCCAACCACGTACTGAAATAGCTAGTTCAACTATATATAATAGCTAATTTTAAGTACGTTGTACAGTTCGACCACATCTATAGTTAGATGAACTGAACAAAATAGCCCCTCAATACTACTACTACCACGGAGGGGCTTTGTGCTACTTCTGGCAGCCTCTCCTCTGCCGAGCGTGCTCAATAAGAGGCAGAGGAGGAGGAGGATCCTACCGACGAGCTGGAGAAATGCAATACGGTGCCTGTCGCTGCTGAACGTTCAGCGACGCACTCCAGCTCCAATGCCCACTGTCGCTCTAGACGACCCCTCTCGAAGCAGCCGGACTGCTCGTAGATCTCCTGATTCCTCGCCTCTGTGTCGGCATGTGCTGTGGCCACAACTGCAGTAAGACTCTTTGCATGCTCGATGAGGCGCTCCTCCTCCTCCCGCACGAACTCGATGTAGCGCGCAAGGTCGCTGACGCACATGTGGCTCTCCACCTTCGCCTCCCTCCATCGGGCGGCGGTGGTGGAGCAAGTGATGATCCCAGCGATCGACGGTGGGCTGGTGGCCACGGCGGCCGATAATGGGGTGCCGGCCACGACCACCGCCTTGATACGTCTCTGTCGTATCTATAATTTTTGATTGTTCCATGCCAATATTCTACAACTTTCATATACTTTTGGCAACTTTTATACTATTTTTTGGGACTAACATATTGATTCAGTGCCCAGTGTCAGTTCTTGTTTGTTGCATGTTTTTTGTTTCGCAGAATATCCATATCAAATGGAGTCCAAATGGAATAAAAATGGATGGCGATTTTTTTTTGAAATATATGTGAATTTTGGGAAGCGGAACCAACATGTGACGATGCCCGAGTGGGCCACGAGGTAGGGGGCGTGCCGACCAGGGGCACGCGCGCCCTGGACCCTCGTGGCCACTCCGTAAGGCAGTTGATGCCCTTGTTTCGCCTCAAGAAAGCTAATTTCCGGATAAAAAACGTGTCAAAAAGTCAGCCCAATCGGAGTTACGGATCTCCGAGAATATAAGAAACGGTGAAGGGACAGAATCTGGGAATGCAGAAACAGAGAGAGACAGAGAGACAGATCCAATCTCGGAGGGGCTCTCGCCCCTCCACCGCCATGGAGGCCATGGACAAGAGAGGAAACCCTTCTCCCATCTAGGGAGAAGGTCAAGGAAGAAGAAGAAGGAGGGGGCTCTCTCCCCCTTGCTTCCGGTGGCACCGGAGTGCCACTTGGGCCATCATCGTGTGACGGCGATCTACACCAACACCTCCGTCATCTTCACCAACATCTCCATCACCTTCCCCCATCTATCTACGGTGGTCCACTCTCCCGCAACCCGCAGTACCCTCTACTTGAACATGGTGCTTTATGCTTCATATTATTATCCAATGATGTGTTTCCATCCTATGATGTCTGAGTAGATTATCATTGTCCTATCGGTGATTGGTGAATTGCTATGATTGGTTTAAATTTCTTGTGGTTATGTTGCTGTCCTTTGGTGCCCATCATATGAGCGCACGCGTGGATCACACCATAGGGTTAGTTGTATGTTGATAAGACTACGTATTGGAGGGCAAGAGTGACAGAATCTTCAACCTTGCGTAGAAATTGATGCATATGGGATTGAAGGGGGACCAATATATCTTAATGCTATGGTTGGGTTTTACCTTAATGAACGTTAGTAGTTGCGGATACTTGCTAATAGTTCCAATCATAAGTGCATAGAATTCCAAGTCACGGATGACATGCTAACAGTGGCCTCTCCCACATAAAACTTGCTATCAGTCAAGTAACGTAGTCAATTGCTTAGGGGCAATTTCGCAACTCCTACCACCACTTTTCCACACTTGCTATATTAACTTTATTGTTTCTTTATCTAAACAGCCCCTAGTTTATATTTACGTGCACTTTATATTCTTGCAAACCTATACCACAAAAACTACAAAAGTACTTCTAGTTTCATACTTGTTCTAGGTAAAGTAAACGTCTAGCGTGCGTAGAGTTGTATCGGTGGTCGATAGAACTTGGGGGAATATTTGTTCTGCCTTAAGCTCCTCGTTGGGTTCGACACTCTTACTTATCGAAAGAGGCTACAATTGATCCCCTATACTTGTATCAAGAGCTTTTTCTGGCGCCGTTGCCGGGGAGCAATAGCATGGGGTGAATATTCTCGTGTGTGCTTGTTTGCTTTATCACTAAGTTGATTTTATTTGCTATTCTAAGTTGTTTTCTTTCTTTAGTTATGGGTAGGAAACACACCTATACCACAAAAACTACAAAAGTACTTCTAGTTTCATACTTGTTCTAGGTAAAGTAAACGTCAAGCGTGCGTAGAGTTGTATCGGTGGTCGATAGAACTTGAGGGAATATTTGTTCTGCCTTAAGCTCCTCGTTGGGTTCGACACTCTTACTTATCGAAAGAGGCTACAGTTGATCCCCTATACTCGTTATCAAGAGCTTTTTCTGGCGCCGTTGCCGAGGAGCAATAGCATGGGGTGAATATTCTCGTGTGTGCTTGTTTGCTTTATCACTAAGTAGATTTTATTTGCTATTCTAAGTTGTTTTCTATCTTTAGTTATGGGTAGGAAACACAAAATACCAAAAAGTTAGTGGTACCTGCTGAACCAATGGTTGAAGAACCACTCAAAATCTATCACACTACTGAAGCTTATTACTTGGATCATCTTCGATCCCTATGTGCTCGGGCTGGAGCCCCAACTAGCTTGGTTGAGGGAAAATCTTTAGATGAGCATGCTTGTTATGTGCGACACCGCATATCTGAAAAAGGGAAACTTTTACTGGATCAAATTCATCGTTTGCAATGCTATGCTTGGAATTTATGTGAAATTTATGATTTTACTTGTTGTTCTGAAGACCCTAAGAAACACCTTCCCTACCAATGTGACTTTAGTGATAATGGAATCGTATCTTCGTATGCTAAGGGTGTTTATAGTTACTATGATGTTCAACAAATTGAAGAATTTGTTGCTTTTAAGGGTGCTTATGAAATTGCTTCTTTGATTGAAAAGTATGATGCTACTCTTTACAAATCTGAAAATTTTGCCATATTTAAATATTTTTATGATAATTATGCTTCTAATGCCTATGTTAAACCATATATTGAGGCCTACTCCGCTGTCCAAGAAGAGATTAATATTTTGCAGGAGTCTATGGAAGAAGAAATCAATGACATTGTGAGCTCATTGGATGAAAAAGATGAGGAGGAGAGCGAAGAACAAAAAGAGGAAGAGCGGATTAGCTACCCGTGGCCACCTTCTAATGAGAGTAACTCTTCAACTCATACATTGTTTAATTTCCCTTCGTGCTTACCGAAGGATGATTGCTATGATCCCGTTGATTCTTTTGAAATGTCCCTTTTTGTTGATGCTTTCTATGCTTGTGGCCAAGATGCCAATATGAATTATGCTTATGGAGATGAACTTGCTATAGTTCCTTATGATAAACATGAGATAGTTGCTATTGCACCCACTCATGATAGTCCTATTAGCTTTTTGAGTTCTCCAAACTACACTATATCGGAGAAGTTTGCACTTATTAAGGATTATATTGAAGGGTTGCCGTTTTCCGTTACACATGATGATTTTGATGAATATAATATGCATGTGCTTACTGCTCCTACTTGCAATTATTATGAGAGAGGAACTACATCTCCGCCTCTTTATGTTTCCAACATGTTAAAATTGCAAGAAACTGCTTATACTATGCATTGGCCTTTACTTGATGTGTATGAATTGTTCTTGTATGACATGCCTATGCATAGGAAGAGAGTTAGACTTCGTTTTTGCATGATACATATCAGTTTGTGCTCACTACTAAATTCCAAATCATTGCTAATTAAAATTGGCTTTGATATACCTTGGGATCCGGGTGGATCCATTACTTGAGCACTATAGGCCTAGCTTAATGGCTTTAAAGAAAGCGCTGCTAGGGAGACAACCCGGAAGTTTTAGAGAGTCATTTATTTTTGTTGTGTGCTTTTATAAAGTTGCAAAACAAAAAAATAAAGAGGGGAACCTAAAACTTTTTCAAAAAGAAAAGTGAAAGTAAGAAGGACGAGCACCATTGAAATGAGGGAGCTCCTTGAACATTGTTCATGCCCATGGAAACTTTGCAAATATTAATTACAGAAACTCTTCAATAAAAATAATTATCCCCTTGTACAATTCCATTGAATTATAAAAATAATTTTCCAAGAGTTTCCTTTAGGATGATTAAATTGCTTGTTTGTTTGTGCGGTGCAAAAACAGAAACTTTGGCTGTAGTGCGCAATTTTACATTTTTTATTGGAACGTCGAAAGGATCTGAAACTTTTTGCAAAGTCTTGCTATACAAATTTTTGATTGTTCCTAATTTTTCCATGATTTTTAGAGTTACAGAAGTATGGTTATTGTTCAGATTACTATAGACTGTCTTATTTTCACAGATTGCTATTATAGCTTCATTATTTGCATATATGTTTGAATTCTTGTTGAAGCCTCCTTAACTTGGTGCCATAGAATTATGATAGCATACAGTGGGTAATGTTTGTTTATAATTATACAATAATATTAGAGCAGTACATGATGGGATTTTACTGATCATATGCACTAACCCCGCCACTAAAAGTTCGGTTAAGTTTTATGTGGATGAAGTGTTCGAAGACCGAGGATGTCTCGATGTGAGAAGGAGGAGAGGCAAGAGCTCAAGCTTGGGGATGCCCGAGGCACCCCAAGTAAATATTCAAGGAGACTCAAGCGCCTAAGCTTGGGGATGCCCCGGAAGGCATCCCATCTTTCTTCAACAAGTATCAATATGTTTTCGGATTCGTTTCGTTCACATGATATGCGTAAACTCTTGGAGCGTCATGTGCTTTTTCTTTTTCTTTTAATAAATGCACCATGCTGGTATGAGATAGTCCTTGGTTGATTTATAGAATGCTCTTAGCACATCACTTATATCTTTTGAGTATGGCTTTATAGAATGCTTCATGTGCTTCACTTATATCATTTGAAGTTTGGATTGCCTGTTTCTCTTCACATAGAAAACCGCCGTTTGTAGAATGCTCTTTTGCTTCACTTATAATAGTTAGAGCATGGGAATAACTTTTGTAGAAAGAATTAAAAGTCTCTTGCTTCACTTATATCTATTTAGAGAGTTGATAGGAATTGGTCATTCACATGGTTAGTCATAAAATCCTACATAAACTTTTAGATCGTTGAATATGATATGTTTGATTCCTTGCAATAGTTTTGCGATATAGAGATGCTAATATGTGGGAGGTACTAGTGAATGATTGTGGTCTAGTAAAAATATTGGTGTTAAGGTTTTTGATTCCCGAAGCATGCATGTATGGTCTCCTACCTATGTAACCAAATTGGCGCCCATTGTATTTTGATTGTTTATCTTCGCGTGAAGGTCGGGGGCGCGCGATGGTTAACTCCTACCAACACCCCCCCTAGGAGAATGCGTCATAGTATTCTTGCTTTGAGGGCTAATAGATTTTTCACAATAAGTATGTGAGTTCTTTTTGACTAATGTTGAGTCCATGGATTATACGCACTCTCACCCTTCCACCATTGCTAGCCTCTCTTGTACCGCGCAACTTTCGCCGGTACCATACACCCACCATATAGCTTCCTCAAAACAGCCACCATACCTAGCTATTATGGCATTTCCATAGCCATTCCGAGATATATTGCCATGTAACTCCATCGTTCCATTTATTATGACACGCACCATCATTGTCATATTGCGTTGCATGATCGTAAGATAGCTAGCATGATGTTCCCGTGGCTTGTCCGTTTTTTGATCTCATTGCTACGCTAGATCATTGCACATCCCGGTACACCGCCGGAGGCATTCATATAGAGTCATATTTTTGTTCTAGTATCGAGTAGTAATATCGAGTTCTAAGTAAATAGAAGTGTGATGATCATCATTATTAGAGCATTGTCCCTTGAAAAAAAAGAAAAAAAAAGAAAGGCCAAAAGAAAAGAAAAAAAAGAAAGGCCAAATAAAAAAAAAAGAGAAAGGAAAAAATAGGAAGGCCCAAAAAAAAGAAAAAAAAAGAAAAAAGAAAAGAAAAGAAAAAAAAGGGGACAATGCTACTGTCATTTTCCACACTTGTGCTTCAAAGTAGCACCATGATATTCATGATAGAGAGTCTACTATGTTGTCACTTCCATATACTAGTGGGAATTTTCATTATAGAACTTGGCTTGTATATTCCAACGATGGGCTTCCTCAAATGCCCTAGGTCTTCATGAGCAAGCAAGTTGATGCACACCCACTAGTTTTCTTTTCAGCTTTCATACACTTATAGCTCTAGTGCATCTGTTACATGGCAATCCCTACTCACTCACATTGATATCTATTGATGGGCATCTCCATAGCCCATTGATACGCCTAGTCGATGTGAGACTTTCTCCATACTTTTGTCTACTACCACCTTGTATTCCACCCATAGTGCTATGTCCATGGCTCACGCTCATGTATTGCGTGAAGAGTTGAAAAGGTTCGAAAAAGTAAAGTATGAAAACAATTGCTTGGCTGACACCAGGATAGGCATGAGGGGTACCTTGTGTTAAGAAAAGGGAGCATAAAAGACTATATGATTTTGTAGGGATAACGTTCTTTAGCATTGATATTTTGAAAGACTTGATTGTTTGTTGGGATGCCCGAGTATTAAATTATTTTATATCAAATGATAGACTATAGCTTTGAATCACTCGTGTCTTAATATTCATGCCATGATTACATTACATGATCAAGATTATGGTAGGTAGCATTCCACATCAAAAATTATATTTTTTATAATTTACCTACTCGAGGACGAGCAGGAATTAAACTTGGGGATGCTGATATGTCTGCATCGTATCTATAATTTTTGATTGTTCCATGCTAATATTCTACAACTTCCATATACTTTTGGCAACTTTTTAAACTATTTCTTGGGACTAACATATTGATCCAGTGCCTAGTGCCTGTTCCTTTTTGTTGCATGTTTTTTGTTTCGTAGAATACCCATATCAAACGGAGTCCAAACGGAATAAAAACGAATGTAGATTTTTTTTGGAATATATGTGAATTTTGGGAAGCGGAACCAACATGAGACGATGTCCGAGTGGGCCACGAAGCAGGGGGCGCGCCCACCAGGGGCAGGCGCACCCTAGGCCCTCGTGGCCACTTCGTAAGGCGGTTGATGCCCTTCTGTCGCCGCAATAAAGCTAATATCCGGATAAAAATCGTGTCAAAAAATCAGCCCAATCGGAGTTACGGATCTCCGGGACTATAAGAAACGGTGAAGGGACAAAATCTGGGAATGCAGAAACAGAGAGAGACAGAGAGACAGATCCAATCTCGGAGGGGCTCTCGCCCCTCCGCCGCCGTGGAGGCCATGGACCAGAGGGGAAACCCTTCTCCCATCCAGGGAGAAGGTCAAGGAAGAAGAAGAAGGAGGGGGCTCTCTCCCCCTCGCTTCCGGTGGCGCTGGAGTGCCACCGAGGCCATCATCGTGTGACGGCGATCTACACCAACACCTCCATCATCTTCACCAACATCTCCATGACCTTCCGCCATCTATCTATAGCGGTCCACTCTCCCCGCTACTTGAACATGGTGCTTTATGCTTCATATTTTTATCCAATGATGTGTTCCATCCTATGATGTCTGAGTAGATTATCATTGTCCTATCGGTGATTGGTGAATTGCTATGATTGGTTTACATTGCTTGTGGTTATGTTGCTGTCCTTTGATGTCCATCATATGAGCGCGCGCGATGGATCACATTATAGGGTTAGTTGTATGTTGATATGACTACGTATTGGAGTGCAAGAGTGACAGAAGCTTCAACCTAACATAGAAATTGATGCATACGGGATTGAAGGGGGGCCAATATATCTTAATGATATGGTTGGGTTTTACCTTAATGAACGTTAGTAGTTGCAGATGCTTGCTAATAGTTCCAATCATAAGTGCATAGAATTCCAAGTCAGAGATGACATGCTAGCAGTGGCCTCTCCCACATAAAACTTGCTATCAGTCTAGTAACATAGTCAACTGCTTAGGGGCAATTTCGCAACTCCTACCACCACTTTTCCACACTCGCTATATTAAATTTATTGTTTCTTTATCTAAACAACCCCTAGTTTATATTTATGTGCTCTTTATATTCTTGCAAACCTATCCCACAAAAACTACAAAGTACTTCTAGTTTCATACTTGTTCTAGGTAAAGTAAACGTCAAGCGTGTGTAGAGTTGTATCAGTGGTCGATAGAACTTGAGGGAATATTTTTTCTGCCTTTAGCTCCTCATTGGGTTCGACACTCTTACTTATCGAAAGAGGCTACAACTGATCCCCTATACTTGTGGGTTATCACACCTCCCGCCTTCGGGCCGCGGTGGCGGAGCGGGTGATGTCCATGGTGGCCGACAATGGGGTGGCTGCCACGACGGACACCTCCCACCTTCAGGCCGTGGCGTCGGAGCGGGAGATGGCCCTGGCTTTCAATGGAGGTTTGGCAGCAACGGCGGCCGGCAATAGCTGCCGACGGGCAGCGGCGGCGGAGCGTGTGGTGGGTGTTCCGCGCACACCCAACAGGGATGCCACGCGCACTACAGTACGCCGGGGACTGGGCCGCAGCCACGGTGTAGCCTCGCAGCTGGAGCTGTCCTCTGATGACGATGGAGTCACTGAGCGATGACGACGGACCGGTGCCATTGGTGATTGTGGGACAAGCAGACGAGATAAGCTATAGGGGCGGAGGAGAAAATGCAACGCATGACTCGCTGGCCGTGATGGTTTTTATAGCAGGACGGTAAGCATTGGGATTTTGGGGGATTTCACCGAGTCATGTGGGAAGCTTGGGCGGGAACCTGCGAGGTTGCGCGGGAACGGGCTCACCGACGATTGATACGTCTCCGTCGTATCTATATTTTTTTATTGTTACATGCTATTATATTATCCATCTAGGATGTTTTATATGCATTTATATGCTATTTCATATGATTTTTGGGACTAACCTATTAACCTAGAGCCCAGTGCCAGTTTTGGTTTTTCCTTGTTTTTGGGTTTTACAGAAAAGGAATACCAAACGGAGTCCAATTGACATGCCATTTTTTGATGATTTTTTATGGACCAAAAGAAGCCCCCGGAGTAAAAGAGTTTGGCCAGAAGAGTCCCGAGCCATCCACGAGGGTGGAGGGCACGCCCTACCCCCCGGGCTCGCCCTCCTATCTCGTGGACGACTCGGAGACCCCCTTGATGTGGGACCAACGCAAAAAATTCCTATATAAATATAGAAACCCCCGAAAAGAAACATAGATCGGGAGTTCTGCCGGCGCAAGCCTCTGTTGCCACTGAAAACCAATCTAGACCGTGTTCCGTCACCCTGCCGGAGGGGGAATCCCTCTCCGGTGGCCATTTTCATCATACCGACACTCTCCATGATGAGGGGGAGTAGTTCACCCTCGGGGCTGAGGGTATGTATCAGTAGTTATGTGTTTGATCTCTCTCTCTCTCTCTCTCTCTCTCTCGTGTTCTTGAGATGTCATGATCTTGATGTATCACGAGCTTTGCTATTATAGTTGGATCTTATGATTTTTCTCCCCTCTACTCTCTTATGATGAATTGAGTTTTCCCTTTGAAGTTATCTTATCGGATTGAGTCTTTAAGGATTTGAGAACACTTGATGTATGTCTTGCATGTGCTTATCTGTGGTGAAAATGGGATATCACGTGATCTACTTGATGTATGTTTTGGTGATCAGCTTGCGGGTTCCGTGACCTTGGGAATCTATGCATAGGGGTTGGCACACGTTTTCATCTTGACTCTCCGTTAGAAACTTTGGGGCACTCTTTGAAGTTCTTTGTGTTTGTTGAATAGATGAATCTGAGATTGTGTGATGCATATCGTATAATCATACCCACGGATACTGGAGGTGATAATGGAGTATCTAGGTGACATTAGGGTTTTGGTTAATTTGTGTCTTAAGGTGTTATTCTAGTACGAACTCTAGGATAGATCGAACAGAAAGAATAGCTTCGTATTATTATACTACGGACTCCTGAATAGATCGATCAGAAAGAATAACTTTGAGGTGGTTTCGTACCCTAAAATAATATCTTCGTTTGTTCTGCGCTATTAGTAACTTTGGAGTGACTCTTTGTTGCATGTTGAGGGATAGTTATATGATCCAGTTATGTTATTATTGTTGAGAGAACTTGCACTAGTGAAAGTATGAACCCTAGGCCTTGTTTCAAAGCATTGCAACACCGTTTATGCTCGCTTTTATCATTAGTTACCTTGGTTGTCGGAGATATTGACCATGGGTGTCTTCATCGACCACCGATGGCGTTTCAAGACAAATAAGGGCCGCCTCTCATCCTCTGGCTGCCTGTGTATCGGGCCGCCTCCTAGGGCCGCAACGCCCAGGAGCCGGCTGCCAGCAGGCGGTGAAGCCCTGATAGGCGGCAGCCTGATGGCCAGCATCCAGAAGACGGCCCCGGGCCTCCCCCTTGGGGCGTGTGCTGGAAAGCCACGATGAGACTAAGGCATGGCTACTGTCAAGCTTCTCCCTAAAGAATCCACAGAAGCGTGGCTACAGTGATAGTGTACCTTACGGACAATCCCTAAATGCCGTATCACTGTAGCCATGTTACCGATGACCTAGCCTTGGTCAGAGGAGGCCATGATCCCACTACCCATAGGCGGAGTGGCCAACAGGCAGCAGGCCCCACCAGTCAGTGAGCCACCCAGAAGCAAGCGACCTTTGGCAGGCGGCCTGGGGGACGGGCCGCCCTGTAGCAGGCGGCAAACCGTGCCTGGGAGTCTGAACCCCATCAAGATGACAAGACAGGACGTGGTGGCAGTGTATGACCAAGAGTTGGCGGCACTGTAGCCATTCCCTCCTGACAATGCTCCCGTCAGCAGAAGGACGCCAGTAAAAGACAATCACGTGGGCCCACACACGACGGAGAGGCCGGCACCCAGAGACATTGACGGCCGGGGGCCACTCCACCTAGATTACCATTGTACCCCTGGGGGGTAGGCCTATATAAACCCCCCAGGGTCCTCCATGTGGAGGGGTTGGACCCTAAGAGACACAGACAGAGAGAGAGAGAGAGAGGTATCGATAGGAAGAAACCCTAGCGATCACTCCCGTTCCGTAGAGAGAAGGTACAGAGCTAGCCTTGCCCTTCTTCTTCCTCTAGACGGCACAACTCAAGGAGCGATCTTGTAGCTACCATATTGACATTAGTCATGACGCGGAGCCCCCGCAGAGCAGGACTAGGGGTGTTATCTCCACGGAGAGCCCCAAATATGGGTAAGATTTGTAGGCATCCTATGTATCGCCTTATCCCGCTTCTAGGGCCCGGCGACGTAGTCTTGTCCCCATGCATGATAAGTCATCCTTTGGCATATGTTGCAGCAAAACCCCGACATTTGGCGCCCACCGTGGGGCGAGGTGCACCGTCATCCGGAGACATGTTCTGGACGGGAACTTTGTTCCTTCCTGGCGAGCACAGCCAGCCCGGCACGCCAATTGGCGTGGATGCCGTGTTGCTTCACGGCGCCGAGACCACATGCGCTGCGAACAAGCTCGTCGATCTTCTCGGCGAGGTCCACCTCCACGACGAGCTCTCTCCGGTCACAGCCACAGTCGGCTCGGAGAGCTGCCTCGTCGAGCTCTTCGACAAGATGCACATCGTCGACGAGCGCGCCTCCGACATGGAGTTCATTGGCTCCTTCGATCCGCCCATCGATATGATCGTCGACCTCGACACGGCATCCGCCGACTCCTTCCCCGACCACGTGGTGGTCATCGATGATCCCCTCCCCCCTGCGACCTGCGACACTAGCGCCAGCACCGTCACGGAGGTGCTGGCCGCCAGCCACGACGAGCCTTCCAACAAGTCTGGCCAGGACCCGCTGCGGGAGGCCATGCAGAGTCTCTCCGCCCCCATCGCCGCGGGAACAGACGGCGCGGCGCTGGAGGCCCTCCGCGCCTCGCTCCTCGACAATGCCAACAAGTTGGCTGCCTCCCGGCGCCTCACTGAAGCCTACCACCGCGAGATCGACCGTGTTATAGGCGGCACGCCGGCTGCTGGCGAGCCTAGCCGAGCCGGCGTCGTCCGTGATCGATGTGGAGCCCTCGCCAGCATGTTGGGGGCCCCAAGACTGGTGTATGCCACCCCGTCGGAGAACATAAGGGGTGCCCAGGGGGCAGTTGATGAGCTGAACCACTTGGAAGGAGATGATCTTCGCTGCATGACACAGTGCGTCCAGCAGCTCCTCGACACGGCGGCCGAACAGCAGGAGGCCCGCCGCCGTGCTCTGGAAGCCGATGCGCAAGCAGACAACCGTCCTCTTCGGTGGGAGCAAGGGGCTACGTCCCGCTTGCCAGCAGTCGGCGCTCGCAGCCAGTGCGACTCAGAGGCGGCTGCAGGCCGCAGTTGACAGACTCGCATCACCATCGAGCGCGATCAAGACGGTCGCCCAAGATTGTAGAACGGTGAAACGAGCGCTCGCCTCCCCCTCGCCGGGAGAGGCGTGTGTCCCCGCCTCCTGTCGACCATCTGTCCCTCGGAGGCCGCTTGGGCCGCCGCGAGGGAGTTGGGGAGAACGATGCCCGCCACCGCCTTGACCGACTGGCTGGTGAAGTTGGGGAGAACGATGCCCGCCACCGCCGCGAGGAAGAAGACGCACTCGGCCCGACTTGTTTTGGCCCTCGCATCCGTGACGAGCCTTTCCCCA
Organism: Secale cereale; assembly: GCA_902687465.1. Taxonomy (NCBI): domain Eukaryota; kingdom Viridiplantae; phylum Streptophyta; class Magnoliopsida; order Poales; family Poaceae; genus Secale; species Secale cereale. The sequence goes on from LR738713.1 coordinate 74,923,047, forward strand.
AAGGTTTCGCACTTCCCCGTGACACTCCCAAGTACAATGGATCCGTGAAGCCATAGGACTGGCTGGTGGATTACTCCACGGCCGTCAGCATAGCAACCGGCAACAAGCGTGTTGTAGTGAAGTATGTACCTCTCATGCTCCAGGGCAGGTCTCAGACGTGGTTAAACAGCCTCAAGCCCAACAGCATCAACAGCTGGCTGGACTTCACCGATGTCTTCACTCGCAACTTCACCAGCACCTACAAGCAGCCGCCCAAGCCACGACAGCTCTCCCTATGCGTCCAAGGTTCGAACGAGTCCGCTCGTGACTACCTGACGCGTTGGGCCGAGCTGCGCAATTCTTGTAAAGGGGTGCATGAGGTGCAAGCCATCGAGTACTTCACGACCGGGTGCAGAGAAGGCACCTTACTCAAGAACAAGCTCCTCTGCGACGAGCCCACCACGCTGGACGAGCTGCTAAGCATAGCAGACAAGTACGCAACAGCAGATTCTTCCATGAAGTCTGAGCTGGACGTAGATGCTTCGGGAAAGATGGCCCCACCGGCTCCTCGGATGCCGGCTGGAGAGTCCAGTCAGCACCAGCAGCAGACAGAGAACAAGCGCAAAGCCCCC
>LR738713.1:74932029-74978357 GCA_902687465.1 Secale cereale
GAATGGGCTTACCATCCAGAGGGCCTCTATGATTCCATAGAACCATAGGAAAGAACTTGAGCCAATCACTGGATGGTTGTCACCATCCAGAGGGCCTCTATGATTCCATAGAACCATAGGAAAAACTTTAGCCAATCACTGGAATGGGCTTACCATCCAGAGGGCCTCTATGATTCCATAGAACCATAGGATAAAACTTTAGCCAATCACTGGAATGGGCTTACCATCTAGAGGGCCTTCATGAAGTGTCCTCTTTGGTCCTGATATGACCTTATGCTTGAAAAAGCTCTTCAGGGAGTTATTGCTTCTAAGTACATATGACCTGCAAAATCATTTTAAACCGATCGATTTGTTTGAAATATGACATATGATAATACATGTATGGTTGTCCCCATAAGATGTTTGTATTGGAAAAAAGGCTGAGCCCCCGGTTTACCGAGGGAGCCGGTTTATTCATTAATCATAATATATACATAGGATATAGTGGAGCTCATGGCTCAGGTATAGTAGGGCCACAAGAGGGCGATGTTCCATGGCCTCTTTATCTCCTCTTCTGATGTTCGTGAGTCCTTGTGTTCTCAAATGTCCACCAGGTAATATGAACCGTTGTGCAGATTCTTGCTGACCACAAAGGGCCCTTCCCAAGGCGGGGATAGCTTGTGCATATCTGTTTGATCTTGGATGAGCCGGAGTACTAAGTCTCCCTCCTGGAATGTCCTTGTCTTGATCCGGCGGCTGTGATATCTGCGCAAGTCTTGTTGATAGATCGCAGACCATGCTGCTGCTATATCACGCTCTTCATCCAGCCGGTCCAAACTGTCTTGTCGTGCCTGCTCATTGGCCGCTTCAACATAGGCCGTCACCCTTGGTGAATCATGACGGATATCACTTGGAAGCACCGCTTCAGCACCATATACCATAAAGAAGGGTGTGTAACCTGTGGACCGGTTTGGCGTAGTATTGATACTCCAAAGGACAGAAGGTAACTCCTCAACCTAGCACCCAGGTGTTCTTTGCAAAGGAGTCATAAGCCGGGGCTTGATTCCTCGCAAAATCTCCTGATTTGCTCTTTCAGCTTGACCATTGGATTGGGGGTGGGCCACAGAAGATACGTCTAGGCGAATGTGTTCTCGTTGACAAAATTCTTCCATCTCACCCTTAGATAAATTGGTGCTGTTGTCTGTGATGATGCTGTGTGGAAAGCCAAACCGGAAAATTACCTTTTTGATGAACTTGACTGCTGTGGCCGCATCACACTTGCTCACAGGCTCTGCCTCAATCCACTTTGTAAACTTATCCACCGCCACCAGTAGATGAGTTTTCTGATCTTGAGATCGCTTAAAGGGTCCAACCATATCAAGCCCCCAAGTCGCAAACGGCCAGGTTATTGGTATCATCCGGAGCTCCTGTGCCGGAACAAGAGCACGTCGCGTAAACTTCTGACAAGCATCACACTTCCGGACAAGATCCGCCGCATCAGCATGAGCTGTCAGCCAATAGAACCCATGTCGAAAAGCTTTAGCCACCAATGATTTTGAACCAGCATGATGACCACAATCCCCTTCATGGATCTCGCGAAGAATATCACAACCTTCCTCAGCTGATACACACCGCTGAAATGCTCCAGAGACGCTGCGATGATGAAGCTCCCCGTTTGCAATTGTCATGGACTTAGAACGCCGGACTATCTGTCGTGCCTCTATCTCGTCGTCCGGTAGCTCTCCTCGGCTCAGATACGCCAAATAGGGAAGCGTCCAATCCGGAATAACATGAAGTGCCGCAACTAGCTGTGCCTCCGGATCAGGAACAGCTAGGTCTTCCTCTGATGGTACTTGTACTGACGGACTGTGCAGCTCATCCAAAAAGGTATTTGGTGGTACCGGTTTACGTTGAGAACCCAGCCGGCTTAAAGCATCAGCCGCTTCATTCCTTCGTGGGTCTATGTGGTCCACTTGATACCCTTTGAAATATCCAGCAACTGCTTCCACTTCTCGTCTGTAAGCTGCCATGAGAGGATCTCTCGAATCCCACTTGCCTGAAACTTGCTGCGCCACCAAATCTGAATCGCCGAAACACTTGACTCGGCTTAAGTTCATCTCCTTTGCCATCCGTAAGCCATGAAGTAACGCTTCATATTCCGCTGCATTATTAGTACAAGGAAACAATAAACGGAGGACGTAACAAAACTTATCACCTCGCGGGGAAGTTAAGACCACTCCAGCCCCCGAGCCTTCTAACTGTCTTGAACCGTCAAAGTGAATCGTCCAGTATGTAAGATCCGGCTTCTCCTCAGGTGTTTGTAATTCTGTCCAATCATTGTTGAAATCCACCAATGCCTGAGACTTGATAGCGGTGCGTGGCACATATTTCAACTCATGTGGGCTGAGCTCAATGGCCCACTTCGCCACTCTACCCTTAGCTTCCCTGTTCTGGATTATATCCCCTAATGGTGCTGAACTAACAACAGTTATTGGATGGCCTTGGAAATAGTGCTTCAACTTCCGGTTTACCAGAACACACCATACACCAGCTTCTGCCAATGCGGGTACCTCTGCTTAGACTCAATGAGTACTTCACTCACGTAATAAACTGGACACTAAACCGGATATTCCTTCCCTACTTCCTTGCGTTCAACCACGATCGCCACACTAACTGCCTGTGCGTTGGCGGCGACATATAACAGCAAAGGCTCATTATCAACAGGGGCAGCCAGGACTGGTGGCCTTGCTAGCTGTCGCTTCAAATCCTCAAACGCAGCATTTGCCTCATCACTCCATATAAACCGATCCGTCTTTCTCAGCATCTGACAAAGTGGAATCGCCTTCTCCCCCAAACGACTAATGAACCGGCTCAATGCTGTGATCCAGCCAGCGATACGCTGAACATCATTAATGCAAGCCGGTTTAGTTAAAGATGTGATTGCCTTGATCTTTTCTGGATTAGCTTCTATTCCTCTCTTTGACACCAAAAACCCAAGGAGCTTGCCTGCTGGAACACCAAAAGCACACTTCTCCGGATTAAGCATCATCTTATAGGCCCGTAGATTGTCAAAGGTCTCCTTGAGGTCCTCTATCAGCGTCTCCTCCTTCCTTGACTTCACCACGATATCATCCACATAAGCATGAACATTTCTCCCTATCTGCCCCTTAAGACAATTCTGTACGCAACGCTGATAAGTTGCTTGGGCACTCTTGAGCCCAAAAGGCATAGATACATAGCAAAAAGCACCAAAAGGAGTTATGAAAGCTGTCTTCTCCTGGTCCTTAACTGCCATCTTGATCTGGTGATATCTTGAGTATGCATCCAAAAAACTTACCCGCTCACATCCCGCTGTAGCATCGATGATCTGATCAATGCGAGGGAGAGCAAAAGGATCAGTTGGACAAGCTTTATTGAGGTCTGTGTAGTCCACACACATTCTCCATTTTCCATTCTTCTTTAACACCAGCACCGGATTAGCCAACCACTCTGGGTGAAAAACTTCCAGTATGAACCCTGCAGCCAAAAGCCTGGCCACCTCCTCTCCTATAGCCTTGCGCCTCTCTTCGTTGAAGCGGCGCAGATATTGCTTGACCGGTTTAAATTTCGGATCAATATTAAGACTGTGCTCAGCGAGTTCCCTCGGTATACCTGGCATGTCAGAAGGTTTCCATGCAAAGATATCCCGGTTCTCACGAATGAACTCGATGAGCGCGCTTTCCTATTTGGGATCAAGGTTAGCGTTGATAGTGAATTGCTTCGATGAATCGCCTGGCACAAAATCAACTTGCTTGGTCTCCTCCGCCGATTTAAACTTCAATGCCGGGTCATGCTCCGTAGTTGGTTTTTTCAACGGGGTCATATCTGCCGGATCAACATTATCTTTGTAAAACTTCAACTCCTCTGTAGCACATACTGCCTCCGCGTAGGCAGCGTCTCCCTCTTCACACTCCAATGCAATCTTGCGACTTCCATGAATCGTGATTGTTCCTTTGTGACCCGGCATCTTGAGCTGTAGATAAACATAACGCGGCCTGGCTATAAACTTGGCATAAACCGTCCTCCCGAACAGAGCATGATAAGGGCTCCGAATTTTGACCACTTCAAACGTGATCATCTCTGACCTGGAATCCTGCTCATCTCCGAAGGTAACTTCTAAATCAATTTTTCCAACTGGGTAGGCTGACTTACCTGGCACTACTCCATGAAACACTGTATTTGACTGTCTCAGCTTTTTATCCATCAATCCCATACGACGGAAAGTATCATAATACAAGATATTGATGCTGCTGCCGCCGTCCATGAGAACTTTAGTGAATTTGTAGCCACCCACCTGTGGTGCTACTACCAAGGCAAAGTGGCCCGGATTATCAACTCGCAGCGGATGATCCTCCCTGCTCCACACAATAGGCTGTTCTGACCAGCGCAGAAATTGCGGTGTTGCCGGTTCAACCGCATGGACCTCCCGCTTTAAAACTTTCTGATCCCGTTTACCCAAACTCGTAGTAAATACATGATACTGCCCACTACTCAGCTCCTTCGGATTACTCTGGTATCCGGATTGCTGCTGCTGTTGCTGTGGGTGCTGCTGATTGCCCTGGTTATTGTGATTACCCTGGCCCTGCTGCTGGTTGTTTTGGTTATTGTAACCACCTTGACCACGCTGCTGATTGCCTTGGTTATTATAACCGCATTGGCCATACTGATTGTTACCTCGGTGATTATAACCACTGTTGCTGCCACGATATCCTGATCCGGAGCCATTCCCCTGGTGACCCAGACCGTAGAACCCTGGGCCTGAGCCGCCGTTTGGGGGCCTGCTGTTAGAGTTGAAGCGGCCCATTATGGCTTCCATCAAGGGCCTGCATTCTCCTATAGTGTGTTTCGCTGGTCGTTCCCTTGTGCTATGCTTCGGACAAGGCTGACTTAATTCCTGGTCCCAACTAACATCCCCTCCGTCGGTTTGCAGAGGTGGTTTGCCCCTATTGCGCTGAAAACCCCCTTGAACTTGGGTATTGGCCACGAAATCAGAGCCACCCTCTGCCTTTCGCTTGCCTAAGAAACTGGTACCAGCCGGATTAACCTGTGCCGATTTACCAGGCTTATTGACCTTTCCGGCTTTGTCTCCCTCTGCTTCTGGATACTTATTGTTGTCAGAATCCCCGTACTTCACCAGAGCGCTCATGAGCGTCCCCATATCATTACAATCCCGTTTAAGCCGTCCTAGTTTTAACTTTAAAGACTCAAACCGGCAATTGTTTTCTAATGTCACTATTGCCGTACTGGGATTAATACCATTCGAAGAGTGCAAGATCTCTGACACTCGCCGCACCCATGCACTTGTAGGCTCTTGTTCTCCTTGCACACAAGATTCTAGATCTACTACCGACATCGGCTGCTTGCATGTATCTTTGAAATTTTTGATAAACTGGTGACGTAGCTCTCCCCATGACCCGATAGAATTAGGGGGTAAACCCTTTAGCCAGGTCCGGGCTATACCTTCAAGCATCATAGTAAAGTATTTTGCACAAGCCGCTTCATCTACATCCAGCATCTCCATGGCCATCTCGTAACTCTCAACCCAAGCTTCTGGAGCCAAGTCTGCCGTGTAATTAGGCACTTTACGCGGACCTTTGAAATCCTTGGGCAGCTTCACGCTCCGTAAAGCGGGGATAAGACACTGCACCCCAAAGGAACTCGTTGCAACTCCGTGTTCTGCTGTGGTTGTGTGAACCGGCGTTGTTTGACGGACTTCTTCCCGGGCCACCGATCTAACCCTATTTGCATCCTGAGCTTGTGTGTCCATGCCTGCCAGATTATTTTGTCTGTGACGGTGTCTCCTGCGTTCACTGCTAGACACTTCTGGTTCCTCCCAATGCCTAGTGTAACTCCGGCTGGGGCGTGGTGTTCAATGGAGCCTCTCCCGGCTATGAGAATATGCTTGCTGTTGTATTAGCGCTGTATTAAGTAGATCCTTAACCCTGCGTGCCTCCAACGCCATAGGTGATGTCCCCTCAATGGGTAAAGCGGCCAAGCGTGAAGCGACAGCAACGATGTTGTCCAAGGGATTTGAATAATGACCCGGAGGGGTCGGAACGTGAGGCACAGACGTGACCCGCCGTTCTTGCTCCTCAGTACGTTGCTGAACCGGCTCATCCCTTGCCGGAGGTGCCCTCCGGTTTGACACCGGATCGTTGCTGGTTCCCGCCCCGGGTGTCCTGAAAAGATCTGTCACCTCGTAAACCGGCGGTAGACGAGACTGGTACTTTCGACTCCTTACTCCTTGTGCAGAGGCTTGCTCCATCCTTAGATGAAAAGCCTGATCATTCAACTCCGCCTGTCTTATTGCTATCATAGCCTTTTCCGTTTTTAGATCTTCTCTTGCCTGATCAATCCGGCCTTTTAGCTGAAGAAGCTCTGCATCATGTTGCGCCTTGTCTGCTGGAGCTACCTCTGCCATGGCTCGGGCTGTGAACTCCTCGACTAAGGTGGATAGAACGTCAGTGGGAGAGAGAGCCTGGCCACTCCCCCCTACACCAGCTTCTGCTGTCGCCCCGTTCACCGTGGATTGCTGCGTAGGTTGTGAACCAGCCATAAAGACAGCCACCCGGTTTGGCGGGTCAAAGGGGCCCGGAATGCTGTCTCCGTCGGACTCACCCTTAGACCGGCCGTCCCGCAACTGATACAAAGATTCAGTCTCTCCGGATGAAGATTCATCGTCGGAATAGATAACGGTCTCGCCACCGGACTCTGATCCGTCCTCGGCTTGGACCCCGTGAACTGCTCCAACGAAAACGTGCTTCATGGCGGGCTGAATCCGGGCCGATCTCGCACGCTGAGCCAGCTCGACGATGTTGGGGAAGATGTCCGGCTCAGGTCCCGGTTCGCCGATTTTGCCAATGAAGACGTGGATGCCGCCGAAGGGAACCCGGTACCTGTATTCGATTGAATTGGCCTCCGGTCCCCAGCCCGCGTCGTCGATGTAGATCCGGCCGCGGCGACTCTTGGTCATCCGGCCGACCGCGTAACCCATGAGCCCTTCAAAGCTGCCCTTCAAGAACTCGAAACCATCGTGCGGAGGCCCCACGGTGGGCGCCAACTGTTGTGGAATTAACACGGCAGATGTTCGGTTTAACGGACTTGATGATGGAACCATCGCACGGGTTAGCTTGAAGGGGTTAAAAGCACACAAAGGACACAGAGGATTTATACTAGTTCGGCCCCTTCGATTAAGGTAAAAGCCTACGTCTAGTTTGGTTTGGTATTGCTTGGGCGTCGATGAACAGGTAGCATGTGGGGACCCCGACTTAGAAGTCGAGATCACCGAATGCACGTGTATAGTGATCCCAGAGATCAATGCTCACTGAACACACAGAAGCTGAATAACAAGAGTCTTACATCCATACAAATAGTCTTACACGAATTATGGCCATTATGGCCAAGTCTTACATAGATAGAGCCTCACGGGTTGAATAGCAAATAACTCAAATAGCGGAAGTCTTCGATAACGGGTAGAACCCATGCCATCTGCCTTAACCCTACAGGCATTCTGACTGGGATAGCGTCCTAGTTCGCATGTTCGACTCCAAAGAACTCTTCCTCATATTCCTGTTCTTCCATGCCTGGCCAATTAAATAACTAGTGGCAAGCCAATGAGTACTTTGAATGTACTCGCAAGCAACCCATGATGTGGTTCAAAGTAACAAAATGCAATTGAACGATAATGAACAATCTAGCAAAGGGCTAGAATAAATATTCTACTATCAAGTTTATGCATCAATAACCTCGCGTAACCTCGAAGACAGGTTACCGTTATCAACATGAATATGATTCAACTCATCGAGTCAAGTCACCACCTTGACTCATCACACACATGCTATCACCGATGAAGTAAAATTCTGGACATAGTCTAAGTAGCACCACCCAACTGTCCATGACTGTGGACACGGCTATTCGAATAGTTTTACACTCTGCAGAGGTTGTACACTTTACCCACAAGATCCGGGGAACTTCCGTGTCATCCACGACCCGCGGTACCTCAAGTACCCGGGGTAAGCACCCGGTCATTACTTTTCCTTAGACGACACTAACATAGAGTCCACTCGTTGATACACGGCCCTCGGGTACAAACAATAGATCACGGGACTTGCCCTAATTTCAATGTCACGCGTACCCGAAGGGACCAACGGTGTGTCCGGTGCCCTGTAAAAACAGTCATGGCCGTCTATCCAAGCACGACCCCGTCCCGGGAAAGACCTCAAGTCTTCCCGTCACTAGTAATGCAGGCACCATGCTAGTATCGACCTAAGTAATCAATAAAGCCCCGTCCCATAAGGGGTAGTGTGGTTGCACATGTTTGGTTGGGACGGTAGTCACACATAAATCTAATCCATCATTCCACCATGCACATGATTTTACCGGCACATCACTTCTTTCTCAAGTGATGACCTAATTCAACATCACCCTCGGGCATTAGGGGCACCCGATGGGTTCATGCAAAGATTTCAACTACGAAGGCTCATGTCACACATGCATCATCAAGCATCAAGACTAACTATTTGCATGACATCTAGCACTTAGCAAGATCAAGATCAAGCATGCATCATATGGTGGTTTCAACTAGGTCACCACCATAACCCTAACATCATGCATCGGAAACAAACGGGTTCCGAAGAACAAGTGTATCATGGTCAAAGGGCTGCTTGCCTGGATTGGCTTGGTCTTCAAAGTCTTCAATTCCTTCTCCTTCTTCTTCCACAGCAACTTCGTCAAATACGGGATCTATACGTCGCATAATAACCACGGAAAAATAAGACCACAATTAAAACAGAAAAATCAAAGTGCTCAGAAAAATGTCAACTTATTTTTGTTAAATACTAGAGGGATTTCTAAGATGGGGAAAAATCTTAGTTGGAGTTTTGGAGTTACAGAGTGGATTCTATTGATTTTTGAACAGGGGTTTTACTGCTCAAGTTTGAATTTAAATTTGAACAGAACAGAAAAATTCCATAGATGTGAGTGAAAGTGGTATCATTAAATAGGTTGGAATATTACAAGATTTTAGGAGTTGGAATTATTTTATTTGGACCATTATTCTTTTCTGTAAAAATGTTTGAATTAATACAGAAAAGAAAAAGGAGAAAAAGACCTGTGCAACTGGGCCAGAGAGGCCACAGTGCGCGGCCCAGGGCGGTCCAGCCCAGCCGCACGCGTGCCTGCGCGCGCACGTCAGGTTTTTGAACCTGACGGGCGGGGCCCGGCGGTCAGTGGCAGAGAGGAGGGGGAGAGAGGTGTGGGGATGACAGGCGGGGCCCGCCTGTCATCTCCAACCTTGCGGCCACGTCGACGGCGAGCTCAACGGCGAGGTTTCTGGCCACGGCCACGGCAACGGAGGGCAGGAACGTGACTAGCGTCGTGTTGTGGATGTAGGGGTGGTGGTGCGGCACGCTGGGGAGGTCGGGTTCGCCGGCGGCGAGGTGGGACGGCAGAGGCTCGTCGGGAGGTTGTTGCTCCGGTCGTTTCCGACTGCAATAGGAGGGGGAAACAGAGGGGAAACAATCAGTGGAGTGAGGGGGTTCCGAATCGGGCAAAAGGAAGGGCAGGGGAGGCCCGTACTGCGAGATCACCGGCGGCCCGACGCGGCGGAGCTCCGGTCGATCCCGAGTACTGGGGCTACCTGGGGAGGAATTGGTGGTGTTGGGGTGTTGCTGGGGATGAGGAGGAGCTGCTGGTGCCGTTGGAGAGGCTCGGGAGGGGCTTATATAGCCGCGCCCACGGTCCACCGTGGACTCGTGCGCCGGTGAGGTTGCAGGCGAGGCTAGGAGAGGTTCTGGTGCCTGTGATCAAGCCGGGGAGGATCGTGGACTTGTTCCACGTCCAGCTGAGGTGAGAAGAGGAGCGGGGGAGCTTCTGGAGCGTGCGCGCGTGCGAGGCAGAGGAGTGGCCGTTGCGGGCGGCCGGTGCGTGTGCGACGACGGTCACTGGAGGGTGCAGGAGGAGGGGGGACAGTGCCGGTGCGGTCGCGGACGTCGAGGGGCCTCGACTAGCGCGAGGGAGTGGCCCGAGGATGTCGGGGGTGGCTGATTGGCTGGAGCTACAGTGCGTGTCCGCACTGTTGCGTGCTCCAGAGCGTGCGTATGGCTGGCACCACCGTGCCCTCGACGCTCCGGTCAAAACCAACGTGCCCAAGAGTGTCTAGAAGGTCAGGGGAGGAGTAAAGAAATGGCCTGCGGCCTTGGATGCTCTGGAGATGCTGAGAGAGAGGGAGGATGCTGGTGACTTGGTGAAAACTTGCCGTCCAGCAAGGTAAACATGGGTTCTTACCCCTCAATCATGGAGCTGGGGTGCTGGGGAAGTTACTGGGGGTAGCCAGTAAGTGAATGAACATGTGGTAAAAAGTTGAGGCCATGGAGAAAAGTAAAAGTGATCAAGATGAGGGTTTTAGTAAATCTGCAGAAGGTGTTTGATCAGTGTTTGGTCAAGCAAATGACCTCCACTTGACATGGAACTTAATAGGATTGAAAGACATGAGAAAATAGGGTGCTTCACCAAATTTGGGCTCATTTGAAGAAACTAGCCAATGTAACTTTGGTGAACCCTAGAAATCAACAGAAACAGCTTCATCTTGTTTGGGTCAAGCTAATCATCTCCCCTTGATGCACCACTTGGTGTAGCATCATCATTTGGGGTATTGATCATGCCCACAAAGTTTGAAGCTCCAGATAGAAAGTTGGTAATGTAAAGTTGTTCAAATTTGTATTTGAACAGAAAAGGTTTTGAGGTGATCTGATCAAGTTGCTCTATTCCAAATCTTGTGCCATTTGGTCTAGATGCCTTATTAGGCCATTCTAGCATGTGCACCAAGTTTGAGAGCATTTGGACAAGTTTGGCAATGTAGAGTTGCTCAAACTTCAAATATGGACAGAATGGTTATGAAGGGGTTTGAGGATGTTTTCTTGCTTCCCAAGGCATGGGACTTGGCAAGATCATCAAATATGTCATAAATGACATGATAGAATTTCCCTGGAATTTTTGGAGAATATTTCCTTTGTAAATATTTCAAAAGCTTGAAATATCCAGAAAGGGTTTTAGAGGGTTTAGCCCATTATTTTGAACATGACCAAGTGTTGAAACTCTTATATATGGACAATATATGTCCTCTGAGTCTCCCTGAATTTTGGCAAATATTTTTGAAACAGTTAAATAATTTTCCCCTATTAAAGACCATTCCCGGCCTTAAGAAAAAGCTTTTAAATAAAATAGGAAAATAACTTTTAAAATTATACCTTTGTGGTTTCTGGAAGTCCTATGACTACTAGGTCTCAAATAAACCTTTTGAAATAATTTTCTCACCCTAAATCAAGTACTTGCAGTGCAAATCTCAATTCAGGGGTTTTTGGAAAACTAAATTTATAAAATACTTTTTGGCCAAATTAATTTTGTAAGAAAATGCTATACTGTTATATAACACTTGGCATGATCATTGGGCAGAAGTTTTGCGTATGGAGATGAATTCTACAAGAGGTTATAGTTGACTTTAATGAGCACATGAAAAGCATATGAAGAAAAACTCAAATCCAAATAAAAGCCAAATGATGCTAAAAAATTTTGCTGGTCCAAATTTTCATGCTTCAAAGGTACAAATAACATGTTACAAAATGCAGGGTGTGACAGAGCAGATCGCTTGCATGTGTCTCGACGGGTTGTTTCTTGCTTGTCCTTGAACCGTCGCCGGGTCGTCCCTTTATATAGAGGCGACGCCCGGTCCGGTTTACAGAGTCCCGAGGCCGGTTCATACTTGTGTCCGCCTCGGTCTCTGCTCTTTCTTTCCTATCTCTCAAGTTACATGATCAGGCGGTTTACAAACCGTAATTCTATACATGCGCCCTAAGATCCCATGGGCCGCAGCCTTTACTAGGTATTACAATGATACAACGATATTACCATAATCCGGTTTACACTAGCCGGTTCACACCTGCTAGTAATATCCCTGACAGTACCAGCAGGCCAGCTCCTTGGCTTCCTGGTGTCTGAATGCGACAACGAGTGCAACCCAGCAAAGATCAAGGCTATTGAGAGGATGGAGAGGCCAACTCGCATACGAGACGTCCAGAAGTTTACTGGGTGCTTGGCATCACTTAGCCGATTCATCAGCCGCCTGGGCGAGAAGGCACTCCCTTTATACCAGTTGATGAAGAAGACCACCTGTTTTTATTGGAATGACAAGGCGGACGAAGCCTTTCACCAGCTCAAGAAAGTACTGTCCACGCCACCTGTCGTGGCGGCGCCAACGGACAAGGATCCCATGTTCCTTTACATAGATGCCACCAGCCGGGTAGTCAGTACTTTGATTGTGGTCGAGCGCCCAGAGGACGGCAGAGCCTTGCCTGTCCAGAGGCCGGTCTATTACTTGAGCGAGGTGCTATCAGCTTCCAAGCAGAATTATCCCCATTACTAGAAGATGTGCAATGGTGTGTACTTTTCCGCCAAGAAACTCAAGCAGTACTTCCAAGAGCATCCAATCACAGTCGTATGCACGGACTCGCTTTCTGAGATCATGGGCAACATAGATCCTTCAGGCCGAGTGGCGAAGTGGGCCATTGAGCTGGGCCCCTTCACCATCTTCTACCAGCCCCGAACTACCATCAAGCCACAAGCGCTGGCTGACTTCCTTGTCGACTGGGCCGAGACCCCGTACCTGCCGCCTGCTCCAGATTCAACCCATTGGCGGATGCACTTTGATGGATCAAAGATGCGCACTGGCTTGGGAGCCGGCGCCGTCCTTACCTCCCCCAAAGGCGACAACCTCAAGTACCCATTGCAAATCCACTTTGCCGCCTCCAACAGCGTGGCCGAGTACGAGACGCTCATTCACGGGCTCCGGATGGCCAAAGAGATTGGCCTCCGCCGAGTGCTGTTCTATGGCGACTCGGACTTGGTGGTCCAACAGTCGTCTGGTGATTGGGACGCCAAAGATGCAAACATGGCAAGCTACCGCTTCCTGGTCCAGCAAATCAGTGGGCATTTTGACGGCTGTGAGTTCCTCCACAACCACGAGCTGATAACATTCAAGCCAACGCCTTGGCGCAAATTGGATCAACTAGGCAAGCAATACCGGCCGGCGTGTCCCTCCAATGCTTACGCAAGCTATCTATCCGGCCGTTAACAGAGTCACAATCAATCTTCATGCCACCCGACCCTGGAGCAGACGGTCCAAAGATCTCAGCAGCCGGCTCGAGGACTGCTGCGCCAGCACCTGGCCCGGGGACTGCTGCGCCAACAACCGGCCTGGGGACTGCTGCGGCCGGCTCAGGAGCTCTAGCAGGCGGCCAAGGAACTTCAGCTCCAACATGCGGTCAATGGACTGCTGCGGCCGGCTCAGGAGCTCCAACAGGCGTCCCGGGGACTGCAACACCCGGCCTGGGGACTTCAGAACCCGGCCCGGGGATTTCTGGAGCCGGCCCAGGGACCTCAGTAGCATAGCAAGCGGCGGCTAACTCCAGCCCTCCACCTCCCGGCCCAACCACCCTGGTTTCAGTGGCAGAAGTAACAGGAGTCACATCACCATCATGGGCACAACCAATCCTTAGTTTCTTTGCTCAGAAGACAATTGCCAGCAGACGAGACCTTGGCACAACAAGTTCAGCGTAGAGCTTCAGCATACACAATAGTGAGCAGAGAGCTCGTTAGGCGCAGCGCAACCGGCATCTTCCAGTGCTACATAGAAGCAGAAAAGGGTCTGGCCATCTTAAAAGATATTCATCAAGGCAAATACGGCCATCATGCGGCCTCCAGATCCCTCGTCACCAAAGCTTTTCGCCACGGTTTCTTCTGGCCGACTGCTTTGGACGACGCCAAAGACCTAGTCAAGATATGCAATGGTTGTCAGCGCTTCAGCTCCAAACAACACCTGCCGGCTTCTGAACTCAAGACCATTCTGATCACATGGCCATTTGCAGTTTGGGGACTGGACATGGTGGGCCCTTTCAAGACAGCACTCGGCGGCTTGACTCATTTGCTCGTTGCTGTGGATAAGTTCACCAAGTGGATAGAGGTGAAGCCAATCAAGAAACTTAACGACCCGACGGCCGTGATGTTCATCACTGACATTACAGTCCGGTATGGCATGCCACACAACATCATCATCGACAACGGCAATTTTTTTGCCAAAGGAGCATTGGCCCGTTTCTGCGCAACACAGGGCATCTGACTGGACTTAGCGTCCCTTGCTCACCCGCAGTCAAACGGTCAAGTTGAGCATGCAAATGGCCTCATCTTGTCCGGCATCAAGCCCCGGCTAGTTGAGCCCTTGGAAGGATCGGCCGGCTGTTGCATCAAGGAATTGCTGTCTGTCCTTTGGAGCCTCAGAACAACTCCGAACAAATCAACCGGCTTCACTCCTTTCTTCCTCGTCTATGGGGCCGAGGCCGTCATCCCAACAGACGTTGAGTTTGACTTGCCTCATGTCACCATGTACACAGAAGCCGAAGCAAGAGAAGCACGAGAAGACGGCGTGGAACTACTTGAGGAGGCCCGGCTGGTAGCACTCCGCCGATCCGCCATCTACCAGCAGGGTCTCTGTCGCAATCACAGTCGGCGGGTCAGGCCGCGATCCTTCCACGAGGGGGACCTTGTGCTCCGGCTGATCCAGCGAACAGTCGGCCAGCACAAGCTCTCAGCCCCTTGGGAAGGGCCATTCATCATCAGCAAGGTACTAGGCAATGATGCCTACTACCTTATCGACGTGCAGAAGCCAAGAGCACGCACAAGAGATGATTCAGGTAAGGAGTTAAAGCGCCCGTGGAACGCCAACCTCCTTCGCCGGTTTTACAGCTAAAGGCAGTATGTATCGTACTATCTACTGTATTTTGAAAAACAACGGGATTCCCAAGGAGAACTCGGGGACTACCCTTCCCTTTATATATATGATAAGTTTTATGTCCGTGAATGTGTTATTTCCATTCCTTTGCCCGGCATCGGGCCCGAACAGACGGCCCGGGGGCTTGCCGCCTGTGCCTATGTTTAAAGTTTTTTTCTCCAACAGTCGGACAAGTAATGTGTCGGCATCATAGCCCTCTCCCACCTAAAGGTCACAGACTCGCAGAACGCGGATGTCTGACTGCGGGAGTCAAAGGCAGGAAGTGGTGCCTGCTACTTCTCGAGCTTGCGTTGTATTCCCTCGAA
Source organism: Secale cereale (assembly GCA_902687465.1). Lineage (NCBI taxonomy): Eukaryota > Viridiplantae > Streptophyta > Magnoliopsida > Poales > Poaceae > Secale > Secale cereale. The sequence goes on from LR738713.1 coordinate 74,947,192, forward strand.
GAGAAAAGGGTGATGCAGCACAATAGCGTAAGTGTTTTCCTCAGTTTTTGAGAACCAAGGTATCAATCCAGTAGGAGACCACGCGCGAGTCCCTCGCACCTGCACAAACAAATAAGAACTTCGTAGCCAACGCGATAAGGGGTTATGAATCCCTTTACGGTCACTTACAAAAGTGGGATCTGATAGATATGATAGTTTGATATTTTTGGTATTTTTGGATATAAGAATAGAAAGTAAAAACAACAAAGTAAAGTAGATTGTAGATTGATATGTTGAGAATAGACCCGGGGGCCATAGGTTTCACTAGTGGCTTCTCTCATGATAGCAGAATTCTACGGTGGGTGAACGAATTACTGTCGAGCAATTGATAGAAAAGCGAATAATTATGAGAATATCTAGGCATGATCATTATATATAGGCATCACATCCGTGACAAGTAGACCGAAACGATCACTACACCATGCACCAAAATTCCCTACCGACGTGTGTTGGGAAAAAGTCACCATTGCCGACCGACAAGATGTCAGAAAAATTTCTAATGGACTGTGGGTCGGGAAACATTTTTTCAATGACACACTATCGGTCGGGAATTCTATAACATATATCATCAAACAGTCGGTCGGGAAATCCCTTATGGCCCATGGATCATCGGTCGGTAAATAACGCCGACCAACATTCCAAAGCTAACTGGGCCTCGCGCGCGAACGGCCAAATTTTAGCGCCAATCAACGACCCAACCCGCGAACATTTTCCAAAAAAAAAAACCAATCTCCTTCTTCGTTCCCCTCGCACTTGCACAGGGCAGCCAAATCCCTAGATTTGTTCCCCACGCACGCCGCCTGGGCTCCCGCAGGTCGATCCCACGCCGTCCCAGTGCCGCCCCACGCCGCCCTCCTTCTGCAGCACCGCTCCACCGCCACCCCACACCGCCCTCCCTCTGCATCGCCGCTCCACCGCCGCCCCACATCGCCCTCCCTCTGCAGTGTCGCTCCACCGCCGCCCCACGCTGCCCTCCCTCTACAGCGCCGCTTCACCGCTGCCTCACGCCGCCCTCCCTCTGCACCGCCGCTCCGTCGCCGCCCTCCCTCTGCAGCACCGCCCCACGCCGTCCTGCCCCACCAACGTCGCCCACTGCTGTCGTGTTTCTCCACCGCCGGCCCCATGCTCTAGTGCTCTCTCTCTCTCCGGGCGCCTCTCTCCAATCCGCCGTAGGCGTGTGAGAAGCGGCTGCCACCCTCCCTGGACTGACCTCCCCCATCACCACCATCCAACTCTCGAAGACACGTAGCGGCAGCGGCAATGGTCGATGCGGCTGAGGTACAACTCTTCCCTCTTTGTATTCACCTCCCTCCCCTTCTCTCTCTCTCTCTCTCTCTCTCTAAGCTTTGTTGTGAGAGTAGGCGGGTGGGGAATGGGGAGCTCCGGCGGTAGGGAATGGCTACACCTCTTGCTTTTCTTCTCCAGATTGATGTGTACTGCTGCTAGTCTGATTGTGAGATACTATGCAGGCAGAAAATGTGCTAATGAATGTATAGAGTAGAAGCTATGTGGTAGCAATATTCACTAATTCTAGAAGTTGAGCTGTTGTGTGCAAATTTAGTTTTTTTCCATTGCAGTTCTGTCCTTTAATTCCACCGTCCCGATAGAAAGGAATTTGTAGTCATTGGTATCAAGTTTTCTTTTCTGGTTGATATGAAGACAATTGAAGAAGGGTTTAACTATAAAGTTAATACACAAAATAGCGCCGGAGATAACGATTGAAATAAATAAATGATTGTAGGCTGTCAAACATGGGCATGATCCTCGGAGAGATGAATTTTATATCAAAACACATACATGCAAGAAAGGGGAAAGGAAAGGAGTTATGTGCCGCAGGCAGCAGCAACAATTGTAAGTCTCTTTTGCCATGTTTTTCAGTATTACTCAAAAATTGTACAAGTAGAATTTATAGAGCAAGTAAATATCATTTTGCAGAAAGAACTCATAGAGAGTGCTGAAAAGCACACTGAATGGAAGGAAAAAAGCATTAAAGAAGGTGATATGTTTGCACATGTATGTGGAATGAAGGAGCCCAGGGGTCATGTACGTGTGTTAGGTCTAGGGCCAACACCTCAAGATTTGGGCACACCGGGTACACGGGGTAAATTGAGCACAAGAGTTCTAGTTGCAATGGAAGGGCGCCGAGAAGCTGAAAATCGCTTTAACATGCTCCAGGGGCATGTGCAACAAATGGAGGAAAGAAAGAACTGAATGGAATTGATGTTAGCTTCACAAGGAAGGCATAATCTAGAAACTCCTAGCTCGCAGAACGGTTCCAATTCTCGACAAGTAATGAACTATTTTCACATCTTTTCATTGCATCATAAATCGATCTTGCATGCACTAACTCTATTTCCATATTGTTGTCTGGTAGAACTCCGGAGTTGAAGTTGAGGAAGATAACGATGCTGAAGAAGATGTTGAACGGGATGATGAAGAGCCATTTGTTCATAGAAGAGTTGTTACAAAGCCCCCTGCAAGAAGCTCATCAACCCATGAAGATGAAAGCCTTGTAATCTTCACATCCTTACCTACATATTTAAATTCTGTTTTATTTTCATGTTTCTAAAATAATCATTGATTCAGATTGGTATGGATGTGCTTCTATATGCATGGACTGGTCCTGAAACTCCTGTTGCCAAGGCAACGATTATCTCAGTTGACCCAGACACTATTGTGGGCGAAGAACCCCTTGGACAAGCAACTTATGAGGTTCTTGTCAATGTTGCTATCAGAAGGGATGCCACTGTGCCTTTTGAATATGATGGTTTACAAGTTATCGTTGATGCTGTCACAAGGTCCATTGCGTGGCCATCTAGCAAGGTAATCACCTACAATATGTGTTTCGTCCACTTATCTTAAATTGTTTGATGTGTGTTACTGACTCATGATCACTTTGCTAGATGAAACCCTACAAACCAGGGGCATCTTCCTCATCCAGCCGCTAAGGTACTATAAAAGAGATGCTTCTTGGTGCTTCTTTGCTCAAAGTACATAAGTTCCTTCTAATAACTTGCTGCTTCCTAGCTCAAAGTGCACAAGTTTCTTATTCCATGATAATGATGCATAATTTGTCTTTGTACTAGTACATAATTCCATGATAATGCCATCTAATTGAATTTTTTGATATGGGTTTTGAGAGCCTGTGCAAGTGTACAGTATGAGCATCAGGTCAAATTAACTTATATTTGTGGTCAGCAATCCTATTTGCAGATATGAGCCTCGTCCTCGAGAGATTTTTTTATTACATTTCTGGAGATGATTGTTTTTAGTCCCTTTATGGCGCATACTTTTATTTTTGCATCTTGGTGGTGCATGTGTGCAGGATCACACTGCTGTGGTACTAGTGCATTTCCGTACTTGGTGGCTTAATCGCTTTTGGCGATTCAATGTTTATTGCTATTATACCAACTGAGCATTTGTTAGTACAGTGCATATACTTCTTTGAAAGTACTTGCTAAATTAATTTAATTTGTGGCACTAAAGTACATCCACTTTTCTGAATATAATGGTCAGGTGCAATCTAAGTTTTGGATCCTAAAGTATTTATATTTGACAAACAACTCATGTACATGCATGCTTCCATGGCCCTAACTATGTCATCTCTATTGTTAACATTGTAGGAAGAACATACAACAGGACCAGCAAGGTGCCATGAAGCTGGAACTTTGAGCCTATATGGTGGACCTTTTAGCTATCGTTTTGTAAACCTGTAGCTAGAACTTTGAGCCTATATAGTAGAAACAATGTATCTTTTAGCTACTGTTTTGTAGACCTATATGGTGGATTTCGTCAACGGGATATTTTGTAGCAAACAAACCTATATGTTTGCAAGTGTAATGGAGCAAACAAACCTATATGTTTGCAGCTGGTTTAAATATTTCAGAGTACATGCATATTGTATGGTATTCTTGCAGTAAGATATTTGACTTGATATTGTTTTCGTAAGGCAAAGGCAAATAATGCGTGTATGGTAGGCTAGTAAAATGCTATTGAATTGTTGGTTGGCAAAAGAAAACATCATCAGACTGTTGGTTGGGAAAGGATTAAGATAGGGCTGACAGCAAGTTGGTCGGCAAATAAAATAGGACGCCATCGGGTCATCGGTCGGGAAAAGTGTGTACAGCCCCAACGGAAAGTCGGTCGGCAAAGAAAATACCATCAGCACATTGGTCGGGAAAGGTCGACGATAAACACCATCGGGCCATCGGTCGGCAAAGTATCAATACAGGGTCGATGGATTGTCGGTCGGCGATGCTCCGAACAGCCGTCAGCCTGTCGGTCGGAAAAACTTTTTTTGTCGGGAAAGGGCTTTCCCGTCTGGACTTTCCCCAACAGACGCTGTCGGTCGGCAATAATCTTCCCCAACCGACCATCTGTTAGTGGAAGCTGTTATCCCAACAAATCTTTTTGTTTGGAATGTAGTGCTGTGGTGTAGTGGATTCTGCATCTACTACTATTACTCCACACATCGACCGCTATCCAGCATGCATCTAGAGTATTAAGTTCATAAGAACAGAATACTGCTTTAAGCAAGATGACATGATGTAGAGGGATAAACTCAAGCAATATGATATAAACAACATCTTTTTATCCTCGATGGCAACAATACAATATGTGCCTTGCTGCCCCTGCTGTCACTGGGAAAGGACACCGCAAGATTGAACCCGAAGCCAAGCACTCCTCCCATCGCAAGAACTATAGATCTAGTAGGCCAAACCAAACCGATAATTTGAAGAGACTTGCAAGGATATTATAATCATACATAAAAGAATTCAGAAAAGAACCAAATATTTCTCATAGATAATCTTGATCATAAACCGACAATTCATCGGATCTCGACAAACACACCGCAAAAAGATTACATCAAATAGATCTCCTCGAAGACAGAGGAGAACTTGGTATTGAGATCCAAAAAGAGAGAAGAAGCCATCTAGGTAGTGACTATGGACCCGAAGGTCTGTGGTAAACTACTCACAACTCATGGGGAGGCGATGGTGTTGATGTAGAAGCACTCCGTGGAAGATCCCCCCTCCGGCGGAGCTCCGGAATAGGCCCCAAGATGGGATCTCATGGGAACAGAAGGTTGCGGCGGTGGAATTAGGGTTTTCTATGTTGCTTCGATGTTTTCAGGGTACATGGGAATATATAGGAGGAAGGAGGGCATCGGGGGAGCAACGTGGGGCCCACGAGGCAGGGGGCGCGCCCAGGGGAGGGAGAGTGACCCCTTCCCTCGTGGACGCCACGGGTGCCCTCTGTCGTGGTTCTCAAGTCTCCCATGAAGATATCGTTCCAAAAATATATCTCCCGAAGGTTTCATTCCATTTGGACTCCGTTTGATATTCCTTTTCTGCAAAACTCTGAAATAGGGAAAAAAAACAACAATCTGGACTAGGCCTTTGGGTTAATAGGTTAGTCCCAAAAATAATATAAAAGTGTATAATAAATCCCATGAAACATCTAGAACATCATATATAATAGCATGTAATAATCAAAAATTATAGATACGTTGGAGACGTATCAAGCATCCCCAAGCTTAATTCCTGCTCGTCCTTGAGTAGGTAAATGATAAAAACTAATTTTTTTATGTGGAATGCTAACCAACATAATTTTCAATGTAATTCTCTTTATTGTGGCATGAATGTTCAGATCCAAAAAATTCAAGACAAAAGTCTATATTGACATAAGAAATAATAATACTTCAAGCATACTAACAAAGCAATCATGTCTTCTCAAAATAACATGGCTAAAGAGAGTTATCCCCACAAAATCATATAGTCTGGCTATGCTCCCTCTTCATCAAACAAAATATTCATATCATGCACAACCCCGGTTTCGACCAAGCACTCGTTATCATACTCAAATTTGTCAAACTTTTCAACTTTCACGCAATACATGAGCGTGAGCCATGGATATAGCACTATGGGTGGAATAGAGTGGTGGTTGTGGAGAAGACAAAAAGGAGGAAGATAGTCTCACATCGACTAGGCGTATCAATGGGCTATGGAGATGCCCATCAATAGATATCAACGTGAGTGAGTAGGGATTGCCATGCAACGGATGCACTAAAGCTAAAAATGTATGAAAGCTCAACAAAATAAACTAAGTGGGTGTGCATCCAACTTGCTTGCTCACGAAGACCTAGGGCATTTGAGGAAGCCCATCGTTGGAATATACAAGCCAAGTTCTATAATGAAAATTCCCACTAGTATATGAAAGTGACTAAACATGAGACTCCCTATCATGAAGAACGTGGTGCTACTTTGAAGAACAAGTGTGGAAAAAGATAGTACCATTGTCACTTTTTTTTCTTTTTTTTCGGGCATTTCTTTTTCTTGGCCTTTCCTTCTTTTTTTGGGACAATGCTCTAATAATGATGATCATCACACTGATATTGATTTACAACTCGATATTACAACTCGATACTAGAACAAAGTATGACTCTATATGAATGCCTCCGGCGGTGTACCGGGATGCGCAATGAATCAAGAGTGACATGTATGAAAAATTATGCATGGTGGCTTTGCCACAAATACGATGTCAACTACATGATCATGCATGGCAATATGACAATATGAAGCGTGCCATATGAACAGAACGGTGGAAAGTTGCATGGCAATATATCTCGGAATGGCTATGGAAATGCCATGATAGGTAGGTATGGTGGCTGTTTTGAGGAAGGTATATGGTGGTTTTTTTGAGGAAGGTATATAGTGGGTGTATGGTACCGGCGAAAGTTGCGCGGTACAAGAGAGGCTAGCAATGTTGGAAAGGTGAGAATGCGTATAATCCATGGACTCAACATTATTCATAAATAATTCATATACTTATTGCAAAAATTTACAAGTCATCAAAACAAAGCAATCAATGCATGCTCCTAGGGGGGAGGTTGGTAGGAGTTAACCATCGCGCGCCCCCAACCTCCACACAAAGGACGACACTCTACAAATACCTCATGCTCTAACTTCGTCACATAGCGGTTCACCATACGTGCATGCTGTTGGGGAACGTAGTATTTTAAAATTTTCCTACGATCACGCAAGATCTATCTACCAGATGCATAGCAACGAGAGGGAAGAGTGTGTCTACGTACCCTCGTGGACCGGAAGCGGAAGCGTCAAGTGACGCGGTTGATGTAGTCGAACTTCTTCGCGATTCAACCGATCAAGCACCGAACGTACGGCACCTCCGCGTTCAGCACACGTTCAGCTTGATGACGTCCCACGAGCTCTTGATCCAGTTGAGCTTCACGGGAGAGTTTCGTCAGCACGACGGCGTGGTGACGGATATGATGTATTTACCGGCGCAGGGCTTCGCCTAAGCTCTGCAACGGTATGACCGAGGTGTGTTTCTGTGGAGGGGGGCACCGCACACGGCTGGAACAATTCAACTTGTGTGTCTTTGGGTGCCCCCCTGCCCCCGTATATAAAGGAGCAAGGGGGGAGGCCGGCCGGCCCTTGTTTGGTGCGGCTAGGGTTGCAATCCTACTAGGAATAGGATTGCAATCCTATTCCTAGTAGGAATCACCAAAGAAGGAAGAGAGGGAAAGGAAAAGAGGGAGAGGTGGCGCCCCCAAATCCTAGTCCAACTAGGAACCCTAGGTGGGGCGCCGGCCAGCCCTATGGGCTGCCTCTCTCTTTCCCTTAAGGCCCACTATGGACCATCCCCCTTCGTAGGGGTTCCGGTAACCCCCTCCGACAATCCCGTTAAATCCGAAACTTTTCCGGAACACTTCCGGTGTCCGAATATAGTCGTCCAATATATCAATCTTTATGTCTCGGACATTCTGAGACTCCTCGTCATGTCCCTGATCTCATCCGGGACTCCGAACTACCTTCGGTACATCAAAACTCATAAACTCATAATACCGATCATCACCAAACGTTAAGCGTGCGGACCCTACGGGTTCGAGAACTATGTAGACATGACCGAGACTCATCTCCGGTCAATAACCAATAGCGGAACCTGGATGTTCATATTGGCTCCTACATATTCTACGAAGATCTTTTATCGGTCAAAATCGCATAACAACATATGTTGTTCCTTTTGTCATCGGTATGTTACTTGCCCGAGATTCGATCGTCGGTATCTCTATACCTAGTTCAATCTCGTTACTGGCATGTCTCTTTACTCGTTCCATAACACATCATCTCGTGACTAACTCATTAGTCTTTTTCTTGCAAGGCTTATTGTGATCTGTGTTACCGAGAGGGCCCAGAGATACCTCTCCGACACTCGAAGTGACAAATCCTAATCTTGATCTATGCCAACACCACGAATACTTTCGGAGACACCTGTAGAGCATCTTTATGATCACCCAGTTACGTTGTGACGTTTGATAGCACACAAGGTGTTCCTACGGTATTCGGGAGTTGCATAATCTCATAGTCATAGGAACATGTATAAGTCATGAAGAAAGCAATAGCAGTAAAACTACACGATCATAGTGCTATGCTAACGGATGGGTCTTGTCCATCACATCATTCTCCTAATGATGTGATCCCGTTGATCAAATGACATCTCATGTCTATGGTTAGGAAACATAACCATCTTTGATCAATGAGCTAGTCTAGTAGAGGCATTCTAGGGACACTCTGTTTTGTCTATGTATTCACACATGTACTAAGTTTCCGGTTAATACAATTCTAGCATGAATAATAAACATTTATCATGATATAAGGAAATATAAATAACAACTTTATTATTGCCTCTAGGGCATATTTCCTTCAGTCTCCCACTTGCACTAGAGTCAATAATCTAGCTCACATCGCCATGTGATTTAATACCAATAGTTCACATCGTTATGTGAATAACACCCATAGTTCACATCACCATGTGACCAACACCCAAAGGGTTTACTAGAGGTAATAATCTAGTTCACATCGCTATATGATTAATACCCAAGAGTAATAAGGTGTGATCATGTTTTGCTTGTGAGAGAAGCTTAGTCAACGGGTCTGTCACATTCAGATCCGTATGTATTTCGCAAATGTCTATGTCTACAATGCTCTGCATGGAACTACTCTAGCTAATTGCTCCCACTTTCAGTACGCATCCAGATTGATACTTAGAGTCATCTGGATTTAGTGTCAAAGCTTGCATCGGCGTAACCCTTTACGACGAACTCTTTTATCACCTCCATAATCGAGAAATATTTCCTTAGTCACCCAATTACTAAGGATAATTTTTACCGTTGTACAGTGATCTACTCCTAGATCACTATTGTACCTCCCTGTCAAACTCATGGCAAGGTACACAATGTGTTTTGTACACAGCATGGCATACTTTATAGAACCTATGGCTGAGGCATAGGGAATGACTTTCATTCTCTCTATATTTTTCTGCCGTGTTCTGGCTTTGAATCTTACTCAACTTCACACCTTACAAGTCAAGCAAGAACTCCTTCTTTGACTGATCCATTTTGAACTACTTCAAAATCTTATCAAGGTATGTACTCATCGAAAGTCTTATCAAGCATCTTGATCTATCTCTATAGATCTTGATGCCCAATATGTAAGCAGCTTCACCAAGGTCTTTCTTTGAAAAAACTCCTTTCAAACACTCCTTTATGCTTTCCAGAAAATTCTACATCATTTCCGATCGACAATATGTCATTCACATATACTTATCAGAAAGGTTGTAGTGCTCCCACTCACTTCTTGTTAATACAGGCTTCACCGCAAGTCTGTATAAATCTATAGGCTTTGATCAACTTATCAAAGCGTATATTCCAACTCCGAGATGCTTGCACCAGTCCATAGATGGATCGCTGGAGTTTGCACATTTTGTTAGCACCTTTAGGATTGACAAAACCTTCTGGTTGCATCATATACAAGTCTTCTTTAATAAATCCATTAAAGAATACAGTTTTGTTATCCATTTGCTAGATTTCATAAAATGCGGCAATTGCTAACATGATTCAGACAGACTTAAGCATCGCTACGGGTGAGAAAGTCTCATCGTAGTCAACTCCTTGAACTTGTCGAAACCCTTTCGCAACAAGTCGAGCTTTGTAAACAGTAACATTACCGTCTGCGTCGGTCTTCCTCTTGAAGATCCATTTATTTTCGATGGCCTGCCGATCATCGGGCAAGTCAACCAAAGTCCACACTTTGTTCTCATACATGGATCCCATCACAGATTTCATGGCCTCAAGCCATTTTGCGGAATCTGGGCTCATCATCGCTTCCTCATAGTTCGTAGGTTCATCATGGTCTAGTAACATGATTTCCAGAACTGGGTTGCCGTACCACTCTGGTGCGGAACATACTCTGGTTGATCTACGACGTTCAGTAGAAACTTGATCCGAAGTTTCATGATCATCATCATTAACTTCCTCACTGATTGGTGTAGGAATCACTGGAACAATTTTCTGTGATGTACTACTTTCCAATTTGGGAGAACGTACAATTACCTCATCAAGTTCTACTTTCCTCCCACTCACTTCTTTCGAGAGAAACTCCTTCTCTAGAAAGGATCCACTCTTAGCAATAAAGACCTTGCCTTCGGATCTATGATAGAAGGTGTACCCAACAGTCTCTTTTGGGTATCCTATGAAGATTTACTTCTCCGATTTGGGTTCGAGCTTATCATGTTGAAACTTTTTCACATAAGCATCGCAGTCCCAAACTTAAAGAAATGACAGCTTAGGTTTCTCGTCAAACCACAGTTCATACGGTGTCATCTCCACGGATTTAGATGGTGCCCTATTTAACGTGAATGCAGCTGTCTCTAATGCATAACCCCAAAAGCGATTGTGGTAGATCGGTAAGAGACATCATCGATCGCAGCATATATAATAAAGTACGGTTATGACGTTCGGACACACCATTACACTGTGGTGTTCCAGGTGGCGTGAGTAGTGAAACTATTTCACATTGTTTTTACTGAAGGCCAAACTCGCTAACTCAAATATTTTTCCTCTACGATCATATCGTAGAAACTCTTATTTTCTTGTTACGATGATTCTCCACTTCACTCTGAAATTCTTTGAACTTTTCAAATGTTTCAGACTTGTGCTTCATTAAGTAGATATACCCATATCTGCTCAAATCATCAGTGAAGGTCAGAAAATAACGATACCCGCCGCGAGCTTCAACACTCATTGGTCCACATACATCTGTATGTATGATCTCCAACAAATCTGTTGCTCGCTCCACAGTTCCGGAGAACGGAGTTTTAGTCATCTTGCCCATGAGGCATGGTTCGCAAGCACCAAGTGATTCATAATCAAGTGATTCCAAAAGTCCATCACTATGGAGTTTCTTCATGCGCTTTACACCAATATGACCTAAACGGCAATGCCACAAATAAGTTGCACTATCATTATTAACCTTGCATCTTTTGCCTTCAATATTATGAATATGTGTATCACCACGATCGAGATCCAACAAACCATTTTCATTGGGTGTATGACCATAGAAGGTTTTATTCATGTAAACAGAACAACAAGTATTCTCTAACTTACATGAATAACCGTATTGCAATAAACATGATCAAATCATATTCATGCTCAACACCAAATAACACTTATTTAGGTTCAACACTAATCCCGAAAGTATAGGGAGTGTGCGATGATGATCATATCAATCTTGGAACTACTTCCAATACACATCGTCACTTCATCCTTTAACTAGTTTCTGTTCATTATGCAACTCCCATTTCGAGTTACTACTCTTTAGCAACTGAACCAATATCAAATACCGAGGGTTTGCTATGAACACTAGTAAAATACACATCAATAATCTGTATATCAAATATAACTTTGTTCACTTTGCCATCCTTCTTATCCGCCAAATATCTAGGGCAGTTCCACTTCTAGTGACCATTTCCTTTGCAGTAGAAGCACTTGTTTCAGGCTTGAGTTTAGCTTTGGGTTTCTTCACGGGAGTGACAACTTGCTTGTCATTCTTCTTGAAGTTCCCCTTCTATCCCTTTGCCCTTTACTTGAAACAAGTGGTCTTGTTAACCATCAACACTTGATGCTCTTTCTTGATTTCTACCTTCGCCGATTTCAGCATCGCGAAGAGCTCGGGAATTACTTTAGTCATCCCTTGCATATTATAGTTCATCACGAAGTTCTACTAACTTGGTGATAGTGACTAGAGAACATTATCAATTACTATCTTATCTGGAAGATCAACTCCCACTTGATTCAAGCAATTGCAGTATCCAGACAATCTGAGCACATGCTCACTGGTTGAGCTATTCTCCTCCATCTTGTAGGCAAAGTACTGTCAGAGGTCTCATACCTCTCGACACGGGCATGAGTATGAAATACTAATTTCAACTCTTGGAACATCTTATATGCTCCGTGGCGTTCAGAACGTTTTTGAAGTCCCGGTTATAAGCCGTAAAGCATGGTGCACTAAACTATCAAGTAGTCATCATATCGAGCTTTTGCCAAAACGTTTATAATGTCTACATCTGCTCCTGCAATAGGTCTGTCACCTAGCGGTGCATCAAGGACATAATTCTTCTGTGCAGCAATGAGGATAATCCTCAGGTCACGGAACAATTCCGCATCATTGCTACTAACATCTTTCAATTTGGTTTTCTCTAGGAACATATAAAAAAATAAACGTGGAGCAACATCGCGAGCTATTGATCTACAACATAGATATGCTAATACTACCAGGACTAAGTTCATGATAAATTAAAGTTCAATTAATCATATTATTTAAGAACTCACACTTAGATAGACATCCCTCCGGTCATCTAAATGATCACGTGATCCAAATCAACTAAACCATGTCCGATCATCACGTGAGATGGAGTAGTTTCAATGGTGAACATCTTATGTTGATCATATCTACTATATGATTCACGCTCGACCTTTCGGTCTCCAGTGTTCCGAGGCCATATCTGCATATGCTAGGCTCGTCAAGTTTAACCTGAGTATTCCGCGTGTGCAAAACTGGCTTACACCTGTTGTATTTGAACGTAGAGCTTATCACACCCGATCATCACGTGGTGTCTCGGCACGACGAACTTTCGCAACGGTGCATACTTAGGGAGAACACTTATACCTTGAAGTTTAGTAAGGGATCATCTTATAATGCTACCGTCGTTCTAAGCAAAATAAGAAGCATAATAAGATAAACATCATATGCAATCAAAATATGTGACATGATATGGCCATCATCATCTTGTGCTTTTGATCTCCATCTTCAAATCACCGTCATGATCATCTTCGTCACCGGCGCGACACCTTGATCTCCATCGTAGCATCGTTGTCGTCTTGCCAACTATTGCTTCTACGACTATCGCTACCGCTTAGTGATAAAGTAAAGCAATTACATGGCGATTGCATTTCAAACAATAAAGCGACAACCATATGGCTCCTGCCAGTTGCCGATAACATTACAAAACATGATCATCTCATACAAAACCATATAACTCATCATGTCTTGACCATATCACATCACAACATGCCCTGCAAAAACAAGTTAGACGTCCTCTACTTTGTTGTTGCAAGTTTTACGTGGCTGCTACGGGCTTAGCAAGAACCGTTCTTACCTACGCATACAAAACCACAACGATGTTTCGTCAAGTATGTGTTGTTTTAACCTTCACAAGGACCGGGCGTAGCCACACTTGATTCAGCTAAAGTGAGAGAGACAGACACCCGCCAGTCACCTTTAAGCAACGAGTGCTCGTCACGGTGAAACCAGTCTCACGTAAGTGTACGCGTAATGTCGGTCCGGGCCGCTTCATCTCACAATACCGCCGAAGCAAAGTATGACATGCTGGTAAGCAGTATGACTAGTATCGCCCACAACTCATTGTGTTCTACTCATGCATATCATCTACGCATAGACCTGGCTCATGATGCCACTGTTGGGGAACGTAGTATTTTAAAATTTTCCTACGATCACGCAAGATCTATCTACCAGATGCGTAGCAACGAGAGGGAAGAGTGTGTCTACGTACCCTCGTGGACCGGAAGCGGAAGCGTCAAGTGACGCGGTTGATGTAGTCGAACTTCTTCGCGATTCAACCGATCAAGCACCGAACGTACGACACCTCCACGTTCAGCACACGTTCAGCTTGATGACGTCCCACGAGCTGTTGATCCAGTTGAGCTTCACGGGAGAGTTTCGTCAGCACGACGGCGTGGTGACGGATATGATGTATTTACTGGCGCAGGGCTTCGCCTAGGCTCTGCAACGGTATGACCGAGGTGTGTTTCTGTGGAGGGGGGCACCGCACACGGCTGGAACAATTCAACTTGTGTGTCTTTGGGTGCCCCCCTGCCCCCGTATATAAAGGAGCAAGGGGGGAGGCCGGCCGACCCTTGTTTGGTGCGGCTAGTGTTGCAATCCTACTAGGAATAGGATTGCAATCCTATTCCTAGTAGGAATCACCAAAGAAGGAAGAGAGGGAAAGGAAAAGAGGGAGAGGTGGCGCCCCCCCAATCCTAGTCCAACTAGGAACCCTAGGTGGGGCGCCGGCCAGCCCTATGGGCTGCCTCTCACTTTCCCTTATGGCCCACTATGGACCATCCCCCTTCGTAGGGGTTCCGGTAACCCCCTCCGACAATCCCGTTAAATCCGAAACTTTTCCGGAACACTTCCGGTGTCCGAATATAGTCGTCTAATATATCAATCTTTATGTCTCGAACATTCCGAGACTCCTCGTCATGTCCCTGATCTCATCCGGGACTCCGAACTACCTTCGGTACATCAAAACTCATAAACTCATAATACTGATCGTCATCAAACGTTAAGCGTGCGGACCCTACGGGTTCGAGAACTATGTAGACATGACCGAGACTCATCTCCGGTCAATAACCAATAGCAGAACCTGGATGTTCATATTGGCTCCTACATATTCTACGAAGATCTTTTATCGGTCAAAACCGCATAACAACATACGTTGTTCCTTATGTCATCGGTATGTTACTTTCCCGAGATTCGATCGTCGGTATCTCTATACCTAGTTCAATCTCGTTACTGGCAAGTCTCTTTACTCGTTCCGTAACAAATCATCTCGTGACTAACTCATTAGTCTTTTGCTTGCAAGGCTTATTGTGATGTGTGTTACCGAGAGGGCCCAGAGATACCTCTCCGACACTCGGAGTGACAAATCCTAATCTTGATCTATGCCAACACCACGAATACTTTCGGAGACACCTGTAGAGCATCTTTATGATCACCCAGTTACGTTGTGACGTTTGATAGCACACAAGGTGTTCCTACGGTATTCGGGAGTTGCATAATCTCATAGTCATATGAACATGGATAAGTCATGAAGAAAGCAATAGCAGTAAAACTAAACGATCATAGTGCTATGCTAACGGATGGGTCTTGTCCATCACATCATTCTCCTAATGATGTGATCCCGTTGATCAAATGACAACTCATGTCTATGGTTAGGAAACATAACCATCTTTGATCAATGAGCTAGTCTAGTAGAGGCATACTAGGGACACTCTATTTTGTCTATGTATTCACACATGTACTAAGTTTCCAGTTAATACAATTCTAGCATGAATAATAAAAATTTATCATGATATAAGGAAATATAAATAAGAACTTTATTATTGCCTCTAGGGCATATTTCCTTCACATGCTACGGGAATCACAAACTTTAACACAAGTATTTATCAATTTCATTATAACTCCACTAGCATGACTCTAATATCACTATCCCCATATCTCAAAAGAATCATCTAGTATCAAACGTCTCATCATATTCAATGCACTTTGTATGAAAGTTTTTACTACATTTATCTTGGATGCCTATCATATTAGGACTAGTTTTATAACCAAAGCACATTACCGTGCTGTTCTAAAAGACTCTCAAAAGGATATAAGTGAAGCATGAGAGATCAACAATTTCTACAAAATAAAATCACCACCGTGCTCTAAAAGATATAAGTGAAGCACTAGAGCAAAACTATTTAGCTCAAAAGATATAAGTGAAGCACAAAGAGTGTTCTAACAAATTCTAGGCCATATTTATCTCTCTCAAAAAGGTGTGTCCAGAAAGGATGATTGTGGCAAACTAACAAGCAAAGACTCAAATCATACATGACGCTCCAAGTAAAACACATATCATGTGGTGAATAAAAATATAGTCTCGAGTATAGTTATCGATAGATGAAGACGAAAGAGGGGATGCCTTCCCGGGGCATCCCCAAGCTTAGGCTTTTGGTTGTCCTTGAATTTTACCTTGGGGTGCCTTGGGCATCCCCAAGCTTAGGCTCTTGCCACTCTTTGTTCCATATTCCATCAAAGAAATACTCAAAACTTGAAAACTTCACAACACACAACTTAGCCAAAAATCTCGTGAGCTCCGTTAGTATAAGAAAACAAACCACCACTCAAACGTAGTGTAATGAACTCATTATTTGTTTATATTGGTGTTAAATCTACTGTATTCCAGCTTCTCTATGATTCATATCCTCCAATACTACTCATAGATTCATCAAAATAAGCAAACAGCACACGAAAAACAAAATTTGTCATAAACAGAACAGTCTGTAGTAATCTGTAACTTTCGCATACTTCTGTAACTCCAAAAAAATTGAAATAAATTGGTAAACGTGAGGAATTTGTCTATTAATCATCTGCAAGAAGAATCAACTAAATATAACTCTCAAGTAAAATCTGGTGACTATTCTAGTGAGCACTAACGTTGCTGTTTTTTATAGCAAGATCATATAAACTTCACACAAGTCTTCCCAAAGGTTCTACTTGGTACAAACACTAATTAAAACACAAAACCACATCTAAACAGACGCTAGATGCAATATTTATTTCTAAACAGAAGCAAAAACTAAGAAAGTAAAATTGGGTTGCCTCCCAACAAGCGCTGTCGTTTAACGCCCCTAGCTAGGCATGATACAAGGATAGATCTAGGTATTGCCATCTTTGGAAGGCAATCCATAGGTGGCTCTCATAATAGATTCATAATGTAATTTAATTTTCTTTCTAGGAAAGTGTTCCATGCATTTCCTTAATGGAAATTGGAATCTAATATTTCCTTCCTTCATATCAATAATTGCACCAATCGTTCTAAGGAAAGGTCTACCAAGAATAATAGGACGTGAAGGATTGCAATCTATATCAAGAACAATAAAATCTACGGCCATATAAATCCTATTGGCAACAATAAGAACATCATTAATACTTCCCATAGGTTTCTTAATGGTAGCCTCCGCAAGATGCAAATTTATAGAACAATCATCAAGCTCATGGAAACCTAACAAATCACACAAAGTTTTTGGGATAGTGGAAACACTTGCACCCAAATCACACAAAGCAAAGCACTCATGATCCTTAATTTTAATTTTAATAGTACGTTCCCACGCATCATAAAGCTTTCTAGGGATGGAAACTTCTAATTCAAGTTTTTCTTCATAAGATTGCATCAAAGCATCAACTATGTGTTTGGTAAAAGCTTTATTTTGACTATAAGCATGCAGAGAGTTTAGTATGGATTGCAACAAGGAAATACAATAAATCAAAGAGCAATTATCATAATTGAATCCCTTGAAATCCAAAGTAGTGGCTTCATCACTATGCAAAGTTTTAGTCTCTTCAATCCCACTTTTAACAATTTTAGCATCAAGATCTAAAAACTCTGAATCATTAGGACACCTTTTAATTAAAGTAGACTCATTTCCAATCCCATCTTTATCAAGATTCATACTAGAAAACAAGGATATAATAGGAGACACATCAATAACTTCCAGATCTTCATCTTTATTTTCATGATAACTAGAAGAACATGCTTTTATAAAGCTCTCTTTTTAGCATGCATCCTTGCGGTTCTTTCTTTGCATTCATCAATGGAAGTTCTCATGGCTTTGAGAGACTCATTGATATCATGCTTAGGTGTAATAGATCTAAGTTTCAAAGAATCAACATCAAGAGTAATTCTATCCACACTTCTAGCCAATTCATCAATCTTAAGCAATTTTTCTTCAAGCAAAGCATTGAAATTCTTTTGCGAATTCATAAACTCCTGAACACTAGTTTCAAATGCAGAGGCATCTTTCCATAAGAGTTATTGTAGGAATTACCATAATTATTATAGAAATTACTAGGAAAAGGCCTAGGATTAAAGTTTCCTCTATAAGCATTGTTACCAAAATTATTCCTACCAATAAAATTCACATCCAAAGATTCATTATTTTTTTCAATAAACGTGGATAAAGGCATATCATTAGGATCCGAAGAAGCACTCTTAGTAGCAAATAATTTCATAAGTTCATCCATCTTTCCACTCAAAACACTAATCTCTTCAATAGCATGCACTTTTTTACTAGTAGATCTTTCGGTGTGCCATTGAGAATAATTAACCATAATATTATCTAGGAGTTTGGTAGCTTCTCCTAATGTAGTTTCCATAAAAGTGCCTCCTGCGGCCGAATCTAAAAGATTTATAGAAGCAAAATTCAAGCCAGCATAAAAGTTTTGTATAATCATCCATAAGTTCAAACCATGTGTAGGGCAATTACGTATCATTAATTTCATTCTCTCCCAAGCCTGTGCAACATGCTCATGATCTAGTTGCTTAAAATTCATAATATCGTTTCTAAGAGAGATGATCTTAGCAGGAGGAAAATACTTAGAGGTAAAAGCATCTTTGCACTTATTCCACGAATCAATACTATATCTAGGCAAAGAGGAAAACAAAGTTTTAGCACGACCTCTAAGTGAAAACGGAAATAACTTCAATTTAACAATATCATTATCCGTATCCCTCTTCTTTTGCATATCACATAAATCAACAAAGTTGTTTAGATGGGTAGCGGCATCTTCACTAGGAAGGCCGGAAAATTGATCTTTCATGACAAGATTCAACAGGGCAGCATTGGTCTCACAAGATTCAGCATCAGTAATAGGAGCAATAGGTGTGCTAATAAAACCATTATTGTTGGTATTGGAAAAGTCACACAATTTGGTATTGTTCTGAGCCATAGTGACAAGCAAGCAATCCAACACACAAGAAAACAAGAAGCAAGCGAACAGTAAACACACGGAAAAATAAGGGCGAATAAAACGGCAAGGGTGAAGTGGGGGAGAGGAAAACGAGAGGCAAATAAATGTAATGCGAAGGATAAGGGTTTGTGATAGGTACTTGGTATATGACTTTTGCGTAAGCCTCCTCGGCAACGGCACCAGAAATTCTTCTTTCTACTTCTCGAGCTTGCGTTGTATTCCCTCAAAGAGGAAAGGGTGATGCAGCATAGTAGCGTAAGTATTTCCCTCAGTTTTTGAGAACCAAGGTATCAATCTAGTAGGAGACCACACGCGAGTCCCTCACACCTGCACAAACAATTAAGAACTTCTCAGCTAACGCGATAAGGGGTTGTCAATCCCTTTACGGTCACTTACAAAAGTGAGATCTGATAGATATGATAGTTTGATATTTTTTGTGTTTTTGGATATAAGAACAGAAAGTAAAAACAACAAAGTAAAGTAGATTGTAGATTGAAATGTTGAGAATAGACCTGGGGGCCATAGGTTTCACTAGTGGCTTCTCTCATGATAGCAGAATTCTATGGTGGGTGAACGAATTACTGTCGAGCAATTGATAAAAAAGCGAATAATTATGAGAATATCTAGGCATTATCATTATATATAGGCATCACGTCCGTGACAAGTAGACCGAAACGATTCTGCATCTACTACTATTACTCCACACATCGACCGCTATCCAGCATGCATCTAGAGTATTAAGTTCATAAGAACAGAGTAATGCTTTAAGCAAGATGACATGATGTAGAGGTATAAACTCAAGCAATTTGATATAAACCCCATAATTTTATCCTCGATGGCAACAATACAACTCGTGCCTTGCTGCCCCTGCTGTCACTAGGAAAGGACACCGCAAGATTGAACCCAAAGCCGCACTTCTCCCATTGCAAGAACTATAGATCTAGTAAGCCAAACCAATTCAATAATTCGAAGAGACTTGCAAGGATATTATAATCATACATAAAAGAATTTAGAAAATAACCAAATATTTCTCATAGATAATCTTGATCATAAACCCACAATTCACCGGATCTCGACAAACACATCGCAAAAAAACATCGAATAGATCTCCTCGAAGACCGAGGAGAAGTTGGTATTGAGATCCAAAAAGAGAGAAGAAGCCATCTAGGTACTAACTATGGACCCGAAGGTCTGTGGTAAACTACTAACAACTCATGGTGAGGCGATGGTGTTGATGTAGAAGCACTCCGTGGAAGATCCCCCCTCTGGCGGAGCTCTGGAACAGGCCCCAAGATGGGATCTCACGGGAACAGAAGGTTGCGGCGGTGGAATTAGTGTTTTCTCTGTTGCTTCGATGTTTTCTGGGTACATGGGTATATATAGGAGGAAGGAGGGCATCAGGGGAGCAACGTGGGGCCCACGAGGCAGGGGGCGAGCCCAGGGGAAGGGGGCGCGCCCCCCACCATCATGGACGCCTTTGTCGCTCGAGGCGATCTCCTCATCCAGCTCCTCCAGCGCCGCCAGGTCCAGCCCAAAGTGGTCGGGCGGCACGACATGACCGTTTTCATCCAGCTCCGGGATGAAGACGGTAGTGTTGGCATAATCAGCAACCGCGGCGGCTTGCTTGATGAGATCTCCTCGTACCGCCACCAGCTCGAGCTCGGCTTCTAGGCGGAAGGTCGCCAGCTGAGCGAGATCCTAATGGGGATACCAACCCCTGGCAAATTCCAAGGCGGTCCGCGTGCCGGCTCTCGCTGCAGCGCCCTTCCAAGCCTCGAAGCGGCCGACGGCCGCCTCCAGCCATTCGTCGGCCCGGATGGGAGTGCGGGGTGCCGGGACGTCTGGCTAGAGGGCGGACAGTACTTGGAACCCGGCACGTTGAAGGCGGCAGAGCAGACGATGGCCGGCTGGAAGCGCACTCTAACGGCGAGGAGTTGCTCGATGGGAGTCCGGGGCGCGTTGGGTGCGATCACCCAACCCGCCTGGCGCCTCTCATCGCGTTGGGCCTCAATGGCCTGGCTGGTGGCAACAGAATGGCCCGGGAAGTACTCTGCGCCAAGGAGAAGATAGAGAATCAGGAAAAAGAGAAATGGCTACTGCGGCAGACGGCAAGCATGTGAAAGCAAAGAGAAGCAGTTCACCATCAACCATGTCCTCGATGGCCCCATAGTCGTCCTACCGGGCCGTCTCCGTTTCGGCCCAGTTCAAGCGCTCAGTCTCGAAATCGGCCCGAAGAAGCTCCTCAGCATCGGGCAGCTTTTTAACCTCCGCCTTGTACGCCACCGCTTGGTCAGCCAACTCCTTGGCCAGGCGGTCACGCTCTTGGACGGCGAGGCTACGCTCCTGCTCCTTAATGGCAAGCTCAGCCTGGATCTCGCCCAGCTGGTTGCGGAGGTCGGTTGCAGTTGCTGACAAGAAAGGAGGAGGAAGCGTTAGCATCAGTAAGAAGACAAGATAACCTTGGAGTTCCAAGCCGCCTGCTCAGAAGCCGGCCCGGAACTCAGGGACTACACCCAGCGGGTGCGCTGACGCGCCCCCGCAAGGAGGAAAAGGAGACACGTACTCCGGCTCTCAGCCAGGGCAATCCTCAGCTGGGCCAGCTCCTGATGCTGGGAGTTGTAGGCCGCCACCTGAACATTTTGGTAATCCTGCAGCAAGAAAGGCAAGAAATAAGTTAGCTCACAAAGTAGCACCTTGGAGTTCCAAGCCGCCTACTCAGCAGCCGGTCGGAACTCAGGGACTACACCCAGTGGGTGCGCTGACGCACCCCCACGAGAAAAATTGAAGGAATAAAAATTAAAGCAGAAATCAACATATCCGGACGGAAGTCCGCGTGGCCAAGAACTACCACAAGACCGTTTGCATGATCTCGCCCAGGGTGTTGAATCGATCGAGGAAATCCTGGGACGCGACATTAAACAGGTTGCTGCCACCGGGCATCCAGCCTGGCGGTGCTGTGCTGGTGGCCTTGTTGTCTGGCGAGGACGAGCTGGCAGCGCCCGCTTCTACCTGCCGCGGGGTTGAGGTCGCCCTCGCCGGACGCGGACGGGCTGGAATTTGGGTGTTAGGTAGCGGGCATACCACCAGCACACCTTCCGCCGGCGGCACGTCCGCCCCCCCCCCCTGGTCGGCTGTCACGTGCCTCAGAAGACGGCACGGGAAGAGTTGTCTCCGCCTCCAGGACGGCACGGCAGTCCCCCTCCGTGTCAAAAGCCGGCTGACCGCCGCCAGCCGGCACTTGAACAGACGGCTCTGGAGGAGCCGCATACTCAGTATCGGCGTGGCTCACTGACTGCTAGAGGGGCGCCTCCTGCTCCCGGGCTTGGACGGCGGCATCCGGCTGCGCCTTGGTGGCCGCCTCGGCTTCGGCCTTGGCTGCAGTGTCGGCCTCCGCCTGCTCGCGGGCCGCGACCTCGCGCTCTTCCCGCGCCTCTCGCGCATTCCTTTCCATCGCCTCTCGGAGGGCGGCGGTAGGGTCCACACGGCATGGAGCAAAAGAGGCGTCCGCATCTCCAACCACCGAGCCAACAGGAGCTCACGAGAGGGAAAGCGGGGCTCTATTCAAATGATCCGAGGAAGATAGTAAAATCAGCCACGAAGAGAAAGGCAGGATGTGGCACTTATGCGGATACGGCCGGCCTGGGCTTAGGGACCCTAACAAGGGCCGCCTTGGCGGCTGCCTCCTGGCGTTTGGTGGTGGCGACCGAGGCCTTGGGCTTCTTGGGTCGGCCACCAGGCAGCCCGGCGGTGGCCCGGCGCTTCGATCCGCCGGCTGCGGTTGGTGGCACCATCGAGGAGCTGCTGCCCCCAATCGGGTCAGCCTCTTGGACGCGAGGGGGTACTTCCTCCTCCTCGTCGTCGTCCGGCCAGTCCTCGACTCCGTCTCCTGACGAGCCGCTTGCTGGCTGGCCCCCGCCGCCCGTAACCTCCTCCTCCATGGCGGCTGCCCCTAGATTAGGGTCGATCGTGTCGCTCTGGGAGCGGTCCGGCATCAACGGGCAGCCCGGCAGCCCAGAGCCCGGCTCCGGGTGGCTGGGGAAGAGCTGCAAGGCGGCACAAGGGTCAGGCGGCAGGGGCAGGCGGAAGAAGGAAAGAAGGAGAAAGAGAAAGGGAGCTCACCGCAGGAGGCGGGTTGTTGCGGCTGTACGGCGGCTTGCTAAAAGCCTAGCCCAAATCGGACATCTTGCAGTTGGAGATGGAGTTCACCAGATTGGCCACCACCGCGTATGGCATCCACTTGGTGCAGGTCTGGCTCGGGTCCCGGCGCCTGCTCATTTCGCAGATCAGGTGCGGGCGGGACTGCAGCGGCAGCACTCGGCGCTCCGCAAAGGTGACCAGGAAATCCGAGTACACCAGGCACTCGTTTTCCTTCATCTCCCGGAGGAGGCTCACGGCGATAGAGGACCCAGGCGTGAGGGAGATGGGCTGGAACTTCCAGGAGGCACGGGGCTCAGCAGGCAGACCGGCGGCGTAGTGCGGCAGATTGATGAAGTCATGTTCCGGGTCAATGTTGGAAACATAAAAGTATGTCTTCTGCCACAACTTTGCTGAATGCATGAGAGCAAGCTTCGGGAAGTGGTTCCTGGCCCCGATGCGCTTCACGACGACGCACCCACCACACTGGGCAGCTTCGCACCGGAGTGCGGTGCCGAGCTTGAAGTAGAAGAGCTCGCTTCACATATCGATCGTGGGGAGTATCCCGAGGTACCGCTTGCAGAAGAAAACGAAGGCAAACAGTGTCACCACCATGTTCGGCGTGAGGTGGTGAGGCTGCACGTTGTAGAAATCGAGGAAGGAGCGGAAGAACCCGCAGATGGGGCGCCCGGAGCCGCAGGGGAAGTGTGAGCGGAAGCCTACACGCTCGCCCAACCGCGGCACCGGCCTCATCTCGGCCGACGGGGCAAGACGCACGGCGACCTTCTCGGTGGGGGGCAATCGCCGCGTGCGGCGGAGATAATGCACGTGCTCATCGATAATGTCGTTGCCGTCCCACTCACCGGATCGGTGGACCTGTGCTTCCACGGCCATGACTCAGGGAGAGTGCAAACTCCGGCGGAGCGATGCGAGCAACGGTGGCGAATAGCGCAAGAGGATAAGAGGAAGAAGAAGATGAAGTGGGGTGTGCGCGTGAGCAGCACTCGCCCCATCCCGCGCCTACTTATAGGCCCGGGACAACGAAGCCGAGGGGGCGGGAGTGTGGGATTAACTGTGCCACGGCCCGCACGACCCATGCCTTTTCGCGCCTAATCCATGCACATTTAATGCGCGTGGGGAGGGCAATCGATTGCCTCTGCCGCAATGGATCCGCGCGTGCACCGAGGCCCTGTAGTGGTGGGCCCCAGCCTGCTGATACGTCCCATCGCGCGCGGGGGCTGGCAAGACGGCACGATGTGAAAATGACGCGTGGCACACCGTCAACTGGCGGCAAAACCACACCACGGCCTGCCGTCCATGCGAAACCTTCTTCTCGAAGACTCGAAGGCAAGAGCCCGGCTGCTAGAAGCCGGCCTTTCCAGAAGATGGACTAGAAGCACAACCAATCCTTACTTAGAGAGGGAAGCTGCTGATAACCCTCAACCGTAAGGGATCGAGATAGTCTTCGCGGGTAAGAATAACCCAATTTATAGATTCGACACACGGGGAGCCAAAGAGTATTTATAAGCTTTGACAGTTGAGTTGTCAATTCAACCGCACCTGAAATATACTTACTTGCAACAAAAGATAAGTGGTAACGGCGATATGATAGTGATGGTGGTGACAGTAAAAGTAAACAGCAAAGGTAAACAGCAAAAGTAACAACTAGTAACCAGTAGGATTTAAAACACTGTAGGCTAGGGAGATGGATGGTTGGGCGCTGCATGGATGAGATACATCATGAATCTAACTTGGGGCAAGGCACACAGAAAAGTAATGATCATCTAGGCAAGTATCAAACATTAGGCATGTATCCCACAGGTAGTTGTACGTGCTTGCAATAAGAACTTGCACAACATCTTTTGTCCTACCATCCCGCTACGAACGGGGCCAAAAGGAACTTATGGAGATTAAGGAGCCCCTGCCAAAGAGCACCGGAACAAAGCAATAAACTCAATGGATACATGTAATCCTCAAACTATGGACCATCCCCTTTGGTGTCCCAAGCTGTCACTTTTGGGATCGCCGGTTCCGGACCGTAATAGGTGCAAACAATTCATAGATAGGATCAAGAACACAAATATATTCATGCAAACACATATGGTTCAGATCTGAAATCATGGCACTCGGGCCCTAAGTGACAAGCATTAAGAGCAACAAGTTGAAGCAAAGATGATAAACACCATAGTAGATGATAGGCAACATGCCCACAACAATCTGATAAACTATTACATGATCTAACTCATCCAATCCCTACCATCCCCTTTGCCTACAGCAGGGAATTACTCACACATGGAAGGAGAAGTCATGGAGGGAGGATGGAGTGGTGATGATGATGACGATGGCGACGATCTCCCCTCTCCGGAGGCCAAATCAGCCTCCAGATTAGCCCTCCCGAAGAAGAACAGAGGGTGGCGGCGGCTCCGCGACGGAAACTGGGAAAACGACTTCTGTTCTGGGGTTTTCTCGTCACGGGGATAAATACGGGTCAAAGTAGGGCACCAGAGGAGGTGGGAGCAGCCCAGGCGGCCTCCCGGCGCGGCCAGGGGTGGGGCCGCGCCACCAGGGCGCCTGGGCCCCCCTGGCTGCCCTCTGGTCCATCTTCTGGCACAAGGTTCCTTCGGGTGCGTGGATTTTCTGTGATTGTTCTTGGAATTTTCTGAGATACCTAAAAATCCGTTTTCCTGCACACAATAAAACCATACAGGCAGCTCTGTTGAAAACAGCGTCAGTCCGGGTTAGTTTAGTTCAAATCATGCAAGAATGAGGTCAAAACAATAGCAAAAGTGTTTGGAAAAGTAGATACGTTTCAGACGTATCAACTCCCCCAAGCTTAGCATATTGCTTGTCCTCAAGCAATTCAGTTCAACGAACTGGACGCGACAAAGAAAACTTTGACAAACTCTTTTGCTTCATTGGATGTATATAAGCATGTACTACGAAAAGAGTCTAGCAAGTATTGAAACAATGCTATGAGGACAATGCACGAAGCAATCCTTCTTTCAATTGACCAATCACAAATAACCAAAAGTAAATAATATACTACTGAAAATCAAGACAAGATTACATTGCACATAGCTTGAACATACTAGAGTGGTATCTCGCTAGCCTCCATGAGTGAAGCAAAACATAAATGCAGAAACTCCTCCAGAGTTTTAAAGGAGACTAGAACTAAGAATTTCTGAATAAATAATATCACAAGCATGCAGAAGACAATGTAATACTTTGGGACAATGCACATTACACTCAGAATGACAATCATGCTCTCCTAGTTGGTGCTTTGAAGAAAGAAGGTGGAGACTCTCGAACCGTGGAATTTGATGGCGAGGTTGAAAACCCATGGTTGGAAGCAAAGACTAAACATGTACCAGAGCTCTTGGTTTTGGAAACAGAGTAAAAAATGATTTTGAGAGGTGCATATTTCGTCAACGAATGTTAAGTAGACAACCCAATTACTTCTCGAGCTGGACAAGTTTCGAGGAACGGCTCCCGCACGGGGACGATCACATCCAGTTAATCTCCTTTGTTTATCACTGCCAAAAAATTTCTGATTTCTCATGAACAAAGCGTGAAGGAGGGTTTGTTTGTTGTATTATCTTTTATGAGCCGGGCGCACTCATGCCAGTTCCTTCTCGTATTAGGGGTTTGCAGATTAGACATGCAATCCCGGGATAAAACTTGTCCAACTTAAAAAGATCATGAATTAACTACTACTTCCTCATGAGCTAAAACAGAGGCACAAAACAGGAGTAAATTTGAATAATTTCGAGATGGTACAATAAAGTCTTCGTTAGGATGGCAGGTAAATACCACGTAGGAAGGTATGGTGGACTCGTATGGAATAACTGGTTTGAAAGGATTTGGATGCACAAGCAGAATCCCGCTTAGTACGAGCGAAGGCTAGCAAGAGACTGGGAAGCGACCAACTAAAGAGCAATAACGGTCATAATCAGGCAGGGCGACAAAGCAACATTGAATCGGGCATGAAAGTGATATAACTATTCTGAAACTCAAAGATCATCAAGGCAAAGCAGACTTTTTAGTCTAAAACATGTGTAAACATGTGCCAAGTCAATCCAAGAATTCTCCAAAGGGAAATACCACCTTAGTATACCAAACTATGAACAGTGCAATGCATGTAAATCATTTCAATAACACGTTATATACTCTAGCTATTTGAGACTAGCCACAAGGAAAGCATGAACCACTGGGAAAGAATTGTAAACATAGCACTATGTCGCTACAAGCTGGTCTCTAGATCATAAGTACAGGCATATGTACAAAAGTAGAAACAAGAAGAGTTCATACCGGTTTTCCTTGTTGCTTCCCTTCAGTCGATCTTCGTCATTACTGCCTCGTCACTTGCACGATCGAACGTGGGAAATATAATTAAATGCCATCACGGACTTGAGCTGAACTCTGAAAACAAAGCAAACTAAAGAGAGAAAGGAAATCTTTTTGGATTATTTCAAAGGTTGAACGAAAGCAAAAGATAGAGAAAACCTTTTTGTTGTTTTTGCAAAGAAAAGAAATAAAGAAGAACGGGCAAAAACTTCGAAAAGATTAAAGCGAACAGAAATAAAATGGATAATACAATGGAAAAGTGAGAAGGGCACGTACTCCCTCAAGCTTAGGCTTTTGGCCTAAGTTGGTAGTAGCTACTGCCCCTAGGAGCCTCCTGCTCCGGGGGAATGCTGGTGAGTCCAAGGGTCGTAGAAGGATTCCGGCGCGTACACCGAACTCCTCGGATCCTCCCACGAAGAACGGTCCATACTCCAAGCAGAGGAAGAACCTTCACCAAACTGGGTGACGGTCTCCCCCTGAAAAGGTGGTGACTCACCGTGCTCCTCCTCGTCGGGTACAACCCCCTCCATGGGGTTATGAAACTAATGCTGGACCATGAACTCATCGAACTACATAACATCAAAGGACCATCCGTTCCTGCGAGAAAAATCAAACAAAAGAGGTGCAGGTAGACGGATCTTGCGTTCCGCGGTAGTTCCGAAACGCAAGATATAAACAAGATTACCAAGCTCAGAAGTCATGGTAACAAACTTATGCCTTTTCATAGCAGCAAGATCAAAACTTAAATAAGTAAAAGGCTTATCATCAGGGTGTGGGGTGCCTTTAAGATATTCTAAGATAAGTGTGGCATAAACGCCACCAAATAAATCTCCCCTGTTATCGTTCATAGCAAGGCGTCGAGCAATTAAGGCACCCAAATTATAATCAAACCTCCCTGAGAGGGCGGTTGCTAGGATAGCAATATCCGGCGCAGAAGTGTTGCTCGTGTTGTCACGAGCTAATACCCCTCTAGCAACATAATACGCAAAATACCTGAGGTGAGGGAATAAGATGCTGGAGATTTTTGACCGATGAATATCCCTCGTACCCATGATGCAGAGAGAGTTGAAGATGGTTTTCAGCTCGGAGGGCTGAGAGGTCATCTTAGCCGTCCGCCCAACGTTTGGCACACCTATTATTTCACAAAACTTTCCCAAGGGCATGGTGATAAGATCATTGTAAATTTTAAACTCAATAGCACCAGTATCAGGGTTATATCTAAAACTGTTAATGAAACCGTAGGTGAGTTTTTGATACTGAGTAACACGGCACGTGACGAGCCGTGTCAGACCTGCATTAGCACAAAGATTATAAAACTCATCCTTAATTCCCGCAGCTTCAAGGAATTCATCACATGGGAACATCATAGCACGTGCTGGACTTGTGTCTTCCAACAACTCTAGGGGCACATGATCTTCATTGTAGCTCACCCTAGCAGTCGAGGGTGAGGCTGCGGCTCTAGTAACTCGATCGGAGTGTGCGGGCCTCTTCTTCTCAAGCCACCCCTATGCCCTTCCTAACAAACTCATTTCTGAAATTTTTGACAAATTACAAAAACAAGGATTTAAACAAAGTGGTTTAAGGCAAACTACTCAACTTACTTACCTAAGGCATAAACTTGCATCAAAACTTGGAAAATAAATTTCTACACGTGCATGCAAGCTCATCTACACAGCACCAAGAACTACTAAATACTCACAAATGAAGCCACCAACCAAAAATCTAATTGGAGGGGTGGAGGAGTTACATACCAGGGAGTATTTGTTCAAAATCTCAGCTCGAATGATAGGTTGTAGAGAGAGATCGAAAATCGCCTCCAAGAGCAGCAAGAACGCAAGAACAAGTGCAGAACTCATGTTTTTGGAGAGAAAGAGAGAGAGAGGAAGAAGACTCACCTCGAGGTTGGTCTTGTGGGCCCCAGGCGCCCTATGGGCGCGGCCAGGGGGCAGGCCGCGCCAGCTGGCCGCCTGGGCCACTGGTGGCCCCCCTGGTCAGCCCCAGGTGCCTCTGGGTCACTCCCGGCATAGAAATTTTTGTTTTTATTTTTCTGGAATTTTTCTGAAAACTTCACTGTTGAAAAATTTTCAAAGTTCAAAAAGCTGCAAGACTTTCTGAAAACTTAAAGCAGTGATTAGTATTGTGAAGCTTCAAAAACATAAACACTTGGTACGGCAAGGAGAACAAAAGCTAAAACAAATGAAAACATAACAAGCTCAACTTTTTACCTATATAAAACATGCTTACTAGTAAGGTTGATCAAGTCTTACCAACAAACAGGCGATATATAGAGCAAAAAGTCTCACCTCTTACGAAGTGATCATTGCACCTTTACTTTAATGGACATTGTCCCTACCATAATAGTTTTGTATTCGTGGTGCACTTGTAGTGGACAGTCCCATTCTCCAATCTTCACGGTCTCGATATTTTCTATAGAGTTGAGGCCATGCCTCTTGTCGGTCTTCTTTGGAAAATACACCGTGTGTTCTTTATCATTCACATTGAAGGTAACCTTTCCTTTATTGCAATCAATAATAGCACCTGCGGTGTTTAGAAAAGGTCTACCAAGAATAATGGACATGCTCCCATCCTCGGGCATGGCAAGCACAACAAAATTAGTAAGGATCAAACAATTAGCAACTTCTATGGGAACATCCTCACAAATACCTATCGGGACGGCGGTTGACTTGTCAGCCATCTGAAGAGAGATATCTGTAGGAATTAGTTTCTCTAAACAAAGCCTCTTGTAAAGAGAGAGAGGCATAACACTCACTCCTGCTCCAAGATCACATAAAGCAGTTTTGACATAATTATTCTTTATGGAGCAAGGAATGGTGGGTATACCTGGATCACCAAGCTTCTCAGGAATGTTGCCACTGAAAGAGTAGTTAGCAAGCATAGTAGATGTTGCTTCATTAGGAATTTTTCTTTTATTAGTGACAATATCTTTCATATATTTTGAATAGGGAGGTAACTTAATAGCATCAGTCAAAGGGATTTGAAGAAAAAGAGGTTTCATCCACTCACAAAACTTATTGTAATGCTCTTCTTCTTTAGATTTGAGAGACTTACCAGGAAAGGGCATGGGTTTCTGTATCCATGGTTCTCTTTCCTTCCCATGTCTTGTTGTGACGAAGTCTTCTCTAGTGTACTTCTTGCGTTTGTCAGGTGCTTCTTCTTCTCGAACTTCAGGCGGATCATTCTTCTCATTATCCTTACCTTCAGGTTCGGCACCGTCTTCAGTCTCAGCATCGGAGATAGATACATTGTTGGGATCAACAGCTGGCTCTTCACTTGTAATAGGATCATTGGAATTGTCAGCCTCCTTGTGTTTCTTCTTCTTCTTCTTTGGAGAGCCAACAATTTCTTCTTCCTGCATTTGAGAATCTTGCTCGATTCTCCTCGGATGCCCTTCTGGATAGAGAGGATCTTGAGTGCTAGTTCCTCCTCGGGTCATAATCCCGAAGGCCTGCAAATCATCTTGTTTGGCATTGTTAGCAAGCAAATCTTTTTGCACATTAGAAATTTGTTCAAGCTGAGTTTGAACCATATGAAAATGCTTCACAAGACATTTAACATCATTAACTATTCTACCTAGAACATCAAGCAAACTTTTGATAGCAAGGGAATTATCATGCAATTGACTTTGTATCCTCTCATTAAAATGATTTTGTTTCATAATAAAATTATCAAACTCAT
>LR738713.1:74978367-75005890 GCA_902687465.1 Secale cereale
GGGAACATCCTCACAAATACCTATCGGGACGGCGGTTGACTTGTCAGCCATCTGAAGAGAGATATCTGTAGGAATTAGTTTCTCTAAACAAAGCCTCTTGTAAAGAGAGAGAGGCATAACACTCACTCCTGCTCCAAGATCACATAAAGCAGTTTTGACATAATTATTCTTTATGGAGCAAGGAATGGTGGGTATACCTGGATCACCAAGCTTCTCAGGAATGTTGCCACTGAAAGAGTAGTTAGCAAGCATAGTAGATGTTGCTTCATTAGGAATTTTTCTTTTATTAGTGACAATATCTTTCATATATTTTGAATAGGGAGGTAACTTAATAGCATCAGTCAAAGGGATTTGAAGAAAAAGAGGTTTCATCCACTCACAAAACTTATTGTAATGCTCTTCTTCTTTAGATTTGAGAGACTTACCAGGAAAGGGCATGGGTTTCTGTATCCATGGTTCTCTTTCCTTCCCATGTCTTCTTGTGACGAAGTCTTCTCTAGTGTACTTCTTGCGTTTGTCAGGTGCTTCTTCTTCTCGAACTTCAGGCGGATCATTCTTCTCATTATCCTTACCTTCAGGTTCGGCACCGTCTTCAGTCTCAGCATCGGAGATAGATACATTGTTGGGATCAACAGCTGGCTCTTCACTTGTAATAGGATCATTGGAATTGTCAGCCTCCTTGTGTTTCTTCTTCTTCTTCTTTGGAGAGCCAACAATTTCTTCTTCCTGCATTTGAGAATCTTGCTCGATTCTCCTCGGATGCCCTTCTGGATAGAGAGGATCTTGAGTGCTAGTTCCTCCTCGGGTCATAATCCCGAAGGCCTGCAAATCATCTTGTTTGGCATTGTTAGCAAGCAAATCTTTTTGCACATTAGAAATTTGTTCAAGCTGAGTTTGAACCATATGAAAATGCTTCACAAGACATTTAACATCATTAACTATTCTACCTAGAACATCAAGCAAACTTTTGATAGCAAGGGAATTATCATGCAATTGACTTTGTATCCTCTCATTAAAATGATTTTGTTTCATAATAAAATTATCAAACTCATTTAAACATTGATCAGGAGGCTTTCCATGAGGGATGTCACTTGCGTTGAAATCTAAAAGAGAGTGTACCTCTACCATAGGAGGGTGAGTGGTAGGCTCACACAACTTCTCAATAGGGGGTAGATTCTTCACGTCTTCAGTTTTAATACCTTTCTCTTTAATAGACTTCTTTGCTTCTCGCATATCTTCGGGGCTTAGAACAAACATGCCCCTCTTCTTTGGTGGTGGAGGTGGTTCAGGGACGGACCAATCTTCATGGTTTTTGGCAATCCTGCCCATCAAATCCTCTGCATCGTCCGGTGTTCTTTTCCTGAAAACACAACCAGCACAACTATCCAAATAGGACCTGGATTCATCAGTTAGACCAGCATAAAATATATCGATTAATTCATTCTTAGGGACTCCATGTCCTGGTCTAGCCCGGATCAGACTACAGTACCTCCCCCAAGCTTTAGGGAGGTGCTCATCCTACAACTGTTTAAAGTTATAAATTCTTTGTAAAGCAGCATGTTGCATATGAGCAGGAAAGTACTTATCAACAAAAGAGTGAGCTAAGTCTTGAGGACTCTTAATGGAACCACTGTTGGAGATATGCCCTAGAGGCAATAATAAAAGCATTATTATTATATCTCCTTGTTTATGATAATTGTCTGTTATTCATGCTTGAATTGTATTGTACGGAAACAGCGATACATGTGTGAATACACAGACCACAATGAGTCCCTGGTAGGCCTCTAGTAACCAGCTCGTTGATCAACAGATGGTCACGGTTTCCTGACCATGGACATGAGATGTCGGTGATAACGGGATCACATCATTAGGAGAATGATGTGATGGACAAGACCCAAACTTGAGCATAACACGAGATCGTATAGTTCGTAATGCATAAGCTTTTCAGTGTCAAGTATTTATTCCTTAGACCATGAGGTTGTACAACTCCCGGATACCGTAGGAGTGCTTTGGGTGTGCCAACCGTCACAACGTAACTGGGTGGCTATAAAGGTACGCATCGGGTATCTCCGAAAGTGTCTGTTGAGTTGGTACGAACCGAGACTGGGATATTGTCACTCCGTATGACGGAGAGGTACCTCTGGGCCCACTCGGTAAGACATCATCATAATGAGCTCAATGTGACTAAGTAGTTAGTCACGGGATGATGGATTACGGATCGAGTAAAGAGACTTGCCATAACGAGATTGAACAAGGTATTGGGAATACCGACGATCGAATCTCGGGCAAGTACCGTACCGATGGACAAAGGGAATAACATACGGGATTGAGTGAATCCTTGACACAGTGGTTCTTCCGATGAAGATCATCGAGGAACATGTGGGAACCAACATGGGTATCCAGATCCCGCTGTTGGTTATTGACCGGAGAGTGGTCTCGGTCATGTCTACGTGTCTCCCGAACCCGTAGGGTCTACACACTTAAGGTTCGGTAATGCTAGGGTCGTAGAGATTAATGCACGTGGAAACCCGAAAGTTGTTCGGAGTCCCGGATGAGATCCCGGACGTCGCGAGGAGTTCCGGAATGGTCCGGAGGTAAAGATTGATATATGGGAAGTCCAGTTTCGGCCAACGGGTGATCTCCGGGGGTCACCGGGAGCGTCCCGGGACCACCGGAGGGGCCCCGGGGGTCCACCGGGTGGGGCCACCCCTCCCGGTGGGGCCCCTAGGCCGCAAGGGGATGTGTCCAGCCCTCAGGGCTGGCGCACCACCAAGGGAGGCCCACCTCCCCTGCGCCTAGGGATAAACCCTAAGGGGAGGGGGGGCCACCACTTGCCTTGGGGGAGGGGGACTCCTCCCTGGCCGCCGCCCCCCCTTGCAGATTGGATCTGCAAGGGGCTGGCGCCCCCCCTGGCCCCCTATATATATCTGTGGGGGGAGAGGGCAGCCGCACCTCAGCCCTGGCGCCTCTCCCCCTCCCGTCACACCTCCCAACTCCTTTGCAGGGCAGCCTGGCGAAGCCCTGCTGCGACATCCACTGCATCCGTCATCACGCCGTCGTGCTGCCGGATCTCTGACGACTTCTCCTCCCCCCTTGCTGGATCAAGAAGGAGGTGACGTTGCTGCACCGTACGTGTGTTGAACGCGGAGGTGCCGTCCGTTCGGCGCTAGATCATTGGTGACGAAGAACGTGAAGAGTACGACTACTTCATCCTTGCTTCGTTGAAAGCTTCCGCACGCAATCTTCATAACGGTATGTAGATGCACTCTCAGTTTCTCGTTGCTAGATGTCTCCATAGATGGATCTTGGTGAAGACGTAGAAATTTTTTGATTTATGCTACGTTCCCCGACAGTGGCATCTGAGCCTAGGTTTTATGCGTAGCATCTTGGCACGAGTAGAACACAAAGCAGTTGTGGGCGTATGATCTTGTTCAACTTTCTTACCGTTACTAGTCAATCTTGATTCGGCGGTATTGTGGGATGAAGCGGCCCGGACCGACCTTACACGTACGCTTACGTGAGACTGGTTCCATCGACAGACATGCACTAGATGCATAAGGTGGCTGGCGGGTGTCTGTCTCTCCTACTTTAGTCGGATCGGATTCGATGAAAAGGGTCCTTATGAAGGGTAAATAGAAGTTGACAAATCACGTTGTGGTTTTGGCGTAGGTAAGAAACGTTCTTGCTAGAAATCCTATAGAAGCCACGTAAAACTTGCAACAACAATTAGAGACGTCTAACTTGTTTTTGCAGCATGTGTTTTGTGACGTGGTATGGCCAAGAACGAAGATGTGATGAATGATATATGTGATGTATGAGATTGATCATGTTTTTGTAATAGGGAATCACGACTTGCATGTCGATGAACTTGACAACCGGCAGGAGCCATAGGAGTTGTCTTAATTATTGTATGACCTGCGTGTCACTGAATAACGCCATGTAATTACTTTACTTCGTTGCTAAACGTTAGCTATAGTAGTAGAAGTAATAGTTGGCGTGACGACTTCTTCAAGACACGATGATGGAGATCATGATGATGAAGATCATGGTGTCGAGCCGGTGACAAGATGATCATGGTGCCCCGAAGATGGAGATCCAAGGAGCAAGATGATATTGGCCATATCATGTCACTATAATTGATTGCATGTGATGTTTATCATGTTTTTGCATCTTGTTTACTTAGAACGACGGTAGTAAATAAGATGATCTCTCACTAAAATTTCAAGTAATGTGTTTCCCCTAACTGTGCACCGTTGCTAAAGCTCGTTGTTCCGAAGCACCACGTGATGATCGGGTGTGATAGGTTCTAACGTTGACATACAACGGGTGTAAGACAGATTTACACACGCGATACACTTAGGGTTCACTTGACGAGCCTAGCATGTACAGACATGGCCTCGGAACACGGAAGACCGAAAGGTCGAACACGAGTCGTATAGAAGATACGATCAACATGAAGATGTTCACCGTTTTTGTCTAGTCCGTCTCACGTGATGATCGGACACGGACTACTCGATTCGGATCGTGTATCACTTGGAAGACGTGAGAGATGTCATTCTGAGTGGGAGTTCATTAAAATTTGATTAAGATGAACTTAATTATCATGAACTTAGTCTAAATTCTTTACAATATCTCTTGTAGATCAAATGGCCCACGCTCAGGTTTCCCTCAACTTCAGCGCGTTCCTAGAGAAAACCAAGCTGAAAGACGATGGTAGCAACTATACGAATTGGGTCCGTAACTTGAGGATTATCCTCATAGCTGCCAAGAGATCATATGTCCTAGAAGCACCGCTAGGTGATGCACCTGCTCCCGATGCGGACCAAGACGTTTTGAACGTCTGGCAGTCGCGTAGTGATGATTACTCCCTGGTTCAGTGCGGCATGCTTTACAGTTTAGAATCGGGGCTCCAAAAGCGTTTTGGGCACCATGGAGCATATGAGATGTTCGAAGAGCTGAAAATGGTTTTCCAAGCTCATGCCCGAGTCGAGAGATATGATGTCTCCGACGCATTCTACAGCTGTAAGATGGAGGAGAACAGTTCTGTCAGTGAGCACATCCTCAAGATTTCAGGATTGCACAACCGCTTGTCTCAGCTAGGAATGAATCTCCCAGATGAAGCGGTCGTTGACAGAATCCTCCAGTCGCTCCCACCAAGCTTCAAGAGCTTCGTGTTGAACTTCAATATGCAGGGGATGGAGAAGTCCATTCCCGAGGTGTATTCGATGCTGAAATCAGCGGAGGTAGACATCAAGAAAGAACATCAAGTGTTGATGGTCAATAAAACCACTAAGTTCAAGAAAGGCAAGGGTAAGAGGAACTTCAAGAAGGACGGCAAGCAAGTTGCCGCGCCTGGCAAGCCTGTTGCCGGGAAGAAGCCAAAGTATGGACCCAAGCCAGAGACTGAGTGCTTTTATTGCAAGGGAACGGGTCACTGGAAGCGGAACTGCCCCAAATACTTAGCAGACAAGAAGGCCGGCAACGTCAAAGGTATATATGATATACATGTTATTGATGTGTACCTTACCAGCACTCGTAGTAGCTCCTGGGTATTCGATACCGGTGCAGTTGCTCACATTTGTAACTCAAAACAGGAGCTGCGGAATAAACGGAGACTGGCGAAGGATGAGGTGATGATGCGCGTCGGGAATGGTTCCAAGGTCGATGTGATCGCCGTCGGCACGCTGCCTCTACATCTACCCTCGGGATTAGTTTTGAACCTGAATAATTGTTATTTAGTACCAGCTTTGAGCATGAACATTGTTTCTGGATCTCGTCTTATGCGAGATGGATATTCTTTCAAATCGGAGAATAATGGTTGTTCTATTTATTTGAGAGATATGTTTTATGGTCATGCCCCGCTGGTCAATGGTTTATTTTTGATGAATCTCGAACGTAGTGATACACATATTCATAGTGTAGATGCCAACAGATGTAAAGTTGATAATGATAGTCCCACATACTTGTGGCATTGCCGCCTTGGTCATATTGGTGTCAAACGTATGAAGAAGCTCCATTCGGATGGACTTCTAGAGTCTCTTGATTATGAATCATTTGACACGTGCGAACCATGCCTCTTGGGCAAGATGACCAAGACTCCGTTCTCCGGAACAATGGAGCGAGCAACCAACTTGTTGGAAATCATACATACTGATGTGTGCGGTCCAATGAGTGTTGAGGCTCGCGGAGGCTACCGTTATGTTCTCACCCTCACGGATGACTTGAGTAGATATGGGTATATCTATTTGATGAAACACAAGTCTGAGACCTTTGAAAAGTTCAAGGAATTTCAGAATGAGGTGGAGAATCAACGTGACAGAAAAATAAAGTTCTTGCGATCGGATCGTGGGGGTGAATATTTAAGTCATGAATTTGGCACACACCTTAGGAGCTGTGGAATTGTTTCACAATTGACACCGCCCGGAACACCTCAACGTAACGGTGTGTCCGAACGTCGAAATCGTACTCTGTTGGACATGGTGCGATCTATGATGTCCCTCACCGATTTACCGCTATCTTTTTGGGGTTATGCTTTAGAGACTGCCGCATTCACTTTAAATAGGGCTCCGTCAAAATCCGTTGAGACGACTCCGTATGAACTTTGGTTTGGCAAGAAACCGAAGCTGTCGTTTCTGAAAGTTTGGGGTTGCGATGCTTATGTCAAGAAACTTCAACCTTAAAAGCTCGAACCCAAATCGGAGAAATGCGTCTTCATAGGATACCCAAAGGAAACAATTGGGTACACCTTCTACCACAGATCCGAAGGCAAAGTCTTTGTTGCCAAGAATGGATACTTTCTGGAGAAAGAGTTTCTCTCGAAAGAAGTGAGTGGGAGGAAAGTAGAACTTGATGAGGTGATAGTCACCCCTCCTGCACCGGAAAGTAGCGCAACGCAGGAAACTGTTCCTGAGGTGCCTGCACCAACAAGGGAGGAGGATAATGATAATGATCATGAAGATACAAATCAAGTTACTACTAAACTTCGAAGGTCCACAAGGGCACGTTCCGCACCAGAGTGGTACGGCAACCCTGTCCTGGATATCATGTTGTTAGACAACGGTGAACCTTCGAACTATGAAGAAGCGATGGCGGGCCCAGATTCCAATAAATGGCTTGGAGCCATGAAATCCGAGATAGAATCCATGTATGAAAACAAAGTATGGACTTTGGTGGACTTGCCTGATGATAGGCACGTCATAGAAAATAAATGGATATTTAAGAAGAAGACAGACACGGATGGTAATGTGACCATCTATAAAGCTCGGCTTGTCGCTAAGGGTTATCGACAAGTTCAAGGGATTGACTACGATGCGACTTTCTCTCCCGTAGCGATGCTAAAGTCAGTCAGAATCATGTTAGCTATTGCCGCATTCTATGATTATGAGATATGGCAAATGGACGTCAAAACAGCATTCCTTAATGGCTTCCTCAAGGAAGAGTTGTATATGATGCAACCGGAAGGTTTTGTCAATCCAGAGAACGCTAACAAGGTATGCAAGCTCCAGCGCTCGATTTACGGGCTGGTGCAAGCATCTCGGAGTTGGAATATTCGCTTTGATGAGGTGATCAAAGCGTTTGGCTTTTATGGAGAAGCCTGTATTTACAAGAAAGTGAGTGGGAGCTCTGTAGCATTTCTCATATTATATGTGGATGACATATTGTTGATGGGAAATGATATAGAATTCTTGGAAAATGTAAAGGCCTATTTGAATAAAAGTTTTTCAATGAAGGACCTTGGAGAAGCTGCTTACATATTAGGCATCAAAATCTATAGAGATAGATCAAGACGCCTCATTGGTCTTTCACAAAGTACATACCTTGACAAAATATTGAAGAAGTTCAATATGGATCAGTCAAAGAAAGGATTCTTGCCTGTTTTGCAAGGTATGAGATTGAGTAAGACTCAGTCGCCGACCACGGCAGAAGATAGAGAAAAGATGAGTGTCATTCCCTATGCCTCGGCAATAGGTTCTATCATGTATGCCATGCTGTGTGCCAGACCTGATGTGAACCTTGCCATAAGTTTGGTAGGGAGGTACCAAAGTGATCCCGGTACGAAACACTGGACAGCGGTCAAGAACATCCTAAAGTACCTGAAAAGGACTAAGGATATGTTTCTCGTTTATGGAGGTGACGAAGAGCTCGTCGTAAAGGGTTACGTCGATGCTAGCTTCGACACAGATCTGGATGACTCTAAGTCACAAACCGGATACGTGTATATTTTGAATGGAGGGGC
The DNA here is from genome assembly GCA_902687465.1 of Secale cereale. NCBI lineage: Eukaryota > Viridiplantae > Streptophyta > Magnoliopsida > Poales > Poaceae > Secale > Secale cereale. The sequence continues at coordinate 74,986,604 of LR738713.1, forward strand.
AGTCAGCTGGTGCAGTTGCAAGCAAAGCGTGGGGGCAGCATCTACATGTGAAGCGGAGTACATAGCTGCTTCTGAAGCAGCGCATGAAGGAGTCTGGATGAAGGAGTTCATCACCGACCTAGGAGTCATTCCAAGCGCGTCAAGCCCGATGACTCTCTTCTGTGACAACACTGGTGCTATTGCTATTACCAAGGAGCCCAGGTTTCACAAGAAGACCAAACATATCAAGCGCCGTTTCAACTCCATCCGGAATTATGTTCAGGATGGAGACATAGATATTTGTAAAGTGCATACGGATCTGAATGTAGCAGACCCGTTGACTAAACCTCTTTCACGAGCAAAACATGACAAACACCAGAACTCTATGGGTGTTCGATTCATCACAATGTAACTAGATTATTGACTCTAGTGCAAGTGGGAGACTGTTGGAGATATGCCCTAGAGGCAATAATAAAAGCATTATTATTATATCTCCTTGTTTATGATAATTGTCTGTTATTCATGCTTGAATTGTATTGTACGGAAACAGCGATACATGTGTGAATACACAGACCACAATGAGTCCCTGGTAGGCCTCTAGTAACCAGCTCGTTGATCAACAGATGGTCACGGTTTCCTGACCATGGACATGAGATGTCGGTGATAACGGGATCACATCATTAGGAGAATGATGTGATGGACAAGACCCAAACTTGAGCATAACACGAGATCGTATAGTTCGTAATGCATAAGCTTTTCAGTGTCAAGTATTTATTCCTTAGACCATGAGGTTGTACAACTCCCGGATACCGTAGGAGTGCTTTGGGTGTGCCAACCGTCACAACGTAACTAGGTGGCTATAAAGGTACGCATCGGGTATCTCCGAAAGTGTCTGTTGAGTTGGTACGAACCGAGACTGGGATATTGTCACTCCGTATGACGGAGAGGTACCTCTGGGCCCACTCGGTAAGACATCATCATAATGAGCTCAATGTGACTAAGTAGTTAGTCACGGGATGATGGATTACGGATCGAGTAAAGAGACTTGCCATAACGAGATTGAACAAGGTATTGGGAATACTGACGATCGAATCTCGGGCAAGTACCGTACCGATGGACAAAGGGAATAACATACGGGATTGAGTGAATCCTTGACACAGTGGTTCATCCGATGAAGATCATCGAGGAACATGTGGGAACCAACATGGGTATCCAGATCCCGCTGTTGGTTATTGACCGGAGAGTGGTATCGGTCATGTCTACGTGTCTCCCGAACCCGTAGGGTCTACACACTTAAGGTTCGGTAACGCTAGGGTCGTAGAGATTAATGCACGTGGAAACCCGAAAGTTGTTCGGAGTCCCGGATGAGATCTCGGACGTCACGAGGAGTTCCGGAATGGTCCGGAGGTAAAGATTGCTATATGGGAAGTCCAGTTTCGGCCAACGGGTGATCTCCGGGGGTCACCGGGAGCGTCCCGGGACCACCGGAGGGGCCCCGGGGGTCCACCGGGTGGGGCCACCCCTCCCGGTGGGGCCTCTAGGCCGCAAGGGGATGTGTCCAGCCCTCAGGGCTGGCGCACCACCAAGGGAGGCCCACCTCCCCTGCGCCTAGGGATAAACCCTAAGTGGAGGGGGGGCCACCACTTGCCTTGGGGGAAGGGGACTCCTCCCTGGCCGCCGCCCCCCCTGGCCCCCTATATATATGTGGGGGGAGAGGGCAGCCGCACCTCAGCCCTGGCGCCTCTCCCCCTCCCGTCACACCTCCCAACTCCTTTGCAGGGCAGCCTGGCGAAGCCCTGCTGCGACATCCACTGCATCCGTCATCACGCCGTCGTGCTGCCGGATCTCTGACGACTTCTCCTCCCCCCTTGCTGGATCAAGAAGGAGGTGACGTTGCTGCACCGTACGTGTGTTGAACGCGGAGGTGCCGTCCGTTCGGCGCTAGATCATCGGTGACGAAGAACGTGAAGAGTACGACTACTTCATCCTTGCTTCGTTGAAAGCTTCCGCACGCAATCTTCATAACGGTATGTAGATGCACTCTCAGTTGCTCGTTGCTAGATGTCTCCATAGATGGATCTTGGTGAAGACGTAGAAATTTTTTGATTTATGCTACGTTCCCCGACAACCACATGGTAGTGAATCATACCATGTTTTAGCACCTTCCTTCAAAGAGAAAGGAAGAAGCTTAGTCACATAAAAGTTTCGTACCTTTTCATCCGTGGTAAACAAGCCACCCAACTCAGTGAGTTTGGTTAGGTGTGCAATAGCATCATCATTTTCTCTGCCATAAAAGGGGTCAGCTTCAACCATAGGTATAAGTGAAAGATCAACAGAGAAATCATAATCAAGATCATTGATGCATATAGGAGATGTAGCAAATTCAGGATCAGGAACAGTCTTGTTCTTTAAGGAGTGTTTTTCAAGCAGCTTCTTAATAGCTTCAGGGTCAGAGTGGAAAACTCTGTCAGTTCCCTGCATAAATCATCATCAAGCATAATGTAATCATCGTCAAGGAGTCTCTCCTTGAGTTTACTCAAATTAGGATAATCATAAGTTCCACCAATGGGGTAGCGAGTAACAGGAATTTCAATTCCAGATTTTTTTGCAGCAGCAGCGATCTGTTTCTCAAGAGCATAACCAAGTGAACTAATATCATCAAGAGTAGTAGAAGCATCATCAAGAGTATCGGACATAGTAACAGATTCAGTAGGAGCATCATGTGGTGGCGGTGAGGCAAACTTACTCATAACAGAAGGTGAATCAAGTGTAGCACTAGTGTTCAGAATAGTACCTCTTCTTGTAGTGGATAGTAAGATCGGAACCTTGGGGTCTCCTTTCTTACCCATAGCGGATAAAGTGCAGCAGGTAGGATACTTCAAGTTGACTTGTAAATATTGCTATGCTCCCCGGCAACGGCGCCAGAAAACGGTACTTGATAACCCTCAACCGTAAGGGATCGAGATAGTCTTCGCGGGTAAGAATAACCCAATTTATAGATTCGACACACGGGGAGCCAAAGAGTATTTATAAGCTTTGACAGTTGAGTTGTCAATTCAACCGCACCTGAAATATACTTACTTGCAACAAAAGATAAGTGGTAACGGTGATATGATAGTGATGGTGGTGACAGTAAAAGTAAACAGCAAAGGTAAACAGCAAAAGTAACAACTAGTAACCAGCAGGATTTAAAACACTGTAGGCTAGGGAGATGGATGCTTGGGTGCTGCATGGATGAGATACATCATGAATCTAACTTCGGGCATGGCACACAGAAAAGTAATGATCATCTAGGCAAGTATCAAACATTAGGCATGTATCCCACAGGTAGTTGTACGTGCTTGCAATAAGAACTTGCACAACATCTTTTGGTCTACCATCCCGCTACGAACGGGGCCAAAAGGAACTTATGGAGATTAAGGTGCCCCTGTCAAAGAGCACCGGAACAAAGCAATAAACTCAATGGATACATGTAATCCTCAAACTATGGACCATCCCCTTTGGTGTCCCAAGCTGTCACTTTTGGGATCGCCGGTTCCGGACCGTAATAGGTGCAAACAACTCATAGATAGGATCAAGAACACAAATATATTCATGCAAACACATATGGTTCAGATCTGAAATCATGGCACTCGGGCCCTAAGTGACAAGCATTAAGAGCAACAAGTTGAAGCAAAGATGATAAACACCATAGTAGATGATAGGCAACATGCCCCAAACAATCTGATAAACTATTACATGATCTAACTCATCCAATCCATACCATCCCCTTTGCCTACAGCAGGGAATTACTCACACATGGAAGGAGAAGTCATGGAGGGAGGATGGAGTGGTGATGATGATGACGATGGCGACGATCTCCCCTCTCCGGAGGCCAAATCAGCCTCCAGATTAGCCCTCCCGAAGAAGAACAGAGGGTGGCGGCGGCTCCGCGACGGAAACTGGGAAAACGACTTCTGTTCTGGGGTTTTCTCGTCACGGGGATAAATACGGGTCAAAGTAGGGCACCAGAGGAGGTGGGAGCAGCCCAAGCGGCCTCCCGGCGCGGCCAGGGGTGGGGCCGCGCCACCAGGGCGCCTGGGCCCCCCTGGCTGCCCTCTGGTCCATCTTCTGGCACAAGGTTCCTTCGGGTGCGTGGATTTTCTGTGATTTTTCTTGGAATTTTCTGAGATACCTAAAAATCCGTTTTCCTGCACACAATAAAACCATATAGGCAGCTCTGCTGAAAACAGCGTCAGTCCTGTTAGTTTAGTTCAAATCATGCAAGAATGAGGTCAAAACAATAGCAAAAGTGTTTGGAAAAGTAGATACATTTGAGACGTATCAGCTGCTGGAACCCCGCCATCCCGCTCACGACCGCAGAGCTCCACAAGATTCGGGGACTACTGTCGGAAATATTGACCACAGGTGTCTTCATCAACCACCCATCTCGTTTCAAGACAAATAAGGGTCGCCTGTCATCCTCTGGCCGCCTATGTATCGGGCCGCCTCCTAGGGTCGCAACGCCAAGGAGCCGGCTGCCAGCAGGCGGCGGAGCCCTGACAGGCGGCAGCCTGATGGCCAGCATCCATAAGACGACCCCGGGCCTCCCCCTCGGGGCGTGTGCTGGAAAGCCACGACGAGACTAAGGCATGGCTACAGTTAAGCTTGTCCCTAAAGAATCCACAGGAGCATGGCTAAAGTGAAAGTGTACCATACAGACACTCAATAAATGGCATATCACTGTAGCCATGTTACCGATGATCTAGCCTTGGTCAGAGGAGGCCATGATCCCACTACCCATAAGAGGAGTGGCCAGCAGGCGGCAGGCCCCACCCGTCAATGAGCCACCCAGAAGCAAGCGACCTTTGGCAGACGACCTGGGGGACAGGCCGCCCAGTACCAGGCGGCTAACCATGCCCTGGGACTCTGAACCCCATCAACATGACAAGACAGGATTTGGTCGCAGTGTACGACCAAGAGGCGGCGGCACTGTAGCCATTCCCCTCCTAACGATGCTCCCGTCAGCAGAAGGACGCCAACAGTAAAAGACAATCATGCGGGCCAACAGACAGCGGACGCCAACAGACGGCGGAGAGGCCGGCACCTAGAGACACTGACGACCGGGGGCCACTCCGCCCATATTACCATTGTACCCCTCGGGGGTAGGCTTATATAAACCCCCCAGGGTCATCCATGTGGAGGGGTTGGACCCTAAGAGACACAAACAGAGAAAGAGGCATCGATAGGAAGAAACCCTAGCGATCACTCACGTTCCCTAGAGAGAAGGTAGAGAGCTAGCCTTGCCCTTCTTCTTACTCTAGACGACACAGTTAAAGGAGCGATCTTGTTGCTACCATATTGACATTAGTCATGACGCGGAGCACCCGCAGAGTAGGACTAGGGGTGTTATCTCCATGGAGAGCCCCGAACCTGGGTAAGATTCGTAGGCGTCCTAAGTATCGCCTTATCCCACTTCTAGGGCCCGTCGACGTACTCTTGTCCCCATACATGATAAGCCATCCTTTGGAATATTGTGACGCCCCAAGACGGACGCTCTAGAAGACTTCCATATATTCCTGGTTTCGCCGTGTGTTTCATTTTGCTTGCTCTATTTATTTTTCAATTGCATCATGTCGTTATGCCATCATGTCTTTTAATCTTTTGCATCTCAACTAAATAAATTGTGTGGATCTTCGAACCATTTAAATCGAGGGAAGAGTGACTTCTCTTTATAACATATCCTCCTAATATTTATGGAGCTATTATAAAATATTCCATTAATTTTGGAATCACCAAAACACACTTGCAAATATTCCCCATGCCCTTTTCACTCCAAGTTTCGTCTCCCAAACCCCACCAACAATTCTTATCTCTTTTATCGAGGCTCCTCCTAAAGTGTCAACATTTTTGGGCACATACTAAACCATGTCCTAATTCATACCATTTGAATTAAATTCAAATGAGTTTGAATTCAACTCTTGCATCTTGCCTTTTCTATTTTTCTGGGAACCAGCACATTTTTGCGAGTCGAGAGAAATAACCCGCATGCTCAAATTCTTCCCAAAACCTCCCTTTCTTTTCTTTCTCTTCTTTGTTTTGTTTTTTAGATCAAAACAGAGAGAGGAGAGCCCTCTTACCTGCAGCCAGGGCGGCCCTTTTGCCTCGAGGCCCAGCCACAGCCGGCAGCCTAGCTCGGCCGACCGCACCTCCTAGGCCCAAGGCCCCGCCTCCCTCTCCCTTGCCAACCCTAGCCTGACCGAGCCATCTCCCTCTCGTTCCCTCTGCCGCCACCACTCGCCCACACATCCCTACCAGGGGAGGAGCCCAACTCCCCTCACACTCCACCTCGCTCGATCCGCTGCTGTGCCCCCCGAGCACCACCGCCGCCGGATCCTCGTCCCCGCCGCCAAGCTACGTGCTGCCCCGTGCCCCTTCGGCCTTCCTTCACGCGGGCCTCCCTCCTCCTGCTCCTCGACGCAGACCCGCATCGCTCACGCCGGACCACCGTCGCGCTGACCCTGCAACTCCCCTCGCACGCCGGCCATGGCGCCCCGTCGGCCTGCGAGCCCGGGCCGCCGTCGCCCCCTTCCATCAGCAGTCGCCGCCCCTTCCTCTGCTTCTTCTGTTGCAGAACGCCGCCACCACGCGAGCCAACCTCCGCCGACGTCCGGCTCAGCACCTGCAGGGGAGAGCCAGGGTCTTAATCCCCTGCTCGAGCCCGAAATGCCAAGTACCACTACAGTCGCCAAGATCACGTGTACTGCTACCGTCGATGTGTACCACTACTTCCACCTGCATCGCCATGACCGAGGGTACAACTACTTCCACTACCATCACGAGAACGTCTGCTTCTACACCGCATCAAACTCGTTCTGCCCTGAAATGCACGCTTCAAAGGTATACCGCAAGACGATGACCCGTGGATGAATGTTGCTTGCGATGTTTGACTTTAACCGTGTGTTGCATCGTGACCGACTTGTCATTATATGTTCCACCTCGTATGCCATGCCGTTGTCACGCGGGAACCGGGTAACCGGGTTCACCCCACCATCTTGCTTGACACGCTCCCATCGACCTTTCTTTTGCACAGGTCTCTCAACAAGTTACCGGAACCGATATGTTACCGTGGCATCATTTTCGATTATCGCCGTTGTGGCACCCTTTCTTTCCACCACGGTGACAAATGCTCCATATCTTGCTCATGTTAACTTTTAATAAAAATTGCATAAAACTTGCATTTGTCATCCGCATCATGATAACAACATTTAAATGCTTAAAGTTGTTGTTTGCTTTAATTTGCTTAGATGTCATGTTAAAATGGTTTAATTCATAACCAGTTAACCATAGCTCAAGTTAAATAAACTTTATATGCACATGGGCATTTTTCAGGAATTGTTGTTGTTATTTTTCGACCTCATTTAAAATGCCTAGGTAGTGTAGTTTGCTCATTATTCACCTCTTGCCATGTTTAATAAAAACATTTATACTTGGAGGGTTCATAACGAGATCAAACTAAATAATCTAATGTGGTGTTTCATCAATATGCAACTCGTTGCATATTGAGCTCCACTTAATTTGTAGTGTTGTTTGTGCACTTTGCCATGCCATGCATACTTAAACCGGACATGCATCATACTTGTTTGTGCATCATATGCCAAGTTTAAGCTTGTGTGTTTACCATGTTGATTGCTTCTTTTCGGTTTGCTTCTCTCGTTAGCTTCGGTTTCGTTCCGGAGTTGTGAGGATTTGTTCGACTACTTCATGGACTCGTTCTTTTTCCTTGCGGAATCCCAGACAAGATGACCATTCCCCGATATCACCTCTATCTTTGCCTATGCTAGTTGTCTCGTTCTTTAGATATGGCTCGATGAACATTCATGTTTGTCAGCCCTCCTATTGTTGCCATGAAACACTCTAACCGCCTTCCTAGCAATCCATTGATTGGCTAAGTACGCTTTTGCTCAGCCCCTCTTATAGCATTGTTAGTTGCAGGTGAAGTTTGAAGATTGCTCCATGTTGGATTTGGTTATTGGGATAACACAATATATATACCTGTTATAAACTAATGCACCTATATATTGGCTATGGGTGGAAGGCTTGGCCTTCTCCTTGGTGTTTTGTTCCACTCATGCCACGTTAGGACCCGATAAACTGGTGTTATGTTCCTTGATTTTGCGTTCCTAACACGGTTGGGGTTTATGGGCCCCCTTGATAATTCGCACTGCTTAAAGCTTTTCCAGCAAGACCCAACTTTGGTCCTACATTTGCCTAACAACTAAAACTTGCTGAGGGAGTAATTAACCCGAGGATTTATTAATCAACCCCCCTGGGCCAGTGCTCATCCTGAGTGTTGGTCCAACCTAGAGCAGCTTGCGGCACCGCCCCTTGGTAACTCGGGGTATTTTGGATGCTGTAACCATAGCTCATCTGGTCGTGGCCTGAGACGAGATACACACGGCTACTATCAGGGTGTCGGCATGCCGGGAATTGTTGCTAGATTAGTTTTACCTTTGTCAAAATATCTTGAGCACGGGATTCCGAGAATACTCGGGTCTTCCCACTTTGGAGTTGCGACTCCGCGGATCGTCAGCTTGTGATGGGCTAATATGGGACACCCCTGCAGGGTTTGATCTTTCGAAAGCCGTGCCCATGGTTATGTGGCAAATGGGAATTTGTTAATATCCGGTTGTAGATAACTTGACACCTTATTCATGAATACACTACCTGTGTGAGTAACCGTGATGGTCTCTTTTCGAAGGGCTTCGGGAAGTGAAAACGGTGGGGTTATGTTTGATCGTGAGTAGCTAGGATCACTTCTTGATCAACTTGGCGATCGTTGGCACTTGTTCTCTTCTCGCTCTAAACTCGCAAGCTAGTGCTTAGTGCTTGCTGCAACCTTTGTTTACAGCCTTTCCACACCTAAGGCTTTGGTAGTTTTGATACCCCGGAACAGGATTGCTAAGTCCTCTGTGGCTCACAGATTCAACACACACCAGGTGCAGGTACCGCCGAGAATAATGCAGGAGATGGATCAGAACTTCTCTAGGAGTTCGATGAAGAGCGTGGTCGTTACTATGTATCGTATCCCGACGATCAGTAGTGGTTCCTACTAGGGGCGATCAGGCCTTGTGTTTATGGTATCTTTCTCGTTTGGATTTCGTCTATAGTCGGACCTTGTGTTATTTGGATGATGTATGTTATTGTATTCATTGTGTGACGTAGCGAGTGTAAGCCAACTATGTTTGACAATTTCATCCCTGAACTTTTACATGAGATGTGCAAAGATACCATACTTGAGATCATGCCAGAATGCGCTTATGTCTTTAAGTCGTGCCTCGACACGTAGGAGACATAGTCGCATCCTTGGGCATTATAAGTTGGTATTCAGAGCCTTCTCCGACCTAGGAGCCCCTGATTGATCGAACCACTGACGGTTGAGTCTAGGCACACACCCAAAATGTTTTGAGTCCTATATATATATCGGAGAGTAGGATTTCTTTTTACTCCTCATCCCCTTCATCGCTCTGGTGAGGACTCTTGATGTTGTTTTATCTTCACTATTCTCAAAATTTCACCCAAATTTTTTTTAGGATCACGAAGGTATTGTTTGGATTGTTCCGATATCTTTGTGACGAGAACATTGTTCTCGATGCCTCCTGTCATTTAGGGGTTGTGGCTGTGTCCTGGGGAGTTGAGCTCTAAGGTGTTTTCGTCACAAATGTATCGTAGCGGTTCTAGAATACCAGAGTCGGCCGACATCGAAAACTCTTCTATGTGGTTAGTGGTGAGATAACCCCGACGTCACCCAGTACTGGTGGGATAGTTCGGGGGTATTGCCACAGCTAGTATAGCAGATGCGTTTCGAAGGTCCGAGGTAAACATTTGCCGAGGATGACTGGTTATGTGTTGATGGATGGATACAGTTGGATGTAGGTTTAGAGTTGAGTGCGCGGTGTTTCCCCCACTACTAGGAAAAGGCCTACTAATGGCGCACCAATTTTGGCCATTAATGGCGCATTAGTGGTGCGCCATTAGTGCCACGCCATTAGTATATTTTACTAATGGCGCACCTGTGGTGCGCCATTAGTATCTGGTATACTAATGGCGCACCACATGTGCGCCATTAGTATAGACCACGGTGCGCCATTAGTATGCCTCCCAGGGGGCCATATATACCCAGGTGCTTTGGCATACTAATGGCGCACTCTTGCCTGATGCGCCATTAGTAACTTTGGCATACTAATGGCGCACTGTTGGATGATGCGCCATTAGTATCCTTTGGCATACTAATGGCGCACCGTGATGTGATGCGCCATTAGTATGAATATTAGGTTTTTTTTACTTTTCTGTTTTTTGCACAGGTTACAAAATGTATTATTGGAAAGAATATAGACAGCAGCACACAATAACAATAGATTCATCGAGTACAATAGAAGATTAGTCTCTGAATACAATTCATCATATTAGTCTCCGAATACAATTCACCATATTAGTCTCTGAATTCAAAAGACCGAACAAAGATAGAACATTATATTACAAGTCTCGAGACCGCGAGTAGCGAGTTTGTCTTCACATTACAAGTCAATATCGATCATCTAAACTACCATCACATAGAAGAGAGCTGCGGTCATCACGATGATCATCATCACGATGAAACTCGTCTTCATCCGGTTCCTCCAACGCTCCCTCCCCTCTCTCGCTAGATAGCGGGCGTATCTAGATTCCGCCTCGGCCCTAGTGGTGTACCCTTTGTAACTGTTACCGCTGAAATGGTGAACCTGTCTCTGACACTCCTCCCAGTCGTTGTAGACTACGGGAACCTTACCCTTGTACACGACATACGACGGCATCGCGATGCACTAGCCAAACGAAACGTTAGTACCAATTCACAGACAATACATAAGCAATATATAAGTATGCAACAGAATGATCAGAAGAGAAAAGCAAGACATTAATAGCATCGATTACTTCTAAGTTGAACGACTGTCGAAACCAAAGAGACATACTACAAGTTCATTAAAGCTTAATTACAACATGAGCCAATCGATGTTTCAGAACTAGACACAGCATCACTACTTTCGACTCGACTCAAGGGACCGGAGCATGGATGAAGCCGCCATATATCGTGGGAGTCATGAAATCACGGGCGTTGTCAGCCTGCATTTGTAGCATTGTGTCTCTGTCACTGTTGGACGGTTGATTTCTGAGGTAGAACTGCCCCGAGGTATGAAGGACATCTTGATGGATGATTTCCGCAAACTCCGACCGGATGCGAAAGAATTCTTGTCTGATGTCCGCGTCCTGGATTGCCGACATGCTCGCGGCCCAATCTTTCAGTTTACTCGGTATCAGAAGGTGATGATGGTCTCGTACGATCGCCCGCATGTGATGGATGGCGTAGTAGGCACCCTTCTGACAGCCAGGCGGCTGCTTGACGCAGCAGAACGTCGTATTGTGGGAGAACACGTGCTTGCCGTACTTACGAATAGGCCTGGTGAAGGTGCCTCCAGATTTGGCGTAGCCGGGGAGAACATCATCAAGAACTATCTTGACATTTGTGTAGTCTACCTTCGACTGACGGTCCGAGTCGAAATACGTGGCCGTGGAATATTTCGGGCTTAGGAGGATGAGTGTGCAATGTGTGTCACTTCACAAAACACGGAATGTTAAAACAAAAATGATCGAAATCTAAGAATTCATATGTTACGGGGCGGTTGAGGGGACGACTTACTCGGGAAAGTAAGGCACGAGGAAGTTATCCTTATCTCGGTTTGCCAGAATGACGCCTTCGAGGTAAGAACTCGCGACTTGCCGGTCCCCAGCGCTGCCCAAGATCTTGGCACGCATGTAGAAGGGGTCGACTATCACGATGTGCGGGGTCTTGTCTCTAATGATCCGCATCTCCATACTCAGTGAAAATAGCCAAACCAAGGTGTAGTGCAGCTGATGAAGGTTCAACATAGCGTAGATGTCATCAAACCGCAGGAAGATCGTACCCCTGATGGAGTTATCCACAAAGCCCTTGCCCTCTGGCACCTTGGCCGCAAAAACCGGGTATGCCACATCCTTCTCTCTGAGACGCCGCTTCTCTAAAGAAAGAACACTGTCATGCAGACTCCGCATAGCACCGGTTGCGGCATTGAGCATATTACTCGGTAGCATCGGCCTACCCGCCACATGCACCCTCCTCATTATGTCCTCAGGTGAAGGTGGCCCGTCCTGAACACGGATCGTACTCGGTGCCGGCTGGCTCGCACCCTTGTTAGTCTTTCTTTTCCATGCCTTCTTCTTGTCCTGTAATGGGACCGAGTTCTACTCAGAGACCATCTTCTTGAGTGTGTTGGGGATGATAATATTTCGCACCTCGCCTATCTGAGGCTCGGTGAAGTCGGCAGCTGGAGGCGTCTCCTGAGAACTGAACGTCAGGCGACGCCTGTTGCAACTTCGTTTCTCCGTGGTACCAGCTAGATCGCGCACGTCTTTTGTAGGGTTGGGTTCTTGAGAAGGAGGCCCCATGAAGTCGCCATCGTACCCGTGATCGGCAAAGTACTCATCGACGTTGGCAAATGTATCGTCGTCGTTGTCAACGTCGTCGTTCAGATCCTGTGCCATATGCATGTTTGTATCTAGTGGCATAGGGATGTCCGGCACCGTTGCGGCGGTCTGGCCATGGCTTGGCGCCGGCACGACTAGAGGTGTTGTCTTTGGGGTTGTGTCCCTCGCCCCCAAACGAATCTGTCTCTTCGGCCAAAGCAGGGGCCAGCTTAGGCAGGCGCTGAGGGTCATCACATCATCTTCGTCGGCCCCGACGGGTCGAATCGGAGGTAACAACTCGTCGTAGCCTGGCGCACCCGAACCAGTTGAACCCTATACAAGGTGGGTGGCATCCTAGTACCGTGGAACACGGGGTTGCCCGGTTGAACAATTTTGCCCTTGGCGACATCGACCAACTCGTTGTTCACGAAGTGCAGGAGAGTGCACGGAATGTCGGCGGCGCCCTGCGAAAACATGTAGGGCGTCAGGGATGCCCATTCAAAGGCAAGGAGATGAAGTCCTCGGCCGAGAGAGGCTTAATTAGTTACCGTGATGATGGTGTCGAGCTCGGCTAATGTCGAGGCACCGCCAACGGCGAGCGTGCAATTGATGGAGGGGCCGCTTGCTGCAGAGGTGCCGACCGGCGTACACCCGGGTGCATTAAGCTCCCGTGCCGGCGTCGGAGACACCAATGCCGCCTCCGCCGGAGACACCAATGGCCCCGTCATCGCGTTCTACGAGTTGCTGGCCGTGAAGCTGGGAATCGGGGGCGGCCCCTGTTGGTCGCCCGCAATCCACGCCTGCAACCCCTCAATCAAGGTAGGCACAATGGCGGTGATCGTCGCTCCCAGTTGTTGTTGCACTTGCTCTTGGACAATCTCCGGAATCTGCGCCACTTGTGCCTTGAGTTCTTGAACCTCGCGCGACTGGCTTTCCGAGCTGGTCTTTTTCTCCTTTCGCCCACCAGCGTTATAGTATGACAACCATTTTGTGGACAAGCCTTTGCCGGCCACACGACCAGCTAACGACGGCTTACTGAGCTTATTTTTTTTCTTCATTACATTCAACGCCCTATTTAGAGTGGTGTCCCAAGGGTTGCTCTTAGTCGACCCCGCGCTACTGCTTTCAGTCGCCTGCGGAAGGAATGTGAACCATTTAGAAATTTGGCTTCATTAATTAGAATGCAACCATATGGAGCTAATTACGTGGGGGTGTATTCCTTACCAGAACAAGCTCAAGCGCCCTGGTCTTCGGATCCGTGGTAAGCTCCTTTGTTTTCGAGTCCTTCTTGTACCGGGCCCTGACAAAGTTCCAGGTCTGCTTGTCACCGTATTTATCGAAGAGGGTCGGTAGGCCTTGCTCGGCACGGTCCGCCTCCTCCTTGTCCCATATAGTTTCCGCCACTCTGTAACCGCCGGGACCGAGTGTGTGTTCCCCTAAGTTTAGCTCCCGCATTTCTTTCCCCCACTAACTTGATTCGGAGGTTGCGGTGCTCGAGCACTTAATCTTGAAGTCGTTGTAGTCATCTTCGGTGATCGAAGGATTTTTCTCCTTGATCTTCACCGTGCTTTTCCAAGTAGACAGGGTCATTCTCATCTTCGTGAGGGCGGCATTGTTCACTTTATTACCTTTGAGGCTTGTGTTTTCAAATTCAGCGGGGAACTTGTATCGTTCGTGCAGCTTCGTGAAGAGGAGGTTGCGCAAATTCCCACGGTCAGGATGCGTCAGGTTCTCGGTGTTGATCGAGACGATGCTCCGGAAATTGCACCCGAGCTGAAGCGAGTACCCCTTGACTATTCGTTCGGGCACCGTTGGATTCCCGTCGGAGTCCACTTCAGTAAATTCCTCCTTGACGGTGCGGAGCACGGTCGGGCGCTGGTCCTTCCGTTGCCTCTTCGGTTGGCATCCTCGGCGGCACCATCATTGGTGGCATCCTCGGCGGCACCATCAGTGGTGTCATCCCCGATGGCACCATCAGTGGGGTCATCCTCGGCGGCACCATCAGTGGTGTCAGGATAGGTGGGGAAGGCGGCGTCCTCATACAAGTGAGGTTGTTCCTCCATCTCCTGGGACAGCTCCCAGAATGCCTTGCCGCCCGAACCCCCGGCCTCATCGTTGTGGGCCATGTTTCTCTCTAAATAGGAAAAAAGTTTGGTCAAAAAGTTGGTTATTGTCAAGGAACAAGATCATGGTCTCATCATTTAGGGTTTGTCGACACCGAGGCATCCTAAAAGCTAAGCTTTTATCATTGAGGGTTTTTCGACGCCAAGGGACCCTAAAAGCCTAAGGTTTCATCATTTAGGTTTTTATCAACACCGAGGCACCCTAAAAGCTAAGGTTTTATAATTTATGGTTTGTCGACACGGAGGCATCCTAAAAGCTAAGCTGGGAAGGAGAATTCTAAGTTGGGCCTAATCACTTGGCTCTATTGCCGCCTATGGTTTAATGCAGCAAGAATAAAGGGGCAGTTGATCCTACTTAATTAAGTACTAAGATACCCCAGCCCATGCATTAGTCACAAGCACCCCATATGTCCTATTTTTAGCAAAGTCATGCTAAAATTCACGGAAAATTTCAGCATGACCTTTGCTGAAAATAGGACATATGGAGTACCCGAATTTGCCGTAACGAAAGTTAATCGACATTCTAGCAAACTCAAGGGCCTCTCGGGGTACCTGCAAAAACATTATCCCCGCGTAATGTAGTCGCCAATGGGTCATTTTAGAAGATCCCAAGTAGCATCATCACAAGTACAACATCATCACAAGTACAGCAGCAATATCAGTGAATACAGGCATAACAGCAGCAGCAACAGTTAAGAAAAAGTTGCAGAAGCTTGTAAAACTATACTTTGAAGTTCAAATGGTGAGTAGCTTAGCTTGGCATGTCTCAGACTCATTTGTGCACTGGTAACTAGTTTTTTTACAGCACCCAACAACAACACTGATTAGGGAGCTGCCTGCATATTTCTAAAAGAGAAGGAAAATTATGTTTGCTCATAAACATGCTGGAGGCTACAAAACAAGTGTAAGTTATCGCTATTCTACACACACTTAGTGACTGTGAAACTGCAAATTTGGCATAAATTGTCTGTGATGCCCTTAGGGACTGAAAGAATGTTTACATGCTAATTGACCCCATAGTAAACAAAATTAGATAAATTGTCCTGGAACAAATAAGCTGGCAGTAGGTCCATTGGGACTCGTTTAAATGCAGAACTAATCTGACCACTATAAATGACCCATAAGACAAACTGCAAATATTTTTTGTTGCTGAACTAATCTGACCACTGTAACATGTTCATCATTCATCCATAGTTGTTGTTGCTGATACAATTTCAGCAAGCAACATGCCTAAATCCAGTACTTGTTTGACTTTACTGAATTACCAACACATGGCACACACCACATTTATATTTTGTCACGTCACACAACACATGCCAAAGGAGGAAGACTGAATTTTCTACAGAAGCATCATCAGGTACACTTCAACATGTGCTAGCAACAACAAATGGTCAATATTCATTCTTATTTATGGTCAATATTTATAACCTATCAACAAATGGCAAGAATATTGAGTAATCTACTGTTGTTTGATCTACTGCAAATAATCTGTTGCAATTTGATCTATTACATAAACATGGTTGATATTCATTTTGCATAAACATGGTTGAGTATTACAGAGAAATTGACAGCAAATTGACCTGGTTGGAATTCATACAGCAACAGTAACAGTTAACTGAACTTCTTTTGCATGCATTTATCACTCCAGAAAACTTTCAGTAACAAGTGAGAAGCATCTGCATTTTCTTAGTGAACTTTTGAGTAAATTTATCACTTGTTGGAGTATGCTACAGCTTCTGCAAATAACAAACTCCTTTAGTTTACATCTTAGTATTATCAAACACTACAGTTTCAGTGAAGGAGTCATAACTGAATAACAGGCACTATAGTTTCTCTATAGTATTGGAACACTGAACATTTTCAGTATTGGCACTATAGTTCCTCTACAGCTTGACAACCAGTGTAAACTACTGTACTGAGAACAGCAAATTCAAACTCACAGCAACAAATTGAACAGTGAGTAAGCCTAAAGATTCTTCTCTTGCAAACCCCCAACCCTAGCTACTTAATTCTCCAACCCCCTTTCCTTGTCCAAAATTCTCCAACCCCCAACCCTAGAACACATTAGATGGAAATCAAGAGGGGGAAGAGGTGGAAGCGGCTCGGGTGCTCACTTGGGAGGTCGAGGGCGACTCGGGGTAGCCGGAGCTAGTTGAGGCGGCGCGAATTCGGCGTCGAGCGGTGGCGATGTTGGCCGAGGCGGAGGAAATCGGCGGGCGTCGAAAGGATGGCTCGAGGGTGTCCGAGCTCGTCCTGGTCCTCGTAGTCGAAGAGGGAGACAGCGGCGGTCCTCCTGGGCAGGCCGCGCGGTGTTGGACGGCGAGCACGTGTTTGACACAGGCGGGGCCGCGGGGGGAGGGGGCGCTTGGGCGGGAGGACGTTGATACGTCCAAAACTATCTATAATATCTGCTTGCTCCATGCCTCTTTTGGGTGATATTGCTATGATATTTATACACTTCCATACACTTTTGATCATATTTGGACTAACCTATTAACTCAGTGCACCCCAGTGCCAGTTTGTGTTTTCGGCTGTTTTTGTATTTCAGGTTTTCACGTTACGAGAACTGCTAGGAAAAATCCAGAAAAATTATATAAAAAATCAGCGTTCCAGAACCTACCGTGCGCCCGAAGGACAGCCGGGGGGGGGGCACCAGGGCTCTAGGCGCCCTGGCGGCGCGTCCCCCCTGGGCCGTGCCGGGGGGGGGCGCCTGGGCCCCCCGAGGCTCCTCCGATGCCCCCCTTTGGCATATATTTAAATCGTCTCTCGAAACCCTCAAAACAGGAACTCTTTTTCGCGATCTCATCTCTGTTCCGCCGCCGCCGCCGCTTCCAAGATCGGGAGCACCAGGAGAACCCTTCCCGGCACCCTGCCGGAGGGGAGGATCACCACCGGGAGCTTCTCCACCACCATGGACGCCTCCCGGATGAGTTGTGAGTAGTCTCCCTTGGACCATGGGTCCATGACCAGTAGCTATGTGATGTTCTCCTCCCGTTCTTGTGCTTCACTAATTAGTCCTCGTGAGCTGCCCTACATGATCGAGGCACATATGTAATTCTTATGCTGTTGCTATGATGAGTTTGCTGGGATCCGATGGATTATGAGATTATGTTCAGATTGTGTTTGAGTAATATATTTGATTCACCTCTTTTATGTTTATGTTCGTAAGTAATTCTTGCATGTTCTCCGTTGTTATTTATTGCTTTGGCCAAGTAGTAGGTAGTGACTCCAAGAGGGAACGTTACGCTCGATTGTGGGTTCATGCCACTCGATGACTTGTTTGAGTGAAAGAAACATGAGTCTAGGGGATGTGTTGTTGCCACAAGGGGGAAAACAACAGTGCTTGTGCCCGCGGGTGCAAGGATTGTTTACTTTACGCAAAGTTCTTTTAATGCAGTTGTCTGTTGCTTTGAGTTTACACTATGGGTGGGGCTCGCAACTTAATACCAGCGAGATGTTCTGGATAGATATCTCAAGGTGGATGATTAGTAGTAGATATTGATGGATTTCGGTCTACTTACTTTGGCGTACCGCCCATGTTTTGAACCTCAACCTTTCTTGCAATGTAGTCAGCATTGGTTTGCGCACATGGTCCTGTCAATTGCCCAGCTGTAATTCGTTTACCTCACATAGCTGTTTTATCATCTTTTGGGAGAGAGACATCACTAGTGAACATCATGAGACTCCGGTCCATATTACCATCATTGATCACATCCGCTATTTACTTTTCCGCTATTTACTTACTATTACAATTATACCTATCACTATTATCACTTGCGTTTGATCCTTTGTAAACTACAAGGCCGGAGGGATTGACAACCTCTCTGTACTCGTTGGGAGCAAAGTTATTTGTATCTGTGTGCAGGTCCACGTTGATTGCTAATATCCGGCGCCGTTAGCAGTTGACACCTTCTTGTTGAAACTGGGAGTCTCTGGGAAATCGATCCTTGGTATTACCAAGGGAAAACTTCTGCTACACTGCATCTCAAACCTTCCACTTGGGGTAACCAACGAGGGGTGAGAAGCCACCTAGCAGATGTCGAGGGCGCGGGCGCGGGCAGAGGGGGACGATGAGGGAGGCGGCGCTCGGCTCGGGAGGGGGCGTTGGGGGCGGTGGTGGTCCGGTGCGGCGGGGGCAGCGAGCACGGCCAGGGACGCGAGCACGGGGGCGGTGGTGGTCGGTAGTGGTCGGGCACGGGTGAGATGAGGCAGGGGAGGGATTAGAGAGAAATGTGAGAGATTGGGGATTTTAGTGTGGGGGAGGCTTAGCAATGGTGCACCACCTAGCGGTGCGCCATTAGTAATCTTTTTTCGATAGCAATGGCGCACCACCTAGCGGTGCGCCATAAGTAACTTTTTTTTTGAATAGCAATGGCGCACCAGCCAGAGGTGCGCCATAAGTAAATTTATTATTATTATTTTTTGTTGCATCTAATAATTTTTTAGAAAATGAATATGAATATCAAATAGTAATAATTTTTTATAAAAACAGTAATAATTTTTTTAAAAAATATCATCAAATTTGTTATTTGAAAATATTTATGAATCGAAAAAATATCATCAAATATATTATTTGAAAATATCATCAAATTAGTTATTTGAAAATATAATCAAATTTGTTTTTTTAGTTGCATTCATTTGTGACGGTGGAGCGGGGGAGGGTGCGGGG
>LR738713.1:75006137-75040933 GCA_902687465.1 Secale cereale
GAGGGTGCGTTGGGTCGTCGGCGGCGGTGGAGCGGCGGTGGGATAGAGATCGAGAAATAAAAATATCATCAAATTTGAAAAAATATTCATGAATTCAAAAAGTGCCCATGAAATTTAAAATTATTCATGATAGTTCAAAAAGTGCCCATGAAATACAATCGAGAAATGAAGACTACAATTTAAATACAATCGATCTTAACTAGCTAGCTATCTGTTCACAATCTTCTTGCCCTTCTTTTTCGCAAATGGAGTTCTTCTGTGGAACGGACGTCCTTTAGGTAGGGTGGTCCTGCTTATTCTTGTGGTGTATGCTGCTACTTCATCGTCGTCGTCATGTTCCATCTTCGGGTCGCCGTACTTGTCGAAGTCTTGCTCATTGGCGACTCCATCCATTCCGGTGATCTTCCTTTTGCCTCTCCTCACGACAACACGACTGGGCTTTGACGGGTCGGTAATGAAGAAGCATTGGTCAACTTGGGAAGCCAGTACACATGGCTCATTTTTCGCGGTGACATTTGCGCCCGCGGTCTTGGATTTGGCTTCGGGTATAACCATGGTGGTGAAATACCGGTCTTCTTTTAGGACGCTCTTGGCCCATCTGACACGGAACATCGGGACCGTTTCTCTCCAGCGTAGCTCAGCTCCCAGATCTCCTCGATCCTTCCGTAGTATCTGTCCTTGTCGTTACCGGTGTAGGATTCCATCGTTACCCCGGAGTTCTGATAACCATCGCTCTTCATGTCCTTGGCCTCGGTGTAGAATGTGTAGCCGTTGATATCGTATGCCTCATATGTCATCACGTTGTGCTCGGCGCCCTGTGACAAGGCGAATATGACTTGTTCTTCCGCGGAAGAATCCTCATGTAAAGGGTACGACAGAAGCTTCTACTTGAACCAACGCGTGAAACATGAGTTATGCTGTTTGATTATATCTCCGTCCGTCTTCTGTTGGCCTTGGTCATTGTACGTCTTCTCAATAAAGGTTTTGTGCTCTACCACCCAAGGATCGACCACGTCTATGTGTTGTAGCGCGACTAGGTTTGCTCTTTGAAAGTCGGCGAGTCGACCCTTGAAGTCGACATGCATTTCGCGACGACCCTCACGGTGACCCCATCCAGCGAGCCTGCCGAGGTGCCTGTTGACGGGCAGACCAACGGGGTTCTCGATGCCTAGATAATTCGTGCAGTAGGAGATGCACTCTTCGGTCAAAAAGCCCTTGGCTATGCTTCCCTCTGGACGTGAAATGTTGCGAACGTATCCTTTGATGACACCATTCATCCTTTCGAACGGCATCATGTTGTGCAGGAACGTCAGCCCGATTTGGATGATATCGTCCATGATATGGACCAGCAGATGCACCATAACATCGAAGAATGCGGGCGGGAAGTACATCTCAAGCTCGCATAGTATCACCACGTTCTCTTCCTGTAGCCTTCTGAGTTGCCTCACGCCAACCGACTTCCGAGAGATGACGTCGAAAAAGTTGCATAGGCCAAATAGCGTTTCACGGACGTGCGCGTCCATGATCCCACGGATTGCAACTGGAAGTATCTGCGTCATCAGCACGTGACAGTCGTGAGACTTCATCCCGCTGAACTTCTGCTTCGTTGGGTCTAGGTATCTTCTTATCTTCCCCGTGTATCCGTAAGGAAGTTTTACTCCTACGAGGCAGGTGAAAAACTGCTTGATCTCCTCCTGACTTAGAGTGAAGCACGCGGGAGGGTAGTCATTTCCGGTCTTCTTGGCCTTTTTGCCTTTGCAACGACTTTCCGTGTCCTGCTTCGCCTCATCATCATCATCATTAGCGTGAAGCTCCTGCCTGATGCCCATTTATTTCAAGTCTGCCCTTGCTTTCGGCCCATCTTTGGTCCTCTCTGGCATGTTGAGCAGGGTACCAAGCAGACTCTCGCACACGTTCTTCGTGATATGCATGACATCAAGGCTGTGAGGCACACGATGGATCTTCCAGTACGGCAAGTCCCAGAAAACAGACCTTGTTTTCCATACCTTCAGCAGCGGTTCTGGCGCCTTTCACTTCTTTTCCGGCTCTGGCGCCTTTTGCTTCTTTCCCGGCAGTGGGCAATCTTTCCAATTTTTCAACAGCTCGTCTATTTCCTCGCCGCTCCTCGTATGCGGGCGTCCTCGTGGTTCGGTTTCACCATCGAACAGATCCTTGCGTTTTCTCCACAGGTCATCGTCGCGAAGCCACCTTCGATGTCCCATGAACACGGTTTTCAAAGACCCGGGATCTCTATCTAGCTGGCAATACGTTGTGTCATCCATGCACCTGACACATCCAGAAAATCCGTGGACCACCTGCCCCGCGACATATCCGTAACCAAGATAGTCGTGCACCGTCGTGAGCTGTGCGGCTCTCATAGGGAAATATTCTTTCTTTGCGGCGTCCCACGTATTGGCTGGCGTTTTCCACAGCGTGTATAGCTCCTCTTTCCGCAGCCCCAGATACAGATTGATGTCGTTCCCTGGTTGTTTCGGTCCTTCAATTAGCATACTCATGTGAATGTACTTCCTCTTCATGCACAACCTGGGGGAAGGTTGTACATCCACAAAAACACAGGCTAGGTGCTATGCGTGCTTCTCTCGCTGCCAAACGGATTGACTCCATCGGTGCTCACGCCCAGCACGATGTTCCTTGGATCGTTCCCAAATTCTGCGTCTTCGAAGTTCAACGCTTGCCACTCGCTCGCATCCTGAGGGTGACTCAGCAACTTGTCTTTTTTATCTATCTCCGGATCATTTGCGTCATCTTCTCGCTTCTTCTCCTCCCTATCCGCGTGCCAACGCAAGAGCTTTGCTACCTTAGGGTCCGCGAAATACCGCTGCAGACGAGGAGTGATCGGAAAGTACCACACCACTTTTCGAGGAGCTTTTTTCCTCTTCTTGTACCGAGTGACGCCGCACACCGGACATATGGTAGACTCCGCGTGATCGTCCCGATAAATGATGCAATTGTTCATGCACACATGGTATTTCACGTGCGGTAAATCTAGAGGACACACGATTTTCTTCGCCTCCTCGAAACTGGTCGGGCACTTATTCCCCTTCGGAAGACGTTCGTGCCAGAATGACATGTTCTCGTCGAAGCATGCGTCGGTCATTTTGTGTTTTACCTTCATCTCTAGAGCCATGAGCGTTACTTTCAAGCGGGTATCCTCGAGCCTGCATCCTTCATACAATGGAGTAACCGCGTCTATCTCCAGTTGATCCATCTTGGATTTCTCTCGGGCGGCAGCTCTTGCGTTATCCGTCTGCTTGAGAAGAAGCTCCTGAATATGAGGGTCCTGCACCTAGCCCATCGATGGTCCAGCGTCGTCTGCTCCGCCGGCATGATCATCTTCATGATCATGCCCGTCGTCTGCTCCAGCATCTTCCTCATCATCATGTCCCGCATCTTCTACATGATGACTGTGTACAGCATCACCGTCGTGATCATCTCCTGGAGATTCTTCGTCTTCTCGCCCGCCCGAGCCGCGGTGGTTGTCTTGCTGCCCTTCCTCATTTCTTGCCCGGACCCCATGGACGACTTCGTAGTCATCTTCATCACCTTGCCATCGATAGCCATCCATGAAACCACGCAAGAGCAGGTGGTCCCGCACCTGCCCGGAATCCGGGTCCGCAATAAGGCTCTTCAGCTTGCATCTTCGACACAGACATCTTATCTCCGTCTCGTTCTTTTGAAGTATCTCAGCCTTCGCGCAGCTCAAAAACCTATTCACGATGCCTTCGGTCATCGTGCGGACCATGGTCGCCTGCGGGGTAGAGCAAAACGATATTTTAGAACCAAGAAAAAATTTGGCATGACTTTCCCTAAAAATAGGACCAAAAAGAATGCTTAATGCCAAAATTCTCGCCGAAACGGAAATGAATCAACATTCCGGCAAAATATTGGCAACTATCGCATTTCAAATACCGGTACACCTGCAAACACAAACATATATGCAACACCACAAACATATGCAACACCACGAACATACATAGATGTAGCTAGGCCATAAAAAGTGCATGTGCATATTGTTGGAGGGAGAACAACATAAAGATAGCTTCCCCCCCTTACTTACCTATCAAAAAAAGGTAATTTAACCACTTAATTTGAATGAATCTATGGTGGAAATGAGGTGACAAAGAGGAGGCACCCGAGACAAGCTTTGGAGGAGGAGGTGGAGAGAATGAAGTGGGGAGAAAGTGAGTGGGTAGGAGTGGCTGTCCAAAATATCTTGTTGGTGCCCATTTGGAGGTGGTGCGCCATTAGTAGTTTTGCAAAAAAAACAAAAAAAAAACATACTAATGGCGCACTGTGCCAAAGTGCGCCATTACTAGTTTAAACTAGTAATGGAGCACTGTGGCATAGTGCGCCATTAGTAGTTTTGCAAAAAAAAGAATAAAAAATATAATAATAAAAACAACAGTAGTGGCGCACAATGTGACTGGTGCGCCATACTAGTTACAACTAGTAATGGCGCACTGTGTCTGGATGCGCCATTAGTATATTTGGAAAAGAAAAAAAAATTGGTACTAATGGCGCACCCTGAGCCAGGTGCGCCATTAGTGTATTCCACTCTAATGGCGTACCGGCAAGTGGTGCGCCATTAGTATATACTAATGGTGCACGGCATGTCTGGTGCGCCATTAGTGTCAATCCCATCTATAGCCCTTTTTCTAGTAGTGCCCTGTATCCCCAACACCAGATTGCATAATCGGAAAGCTTCGGAAATTAATAGGTGGATTTTCAAGTAGCTCGTAGGAAATCTTCCAACGAGTGCATGATATATGGTTTGGGGTTCAACATCTAGTGAAGAGGTTTCATGGGCGCTGTTCCAATTGGGAGTTGCATCTTAAAGGGCCCTTGGCTATGCTGATCCGGGGATTGCAAGACCCTTTGTAACACGTACCATGGGGCATTCAGCACGAACATGTCGAATGAAACTTCTATCATGTATTTGTTCCATCTGCACCTTGTTGTTTTTTATTTTGTGTTTTGTTCTCCAAGTGGCTTCTCGACAAGTTGATGTACCATTAAGCTTACGGAATTCATTCATTCAATTCTCTTTTGGAATGATATTGTGAAGATTATGCTACAACATATCTATCCTTTGTTTTTGTTTTGATTGTGGTATCCGAGTTGCTTCAATGTCAAATGTTGATTCCATTCCTTTCCTAATCGGTGTTCTCATATTTCTATGGGAGTGCTAATCCTTAATCATCGAGATTGTCATGTAAATTCTTTTTTGACTGGCGTGCTTCTGTTCAAGTTAACCTGATTCTTTCAATATGGGCAAGACCAATTATTGGGTTTTCTCAACGGTGTCAGTTTCATTCATCCCAAATTGTCTTTGTTTTTCCCCACCCTCCCACCTTTTTTTCTTTATGGAGCCAGAATTTTTAGTCAAGTATCCATTTTATTCATGTGATGTTTCTTCATTCTTTTCTTACAATTTCATTATCCGTTGATTTTCAGGAAGATGCTCATGAGCTTCAAGTTTACCATTCTCTGTTCTCGTTTCTTCTCCCGTGGATTTAATTCAAGCTTTGGTGTTGATTATATGCTTCCTCTTGTTTCACATGTTTTCCCATGTTGAATTTCGTATTCCAAGTCTCTCCTTTTTACTCAACTCTTTCTATGTTCATATCCGGAGTGTACAAGATAACTTAGAAGATTCGCATTTCCATTCTTAATTTGCTCTAGCTATTTTAAGGTTGTTATCTCATTCAAGCCATTTAATTCAACCGGGGCAATATCTCTTTCTAGCAATCCTTTCCAACGATGTTTCTTTTGAGTGGGCCCATAACCCAAGATCTTTTCCCAGGATATTACCTGACTCTTCTAATTTCTTTTTCCGGAGTTATTCTGAAATTCTTTTCAAAGTGTGACGTAAGTATGGATTCCGTCACTCATATGCCTTCTCCAAGATCGCTTCCATTCATTGTTGCTTCAACCTTGATATTCTCATTCTTTCGCAGTATCTCAAATTCTTCATGGTATTTCTCGTCGTTCTTCTCAACATTTGAAGACCGGAGAAGAGTTTCTCTTTAATCTTGGCTCGTTCTTCCAAAGATTCATGGTTCTAGCTTGATGCCATCCTCATTATTGTTCCGATTGTGAGGAATTCTTTTTATACCCATCCGAAGCATTTAATGAATTCTTTCCATTGTGATCCTCTGAAGGTCATCATTTCAGAAGATTTCTTCGTTCTTAGTTTTCAACTTCGTCCTCCAACTATTCTTAATTGATGCCTCTTCGTTCGCCTCCATATTCTTCTGGTGGTTCATTCAAGATTACTCTTTTGTTCTTATCATATCAATTCATTCGTTCTTTCCAAATCTTGTCGGTAGTCCATTGAATTGTGCTATATCTCTCTCCAATCCTTTTCAAGAATAATAAGTAGTATGCCAAATCCATTGGTTGTCATCAATTTAAATATGTGAAGGATACGCATAACATAATTCTTATTCTTATTTCATCCAAGTGATTAATTCCTTTGTTCGGAGTTTGTTCTTGATTAATAAACTGTAGGTTCGAAGTGTTTCATCTTTATTTCCGGAGTTCCAATTTTTCTCATTATCTCATCACGAAGCTCTATCTAAATCATTGCAAGGCTTCAACCTTAATCTTTCCATCCTTCACTTCTCATCCTTTTGTTACTAGAGTTCTTCAAGGTGGTCCGTCGTGATCTAATTCATCCTCATAGTCTTCATCAAGATTCTTGTTGGAGGAGCTCAAGTATTCTTCATCGTGCACTCCGAAGTGCAATTCTTGCTCCCTTATCTTTTGAGGTGGTGGTATGTCATTTTGACAATTTCCTTCATGTTTCATGATACACAAGTTGTCAGGAATGAGATATTTAAACCCGTCAATTTATTCG
Source organism: Secale cereale (assembly GCA_902687465.1). NCBI lineage: Eukaryota > Viridiplantae > Streptophyta > Magnoliopsida > Poales > Poaceae > Secale > Secale cereale. The sequence continues at coordinate 75,013,018 of LR738713.1, forward strand.
TTGGAGTTATCTTGGTATATATTTCACCTAAAGCCTTCCATTGGGATTGTTGCTAATTATGGTGCTATAAATGACCCAAGTTCTTCATTTATCCTCTCGGTGAAATAACTCTTTCGTCTCCTTGCATATCTCAATCCAATCAATTGTTTTTGCTAGTGGCAGAATTTCACCTCAAGTTGAGATATTTTCCATAAGCCCACAACAAGCTTATTCTTGTCGTTGAATTTCCAACAACTTTGTCCAATCCATCTTTGTAAGGATGCTCTTTCAAATTCAATTGCGGAGAAGTTGTCATTTTATTCACCGTTCTTTTCTTTCCATCAATCTAGCTTCTATTCTTTCGTTCCGGAGGTATTGTCGTCTTGATCTCTTCGCTCCGTCATCTCGTTTGGTCAGATCATGTTCTTTTCCTTCTTTATCTATTTATCTGGAGTGTTGTATTCTCCATTCAAATTCTCTCATCTTATCAAGTTTTGACTCTCTTTTAACCGGAGTTGTCTGAAATCTTTCTTACCCCTTGTGACATTCTTTCATTTGTTCTGGAGGCAGTGTGTTGTTGTTTTCATCAAATATAATTCCATCTTCTCAAGTTCATGTTAATTCCTTCCATTTTCAGATGGAGTGCTGTCCAAATTCTGTCATTCTTATTCCTTTGCTATACCGTTGCAATTTCATATTCTTTTGGTTCATAAGCTCTTGTTTCATGTCTTTCAACCTAGAAGGTTCTCATAATGTCCCTTGTTCCTCCTTTTTATCGGAGTGCTCTCAACTTCGTTTATCTCCGTTGTATTCTTTCTTTCAAGATTGTTCAACCTCTCAAGGTTTATTGATTTCACTCATTTCTCGAAGAAGCAATTTTGTTTTACCTCTTCCTTTTCCGTTTCTCTCCGGTGCCATCTCCAGGATCTCGGGTCGAGATCCTCTGTTAGTGTGGGAGAGTTGTGACGCCCCAAGACCGACGCTCCAGAAGACATCCATATATTCCGGGTTTCGTTGTGTGTTTCATTTTGCTTGCTCTATTTATTTTTGCATTGCATCATGTCATCATGCCATCATGTCTTTTAATCTTTTGCATCTCAACTAAATAAATTTTGTGGATTTTTGATCCATTTAAATCGAGGGAAGAGTGACTTCTCTTTATAACATATCCTCCTAATATTTATGGAGCTATTATAAAATATTCCATTAATTTTGGAATAACCAAAACACACATGCAAATATTCCCCATGCCCTTCTCACTCCAAGTTTTGACTCCCAAACCCCGCCAAGAATTCTTATCTCTTTTATCGAGGCTGCTCCTAAACTCTCAACACTTTTGGGCACTTCCTAAACCATGTCCTAATTCATACCATTTGAATTAAATTCAAATGAGTTTGAATTTAACTCTTGCATCTTGCCTTTTCTATTTTTCTGGGAACCAGCGCATTTTTGCGAGTCCAGAGAAATAACCCCCATGCCCAAATTCTTCCCCTAACCTCCCTTTCTTTTCTTTCTCTTCTTTGTTTTGTTTTTTTAGATAGATAGAGAGAGAGGAGAGCCTCTTACCTGCAGGCAGGCCGGCCCTTTTGCCTCGAGGCCCAGCCGCAGCCGGCAGCCCAGCTCGGCCGACCGCACCTCCTAGGCCCAAGGCCCAGCCTCCCTCTCCCTTGCCAAACCTAGCCCGACCGAGCCATCTCCCTCTCGTTCCCTCTGCCACCGCCACTCGCCCACACATCGCTACCAGGGGAGGAGCCCGACTCCCCTCACACTCCACCTCGCTCGATCCGAGGCCGCGCCCCCCAAGCACCACCGCCGCCGGATCCTCGTCCCCGCCGCCATGCTACGTGCTGCCCCGTGCCCCTTCGGCCTTCCTTGTCGCGGGCCTCCCTCCTCCTGCTCCTCGACGCAGACCCGCATCGCTCGCGCCCGGATCCGCGAGGCCCCGACCCTGCGCATCTCGTCGCACGCCCGGCATGGCTTCTTTTGTTGCAGAACGCCGCCACCATGCGAGCCTCCCTCCGCCGACGTTCGGCGTAGCACCCGCTGGAGAGAGCCAGGGTCTCGATCCCCTGCTCGTGCCCGAGGCTCCGCTTTGTGTCATCCCCGCCATCCAAACAACAGCAGCTCCAGCCTCCACTCGACCCTCCTCGAGCGCCTCGGCTCTCTTCACTGGAGCGGCCAACTCCGGCAGCCCCGACGCCTCACCACGACCTCACCGCATAGCTGCACCACCGCCTCCTGTCGTTCTTGTTTTTGGACCAGCAAGCACTTTGCCAAGAACCGTACGCGGACGCATCATCTTCGGGATTATTCACCAAGTACCGCTTCAATTTGTCAAACCCGGCAAGCCCGAGACCAAGTACCCCTACACATGGATACACCCGGCGATGCGGAAAGTACCACGATGACCCTCGAAGAGCTTGGATCCGTCAAGTTACACTACCGCCAACATGTACGACTGTCGCCGTTGAAGACCGTCACGTGAACAACTACAGACCGAAACGCCAAGTACCACTACAGTCGCCAAGATCACGTGTACTGCTACCGTCGATGTGTACCACTACTTCCACCTGCGTCGCCATGACCGAGGGTACAACTACTTCCACTACCGTCGCGAGAACGTCTACTTCTACACCGCATCGAACTTGTTCCGCCCCGAAATGCACGCTTCAAAGGTGAACCGCGAGACGATGACCCGTGGACGAATGTTGCTTGTGATGTTTGAGTTGAACCGTGTGTTGCGCCGTGACCGACTTGTTGTTGCATGTTCCTCCTCGTATGCCATGCCATTGTCACGTGGAACCGGGTAACCGGGTTCACCCCACCATCTTGCTTGACACGCTCCCGTCGACCATTCTTTTGCACCGGTCTCTCAACAAGTTAACGGAACCGATATGTTACCGTGGCATCATTTTTGGTTATCGCCGCCGTGGCACCCTTTCTTTCCACCACGGTGACAAATGCTCCATATCTTGCTCATGTTAACTTTTAATAAAAATTGCATAAAACTTGCATTTGTCATCCGCATCATGATAACAACATTTAAATGCTTAAAGTTGTTGTTTGCTTTAATTTGCTTAGATGTCATGTTAAAATGGTTTAATTCATAAACAGTTAACCGTTGCTCAAGTTAAATAAACTTTATATGCACATGGGGATTTTTCTGGAATTATTGTTGTTATTTTCCGGCCTCATTTAAAATGCCTAGGTAGTGTAGTTTGCTCATGCTTCACCTCTTGCCATGTTTAATAAAAACATTTAAACTTTTTGGGTTCATAACGAGATCAAACTAAATAATCTAATGTGGTGTTACGTCAATATGCAACTCGTTGCATATTGAGCTCCACTTAATTTGTAGTGTTGTTTGTGCACTTTGCCATGCCATGCATATTTAAACAGTACATGCATCATACTTGTTTGTGCATCATATGCCTAGTTTAAGCTTGTGTGTTTACCATGTTAATTGCTTCTTTCCGGTATGCTTCTCTCGTTAGCTTTGGTTTCGTTCCGAAGTTGTGAGGATTTGTTCGACTACTTCATGGACTCGTTCTTGTTCCTTGCGGAATCCCAGACAAGATGATCATTCCCCGATATCACCTCTATCTTTGCCTATGCTAGTTGTCTCGTTCTTTAGATATGGCTCGATGCCCATTCCTGTTTATCAGCCCTCCTATTGTTGCCATGAAACACTCTAACCGCCTTCCTAGCAAACTATTGATTGGCTAAGTACGCTTTTGCTCAGCCCCTCTTATAGCATTGTTAGTTGCAGGTGAAGTTTGAAGATTGCTCCATGTTGGATTTGGTTATTGGGATAACACAATATATATACATGTTATAAACTAATGCACCTATATATTGGCTATGGTGGAAGGCTTGGCCTTCTGCTTGGTGTTTTGTTCCACTCATGCCACGTTAGGACCCGATAAACCAGTGTTATGTTCCTTGATTTTGCGTTCCTAACATGGTTGGGGTTTATGGGCCCCCCTTCATAATTCGCACTGCTTAAAGCTTTTCCAGCAAGACCCAACTTTGGTTCTACATTTGCCTAACAACTAAAACTTGCCGAGGGAGTAATTAACCCGAGGATTTATTAATCAACCCCCCTGGGCCAGTGCTTTTCCTGAGTGTTGGTCCAATCTAGAGCAGCTTGCGGCACCGCCCCTTGGTAACTTGGGGTATTTTGGATGCTGTAACCATAGCTCATCCGGTCAGTCCTGAGACGAGATACACACGGCTACTATCAGGGTGTTGGCACGCCGGGAGGTCTTGCTAGATTAGTTTTACCTTTGTCGAAATATCTTGAGCACGGGATTCCGAGAATACTCGGGTCTTCCCACTTAGGAGTTGCGACTCCGCGGATCGTGAGCTTGTGATGGGCTAAGTTGGGACACCCCTGCAGGGTTTGATCTTTCGAAAGTCATGCCCGCTGTTATGTGGCAGATGAGAATTTGTTAATATCTGGTTGTAGATAACTTGACACCTTATTCATGAATACACTACATGTGTGAGTAACTGTGATGGTCTATTTCCGAAGGGCTTCAGGAAGTGAACACGGTGGGGTTATGTTTGATTGTGAGTAGCTAGGATCACTTCTTGATCAACTTGGCGATTGTTGGCACTTGTTCTCTTCTCGCTCTAAACTCGTAAGCTAGTGCTTAGTGCTTGTTGCAACCTTTGTTTACAGCCTTTCCACACCTAAGGCTTTGGTAGTTTTGATACCAGGGAACGGGATTGCTGAGTCCTTTATGGCTAGCGGATTCAACACACACCAAGTGCAGGTACCACCGAGAACAATGCAGGAGATGGATCAGAACTTCACTGGGAGTTCAATGAAAAGCGTGGTCGTTACTATGTATCGTATCCCGACGATCAGTAGTGGTTCCTACTAGGGGCGATCAGGCCTTGTGTTTATGGTATCTTTCTCGTTTGCATTTCGTCCGTAGTCTTACCCTGTGTTATTTGGATGACGTATGTTATTGTATTCATTGTGTGACGTGGCGAGTGTTAGCCAACTGTCATGGAATTAACACGGCAGATGTCCGGTTTAACGGACTTAGTGATGGACCCATCGCACAGGTTAGCTTGAAGGGGTTAAAAGCACACAAAGGACAGAGAGGGCTTATACTAGTTCGGCCCCTTCGATGAAGGTGAAAGCCTACGTCTAGTTTGGTTTGGTATTGCTTGGTCGTCGATGAACAGGGAGCGGATCGCTTGCCTGTGTCTCGACGGGTTGTTTCTTGCTTGTCCCCGAACCGTCGCCGGGTCGTCCCTTTATATAGAGGCGACGCCCGGTCCGGTTTACAGAGTCCCGAGGCCGGCTCATACTTGTGTCCGCCTCGCTCTCTGCTCTTTCTTCCTTATCTCTCAAGTTACATGATCAGGCGGTTTATAAATCGTAACTCTATACATGGGCCCTAAGATCTCATGGGCCGTAGCCTTTACTAAATATTACAATGATACAAATATACTACAGTAATCCGGTTTACACTAGTCGGTTCATACCTGCTAGTAATATCCCTGACATTTGGCCCCAGAATGATTTGAACTTGTTCACATCAATCTTCCCAGTCTTGCATAATCTTCCTTCTTGTGTCTTCTCATTTTTGTAATCGGCCCTGACATCATCCTTGAAAATCGCTTAATCTGACCATGACATCACTTCCGCATTTAACGCACCCAGCTGTCTATCGGCTTTGTTTAAAGGCCATCCCGAGAATCGAGGCGACAGAGGATCTTTATCCAATCTTCCGCCTCCTCAAATCCCGCGCCTGTCATTTCAACTCTGCCCTTCTATAAATACCGCTGCCTCTGTTCTTTATCTCCTTCCGTTCGTTCTCCTTCCTCCGTCGCCCGAGCTCAAGACTCCGTCGTCGTCCGTCGAGCTCAAGTCTCCGCCGCCGTCCGTCGAGCTCAAGTCTTCGCCGTCCGCTGCATCGACCTGAGCGTGACCCGAGAGCCTCCGCCGCCGCTTCTTGCTGTTCCAGGTATTTCATCTTCCTCGCCGTAGATCCATAGCTCTAGGGTTCTTCCTCGCCTCTCCGCCATTAAACCTCGGTGATAGCTTCGTCTGTTCATCGTAGGCGCCAAGTTCGCAGTAATTTCAACCTTTAAATCTTGCCTTTAAGACTTGCTTCTGTTCCGCTGCTATATGCTTTAGATCTCATCCTTTAGATTCATCTGCTTTGTATAAGATTCTTATAGTTCTTCCTGTACTAGTCTTGTATTTACCTTTCCTTTTCCTGGGTGCTCAGATCTGTTTTACTTTAGCTGTCTATAAAAACCCGTTTCTTCACCTTTGTAGATCTGTAAAGTATTCTCCGGTTTAAACAGTGATATACTCCTTCTGTAAAAATTCAATAGCAAACACGACGGTTTAGCTCTTTTCTCTTTTGTTGTCATGAACCGGTAGTAATACATTTTCCTGTTTATTGCCGGGTTAGCCTTATCATTAGTCCCTTTGTCTAAACCATTGCGTGATCTTTGCATATATCTTCCGGTTTATGCCACTGTATTCGAATAATCCGGGTTTACACTTTACCCTTTCAGCACTTGTTCTTCTGTTGCTATGGCCAAACAGTTTGTCTCTTGCAACTGGGTTCCTTCCATTATTACGGAAGAAGATTTAGCAAATGCTGCCGCAATTGGCACTTTAGGCCCTCAATCCGTTTTAAAGTGGCGGGTTCCAGGAGATGAATGCCCTCCTACTCCCAAAGAGGGGGAAATTATTGTCTTCTTTGACCACATTGCTCGAGGCTTTACTCCTCCCGGTTCAAAGTTCTTCCGGGATGTGCTTGCCGCCTTCCAACTTCACCCTCAGGACATAGGCCCCAATTCTGTTTCCAACGTCTGCGACTTTCAAGTTTTCTCAGAGGTGTACTTGCAAGAAGAACCGTCTGTCGACCTGTTCCGAGATTTCTTCCACCTGAACCGGCGTACTGAGTTCACCAGCGGACCTCATCAAGAACTGGGCGGGGTCAGTATTCAGAAAAGGAGAGACGCAGTCTTTCCTCATGCCGCTCTCCACACGCACCCCAAAGAGTGGAACAAGTCTTGGTTTTATTGTATTGACACTTCACCTGAAGGGGAAAACCCATTGCCGGGTTATCGCGAGCACCGTCTTCCAGAGGACCACCCTTTGCCGCAGCGCCTCAGCTCCTCAGAGCGGCCCCGGTTTGCTTCTCAACTTGCCAGGCTAAAGGCCTTTATGGCCAACGGTTTAACCGGAGTAGATTTTATGTGCTGCTGGCTCTCTTGGAGTATCCTTCCTCTGAGCCCGTGCCCAAGCTTGATGTATAAATATTCTGGTAAACCGGATGATCCTCAACGGTTTTCCAGGGAAAAACTTTCCAAATCGGAAGTTATTGAATCCGCTAAGAAGATGCTCAATGTCTCCTTGGACGAATGCAGCCAAACCGGATTGGCTCCATACTATAAGAAAAACAAGCTGCCTGTTGTAAGTCTTGCTTTCCTTCTTATGTTTGTAATCCGTTCCTTTAAACCGTTCTTACAATTACTTTCACTTTTTGAACAAGCTGATGATCCTTTTCGAAGAGGAAACCTCAGGAAAAGGCCGGAAAACAGCCGCGCCAGAAAGCTTTCGCTATTAAGAAGAGAAAGGCAGCTGCTGCTTCCGGTTCACACGCTGAAGATGATGATCCGGACTCCAAGGTATGAATTAACCCGACTATGACTTATTTACTTTTTATCCATATTTGTATTTAACGGTAACTTTTCACAGGAGTTGGCTGAAGGAGATAAACCGGCCAAAATTGAGGTAACTATCCTTTCTTCCGATTCAGAACCACTTCCACATAAAAGTCGTCGGACAGTCCGGAAATATCAGTTTTCTCACCCTTATGCTCAATTGGATCCCAATTTTCTTTTGAAGAAACAGCAACATGAAGCCCTTCACCGGACTACCCGCCATAGCGGCCTTGCAGTTGAATCATCTGGAATCTCTCTTACTCCAGCTCGGAGGCGCCGCTCTTAGGTTATACTCTCTCCAACCCTTCTTCATCCCAAGGCCGGGCTTATACGCAAACCGCTTAAACCGTCTAACCCTGATTATCAGGATACTCCCTTATCTTCTTCCGGCGAGTCAACTGCCACGCAACTTCCACCCCTGAAAACTGTCCCAGGGTAAGTCTTTTAATTTATCCGGTTTATGATTGCACTTTGCTTTACAGTTCTGACTTCTTTTTCCAATTCCTTTCAGCAAGCCTAAACCCAGCAAAAAGGCAAAAGCCAACAAACCAACTACTGAGGCTGATATTGATGATCCGGCGGTTGATCCGGATACAACCGTCCCTCCAGAAGGTGAGCCCACAATGCCGCTTGAAGATCCCGCTCCTGTGGATCATACCACTTTGCCTGAGAATTCCAATACTGAGGATGTTCGTAAACCGGCAAGTCCTGCCCGGGCCAATTCTCCTCGGACCAATCCGACTCCTGCCAGTCCGGTTCACACTGCGACCCCACCACCAACGACTGCTTCTCCGGAAATCCAAGTAATCGGCACAGCTTACACCGCTCCCGCTGAGCCCACTGTCCTAGCCAAACATACGGCTAAAGCGGATAAGTTGCATCAAGAAAAGGGCAAATGGAGTACAGAACTGTCTAGCCTTGCCGATATGAGTGCTCAGGAGCTTTATTCCGGGTACTTGAACCGTCTTCATAGCAGTCGAGATTATGAAGCGGGCTTGGTTAACCTGATGAAGGACAAGTATGAGGTAATCCTTTGCTTTTGATTTGTGCTTTTGATGTGCTTCTATCTATATCATAGTAGCCCCCAAGTTCCGGTTTAGCTGCGCGTAGAAGGTGAACCGGTACTTATAACTTGGACAACTGATCTTACATTAGCCCCCAAGTATCAAGTAGATAACTTGGTTATGTGCTTGAGACTTGTATGAATTTTCCTTTGATACTTCAACTATCCATTAGCCCCCAAGTGTCAAGTAGACAACTTGTTTGTGTGCTCGAGACTTGTATGAATTTTCCTTTGATACTTCAACTATCCATTAGCCCCCAAGTGTCAAGTAGACAACTTGTTTGTGTGCTTGAGACTTGTATGAATTTTCCTTTTATTCCACTTGATTTTCCTTGCAGGATGATTTGAACCGGAGGGCTGAAGAAATTACTGAACTCCGGAACAGACTTGCTGAAACAGAATCTGCTGCTTCTAAGGCCAAGAAAGACTTGGCGCTGAGCTTGAAGACTGCTGAACAGCTGAAGAATTTTTTTGAAGAGGAGCGGACCGCCTTTGAGGTTCAGAAGAAAGATCTGGAAAAAAGGGCAAAGGACGCTGAGGAAGCCCTTAATCCGGTGACTGAAGAATTAACCGGTTTAAAGCGGCAAATAGAGTTGATGACTTCTGCTGTCTTCGGTAAGTACTCAATCTGTATTCCTGTTTTCATTCTTGCCATCTTTAATCCGTTCTGGTTTAACCGTAACAATCTTATGCAGGGCGCCGTGTCACCCATTTTGGGGATGATTTACGGAAAAAAACTCAAAGCGTATTATACTCTGGTCGAGCAGCTGTATTCCGGCGCTCAAAGGATCATAAGCGCAATGTCCTTCAATAAACCGGCTCCCACTACTATCCAAGGTACCTTAGAAAAGCTTTCTGTCTTGCCAGTCCGCTTGGAGGAAGTCAAAAAGTCTGCAGCTCAAGCCGGTTCTCTCATGGCGCTTACTAGAGCCAAAGCATGGGTCCCGGATTTTGATTCGGAAGAAGCTTTGAATGGATATCCCGATACTAGAGAAGACGGATCAACTTTTACTGCAAAGGATCTCCATGCCTTGACGAAGGAGATGCGTCCTCTCGCTAGCAAGCTGGCGGCCGAATCAGACTTGTCCAGGTATCACCCGGGGTATGATTTACAGAACGAGCGGGTGGATCGACCGGTTTATGACACCGTCAATCTAATCCCACCAGTGCGCCCTCATACTTTCGCCCCAGATATTGATCCGTCTGAACTTATCAATGAAGAGATGTACTTTCGTGCCTTAACGAAAATCGACTGGTGCGTCCCTGACTTCCAGCCGCTTCACGAAGAGGAGGAGACTCCGGATCAAGTTGATACCCAGCCGTCGCAGCAGGAGGAAGCGTAGTTCATAATATATCTTTGTAGTTGCAGTCTCATTTTGCTGAACAATCTTTAATCCGTTCAGGCTTGCTATGCCTTGTAATAGGATAGCTAAAAACACTGTCCGCTTTGATCCGGATGCTCCGACTTCTTGTTTTAACATTCCCAATTTCAATTTGGTCTAATATGGCGTATCCTGCATATCATCTGTTCCTGTATAGACAATACTAAAAACATGTCCTTACGGCTTTACCGCTGGACCAATTAAATTGCTCTCACAAAATATATCAAGCAAGTGTTTTGTTTGTACGAAAAATAGCTTCATACCTGCCACCAAGCATACTTGATATTCTTAAGCTGGTAGAATTTTAAATTTTTTTGAAGGAACGTTTGATAGACCCAACAATAATCCCGGGTTTGATAAAAGGCACCGGTTTAGATCACGCTGAAACTTCATCCAGACATTTGTACATATATTTGGCTTTTACCTGATGGCTGATCCGAATTATAATGAACACCGGTTTAACTCATGCTGGTATTCATGACCCAGACTTTTAACTCATGCTGGTGTTCATGACCCAGACTTTAATTTTGTAGATATGTGGTAAACTTCTTGAGTTGTCCCACTTCGGATTAAAGAACCATAAAACATAAACACCAGAAATGCAAGTTTTGCAAATAAAACCATGTAGTCGAGGCTTTTTACGAGCTGCCAGGCTCAAAGCAAGGTTCAGCCAATCCATGGATGCGGGTACCATCCAGAGGGCCTGTCGATGGATGCGGGTACCATCCATAGGAACCGGATATGACCAACAGGGGTTAAGCTAGAATGCGGGTACCATCCTACCCTCTGTTGGCCATATAAAACTTTAGCCAATCACTGGATGCGGGTACCATCCAGAGGGCCTCTATGGTTCCCGTAGAACCATAGGAAAAACTTTAGCCAATCACTAGATGCGGGTACCATCCAGAGGGCCTCTATGGTTCTCGTAGAACCATAGGAAAAAATTTAGCCAATCACTGGATGCGGGTACCATCCAGAGGGCCTCTATGGTTCCCGTAGAACCATAGGAAAAACTTTAGCCAATCACTGGATGCGGGTACCATCCAGAGGGCCTCTATGGTTCCCGTAGAACCATAGGAAAAACTTTAGCCAATCACTGGATGCGGGTACCATCCAGAGGGCCTTTATGAAGTGTCCTCTTTGGTCCTGATACGACCTTATGCTTGAAAAAAGCTCTTCAATGAGTTATTGCTCCTGAGTGCATATGCCCTGCAAAATCAGTTTAAACCGATCGATTTGTTTGAAATATGACATATGATTATACATGTATGGTTGTCCCCATAAGATACTTGTATTGGAAAAAAGGTTGAGCCCCCGGTTTACCGAGGGTGCCGGTTTATTTATTAATCATAATATATACATAGGATACAGTGGAGCTCATGGCTCAGGTATAGTAGGGCCGCAAGAGGGCGATGTTCCACGGCCTCTTTGTCTCTTCTTGTGATGTCCGTGAGTCCTTGTGTTCTCGAACGTCCACCAGGTAATATGAACCGTTATGCAAATTCTTGCTGACCACAAAGGGCCCTTCCCAAGGCGGGGATAGCTTGTGCATATCTGTTTGATCTTGGATGACCCGGAGTACTAAATCTCCCTCCTGGAACGTCCTTGTATTGATCCGGCGGCTGTGATATCTGCGCAAGTCTTGTTGATAGATCGCAGACCGTGCTGCTGCTATATCACGCTCTTCATCCAGCCGGTCCAAACTGTCTTGTCTCGCCTGCTCATTGGCCGCTTCAACATAGGCCGTCACCCTTGGTGAATCATGACGGATATCACTTGGAAGGACCGCTTCAGCACCATATACCATAAAGAAGGGTGTGTAACCTGTGGACCGGTTTGGCGTAGTATTGATACTCCAAAGGACAGAAGGTAACTCCTCAACCCAGCACCCAGGTGTTCTTTGCAAGGGAGTCATAAGCCGGGGCTTGATACCTCGCAAAATCTCCTGATTTGCTCTTTCAGCTTGACAATTGGATTGAGGGTGGGCCACAGAAGATACTTCTAGGCGAATGTGTTCCCGTTGACAAAATTCTTCCATCTCACCCTTAGATAAATTGGTGCCATTGTCTGTGATGATGCTGTGTGGAAAGCCAAACCGGAAAATTATCTTTTGGATGAATTTAACTGCTATTGCTGCATCACACTTGCTCACTGGTTCTGCCTCGATCCACTTTGTAAACTTATCCACATCCACCAGTAGATGAGTCTTTTGATCTTGGGATCGCCTAAAGGGTCCAACCATATCAAGCCCCCAAGTCGCGAACGGCCAAGTTATCGGTATCATCCCGAGCTCCTGTGCCGGAACAAGAGCATGTCGTGAAAACTTCTGACAAGCATCACACTTTCGAACTAGATCCGCCGCATCAGCATGAGCCGTCAACCAATAGAACCCGTGTCGAAAAGCTTTAGCCACCAAAGACTATGAACCGGCATGATGACCACAATCCCCTTCATGGATCTCACGAAGAATATCACAACCTTCCTCAGCTGATACACACCGCTGAAATGCTCCAGAGACGCTGCGATGATGAAGTTCCCCGTTTGCAATTGTCATGGACTTTGAACACCGGACTATCTGTCGTGCCTCGATCTCGTCGTCTGGTTGCTCTCCTCGGCTCAGATACGCCAAGTAGGGCAATGTCCAATCCGGAATAACATGAAGTGCCGCAACTAGCTGTGCCTCCGGATCAGGAATAGCTAAGTCTTCCTTCGATGGTACTTGAACTGATGGACTGTGCAGCTCATCCAAAAAAGTATTCGGTGGTACCGGTTTACGCTGAGAACCCAGCCGGCTTAAAGCATCGGCTGCTTCATTCCTTCGCCGGTCTATGTGGTCCACCTGATACCCTTTGAAATATCCTGCAACTGCTTCCACTTCTCATCTGTAGGCTGCCATGAGAGGATCTCTTGAATCCCACTTGCCTGATACTTGCTGTGCCACCAAATCTGAATCGCCGAAACACTTGACCCGGCTCAAGTTCATCTCCTTGGCCATCCGTAAGCCATGAAGTAATGCTTCATACTCTGCTGCATTATTAGTACAAGGAAACAATAAACGGAGGACGTAACAAAACTTATCCCCTCGTGGGGAAGTTAAAACAACTCCAGCCCCCGAGCCTTCTAACTGCCTTGAACCGTCAAAGTGAATTGTCCAGTATGTAAGATCCGGCTTCTCCTCTGGTGTTTGCAGTTCTGTCCAATCATTGACGAAATCCACCAATGCTTGAGATTTGATAGCGGTGCGTGGCACATATTTCAATTCATGTGGGCTGAGCTCAATGGCCCACTTCGCCACTCTGCCTGTAGCTTCCTTGTTCTGGATTATATCCCCCAATGGCGCTGAGCTAACAACAGTTATTGGATGGCCTTGGAAATAATGCTTCAACTTCTGGTTTGCCATGAACACACCATATACCAGCTTCTGCCAATGTGGGTACCTCTGCTTAGACTCAATGAGTACTTCACTGACGTAATAGACTGGACGCTGAACCGGATATTCCTTCCCTGCTTCCTTGCATTCGACCACGATTGCCACACTAACTGCCCATGCGTTGGCTGCGACATATAATAACTAAGGCTCATTATCAACAGGGGCAGCCAGGACGGGTGGCCTTGCCAGCTGTCGCTTCAAATCCTCAAATGCAGTATTTGCCTCATCACTCCATATAAACCGATCCGTCTTCCTCAGCATCTGATAAAGCGGAATCGCCTTCTCCCCCAAACGGCTAATGAACCGGCTCAATGCTGTGATCCGGCCAGCGATGCGCTGAACATCATTAATGCAAGCCGGTTTAGTCAAAGATGTGATTGCCTTGATCTTCTCTGGATTAGCTTCTATTCCTCTGTTTGATACCAAAAACCCAAGGAGCTTGCCTGCCGGAACACCAAAAGTACACTTCTCCGGATTAAGCATCATCTTATATGTCCGAAGATTGTCAAAGGTCTCCTTGAGGTCCTCTATCAGCGTCTCCTCCTTTCTTGACTTTACCACGATATCATCCACATAAGCATGAACATTTCTCCCTATCTGCCCCTTAAGGCAGTTCTGTACGCAACGCTGATAAGTTGCTTGGGCACTCTTGAGCCCAAAAGGCATAGATACATAGCAAAAAGCACCAAAAGGAGTTATGAAAGCTGTCTTCTCCTGGTCTTTAACTGCCATCTTGATCTGGTGATATCCTGAGTATGCATCCAAAAAACTTAGCCGCTCACATCCCGCTGTAGCATCGATGATCTAATCAATGCGAGGGAGAGCAAAAGGATCGGTTGGACAAGCTTTGTTGAGGTCTGTGTAGTCCACACACATTCTCCACTTTCCATTATTCTTAAACACCAGTACAGGATTAGCCAACCATTCCGGATGAAAAACTTCAACTATGAACCCTGCAGCCAAAAGCCTGGCCACCTCTTTCTCCTATAGCCTTGCGCCTTTCTTCGTTGAAGCGGCGCAGATACTGTTTAACCGGTTTAAACTTCGGATCAATGTTAAGGCTGTGCTCAGCGAGTTCCCTCGGTATACCTGGCATGTCAGAAGGTTTCCATGCAAAGATATCCCGGTTCTCACGGATGAACTCGATGAGCGCGCTTTCCTATTTGGGATAAAGGTTAGCTCTGATAGTGAACTGCTTGGATGAATCGCCTGCCACAAAATCAACTTGCTTGGTCTCCTCCGCCGATTTAAATTTCAACGCCGGATCATGCTCCGTAGTCGGCTTCTTCAACGGGGTCATATCTGCCGGATCAAAATTATCCTTATAAAACTTCAACTCCTCTGTATCACACACTGCCTCCGCGTAAGCAGCGTCTCCCTCTTCACACTCCACCGCAATCTTGCGACTTCCATGAACCGTGATTGTGCCTTTGTCACCCGGCATCTTGAGCTGCAGGTAAACATAACACGGCCTGGCCATAAACTTGGCATAAACCATCCTCCCGAACAGAGCATGATAAGGGCTCCAGATCTTAACGACTTCAAAAGTTATCATCTCTGACCTGGAATCCTGTTCATCTCCAAAGGTAACTTCTAGGTCAATTTTCCCAACTGGGTAAGTTGACTTACCTGGCACTACCCCATGAAACACTGTGTTTGATTGCCTTAGCTTTTTATCCGTCAGCCCCATGCGACGGAAGGTCTCATAATACAAGATATTGATGCTACTGCCGCCGTCCATGAGAACTTTAGTGAACTTGTAGCCACCCACCTGTGGTGCTACTACCAAGGCCAAGTGGCCCAGATTATCAACTCGCATCGGGTGGTCTTCCCTGCTCCACATGATGGGCTGCTCTGACCAACGTAAGAATTGCGGCGTCATCGGTTCAACCGCGTGGACTGCCCGCTTCAAAACTTTTTGATCCCGTTTACACAAGCTCGTGGTAAACACATGATACTGCCCACTACTCAACTCCTTCGGATTACTCTGATATCCGGATTGCTGCTGTTGTTGCTGACGCTGCTGATTTCCTTGGTTATTGTGATTACCTTGACCCTGCTGTTGGTTGCCTTGGTTATTGTAACCACCTTGACCATGCGGCTGATTGCCCTGGTTATTATAACCACCTTGACCATATTGATTATTGACCCGGTTATGATAACCACTGTTGTTGCCACGATATCCCGATCCGGAGCCGTTCCCCTGGTGACCCGGACCGTAGAACCCCGGGCCTGAACCGCCGTTTGGAGGCCTGTTATTAGAGTTGAAGCGACTCATTACGGCTTCCATCAAGGGCTTGCATTCTCCTATAGTGTGTTTTGCTGGTCGTTCCCTTGTGCTATGCTTCGGACAAGGCTGACTTAACTCCTGGTCCCAACTGACATCCCCTCCGCCGGTTTGTGGAGGTGGTTTGCCCCTATTGCGCTGAAAACCCCCTTGAACTTGGGTATTAGCCACGAAATCAGAGCCACCCTCTGCCTTTCGCTTGCCTAAGAAACTGGTACCAGCTGGATTAATCTGTGCCGGTTTACCAGGCTTATTGACCTTTCCAGCCTTGTCTCCCTCTGCTTCCGGATACTTATTGTTGTCGGAGTCCCCGTACTTCACCAGAGCGCTCATGAGAGTTCCCATCTCATTACAATCCCATTTAAGCCGTCCTAGTTTTAACTTTAGCGACTCAAACCGGCAATTGTTTTCCAATGTCACTATTGCCGTACTGGGATTGATACCATTCGAAGAATGCAGGATCTCTGATACTCGCCGCACCCATGCACTTGTAGATTCCTGTTCTCCTTGCACACATGCAGCTAGATCCACTATTGACATCGGCTGCTTGCATGTATCCTTCAAATTTTTGATAAACTGGCGACGTAGCTCTCCCCATGACCCGATAGAATTAGGGGGTAAACTCTTTAGCCAGGTCCGGGCTGTACCTTCAAGCATCATAGTAAAGTATTTTGCACGAGCCACTTCATCTACATCCAGCATCTCCATGGCCATCTCGTAACTCTCAACCCAAGCTTCTGGAGTCAAATCTGCTATGTAATTAGGCACTTTACGCGGACCTTTGAAATCCTTGGGCAACTTCACACGCCGTAAAGCGGGGATAAGGCATGGCACCCCAAAGGAACTCGTTGTGACTCCTGTCTCGGCTGTGGCTGTGTGATCCGGCGTCGTTTGACGAACCTCCTCATGGGCCACCGATCTAACCCGGTTTGCATCCTGAGCTTGTGCATCTGCACCCGCCGAGTTAATTACACGATAGTACCACATTTGGGGCGGTGGTGGCGGATTGGTACCACTTTTGGTAATTTTCACGTGTCAGTACCAAGTTTGGGGCGAGCCGTTGCGAATCGATCTAATCTACGTATTTGTACGTATTGACGCAGAAACTGACCGCCCGGGCCCGCACGTCAGCTGCCACGGTGGCTTGTCGGAACCCGCCCGCTCGCTGGATAAGACCGGTCCGCTCGAACCGGACCGGCCCCTGCTCTGTCTCCCTCCTCGCTCCTGCCTCCCTCCTCGCTCCTCGCCGCCCGCATCGCCGTCAGCAACAGTGCCGGACCGGACTGCCGCCGCCCGCCATGGTTTTTGAAGACGAAAGCAGCGACGACACTAGTAGCCTGCCCTATATGCACTCGACCTCATCCACTGATGTGCTGAACCAGGTGAGTTTCCTTGAGCTAGGTGTAGTGTTAGCCTTTCAGATTTGGGGCTTTTTGATTTTGTTGATTTTGCTTGCTTTTGATTTGGGCATTTTGTTTGGACGAGCTTCTGCAGGTCCCTGTCAGCATTGAAGATCCCGAATACCAGGGGCTTGAGCTGGATCTGATGGCCCCATGTGAGAAGCACGGCAAGCCATCTGAGAGGCTAGTGGCATTTGAAGGAACAGACACAGGCCGGAGGTTCTTAGCATGTGCAGAGCCTGTAAGAATTTTATGCTGATAGTGTCATATTATACTTAGATTGATAGTGTCATATTTGTTGGTTTCACAGTGGCATGTTGAACATCAGTACAAGGGCATATTTGTTAGGGCTGATTATTTACTTTTGCAACAGCAGTATCCTGTGTAGTTGAATGATAGTGTTACTGTATTTATGCAGTCCCATAGTTTTTGCTATCATGTTAAATATTCAGTTTGGTACTTCTACAGGTTATGTTGTTGTGGTGGCATTTTTATGTAATTGAATGACAGTGCTACTGTTATTTATGTTAATGTTAACTAAAGCTGTTTTTGTTACTAAATATTGAGTGAACTTTAATTTTATGCTGGGATGAACCTGATGGGATGTAACTAAATGCTACAAATATTGAGTTGAATGGATAGTATGTACTGCATATTCAGTTTTGTAGCTGAAAAATCTAGTGCAGTAATTTATGGATGCTCATGCTGTTAGTTTGTTGGTACAATTACAAGTTTAGCTGTAATTTGTGATATGAACTAACTTGTTTTGTTTCTCTTTTTGCAGGAAGGGGAGAATTGTGGGTTTGTTGAATGGGTTGACCACCAATGGCCCCCAACAATGCAGAATGCATTGTTGAAGCTGTGGGCAATGGTTGAAGATAGCAAGAGTGCTAGGGTGACTGACAATCTTGAAAGTTCTTTCACTATTCACCATCTGACAGAAGAGAAGAACAAGCTGGAGGCCAATTATGACAAGTTAGTACAAGATGTGCATGAGCTTATGGACTTCCAGGAGGATAGGGTGGTGGATTTCAGATATCTGCAGTCTAACCTTACATATCAGCAGCAATGCAGAAGTGAAATTGTGGCTGATATGAAGGCAGAGATGGCAAAGAAAGATGTAGAGTACCAGAAGCTTAATCAGAAGTATGAAGTGCTGCTGAACCTGACAAGAGCTCAAGCAACAGTTATCCAGAACTTGAAGTTGAAGAATATGACAGAGAAGCAATTGCTTAGTGAAGCTAAAATGAACTTGGAGTTGAAGAATGCAGAGCTCATGAAGGGAGAGGAGAAGCTCAACCAAGATAAGCTAGAGTTGAAGCTTCAGGTTTCTGATTTGCTTAAGGGAAAGGCAAAGCATGTTGAAGAGAAGGGGCAGCTAGAGAATCAGATTGTTGAGCTGATCAAGGCAGAGGAGAAGCTGAAGGTGAAGATCAAGGGGATCCAGGCCATCTTACAGAACTGAAGAAGATGCACATCAAATTTGTGGGCAATGCTGACCTTTTGGGAATGATGGTTGTGTACTGTATGGCTGTACTAATTGTGTACTATGGTTGTGTATGTACTTAGTAGATATGCTTTTCATCCTTTTGTGAGAAAAGGATGAACTATGCATATGAACTCCACTATGTATTTGTGAACAATGGTTGTGTAACCTAAAATATGTTGAACTCCAGTAAGTATTGTGTGTTATGTTTGCTAGACTAAAAATGATGATATATCATGCTTTGAAAGATGGATTTGATATAGTAGATGTATGTACTTAGTAGATGGTTTAGGTGGTTCCGTCGACTCGTAGCCACCGTAAACCCTAAAAATTTGGTTTAGGTGGTTCCGTCGACCCGTAGCCACCGTAAACCCTAAAAATTTGGTTTAGGTGGTTCCGTCGACCCGTAGCCACCGTAAACCCTAAAACTTTGGTTTAGGTGGTTCCGTCGACTCGTAGCCACCGTAAACCCTAAAAATTTGGTTTAGGTGGTTCCGTCGACCCGTAGCCACCGTAAACCCTAAAACTTTGGTTTAGGTGGTTCCGTCGACTCGTAGCCACCGTAAACCCTAAAAATTTGGTTTAGGTGGTTCCGTCGACCCGTAGCCACCGTAAACCCAAAAAATTTGGTTTAGATGGTTCCGTCGACCCGTAGCCACCATTAACAGAATCCCAACACATTGTAGTGACACCAAACCCTAAAGAAAACACATTGTAGTAGCATGAAAACAAGTTGCTGAAGTGCCATCAAACTCTAAATAATACACATTGTAGCACAAGCTGCTGGAGTTGCATCAAACCAAATTAAAGCACATTAAAGCATGAGCACAAGTTGCTGGAGTTGCATCAAACCAAAATAAAGCACATTCTAGCATGGCAAATCATGACATTCTGCCACCTCTACTAGCTGAGAACCAGGCCATCCATCCAGTGTGTGTGCCATCAGTTGGTGGAGCAGCACTAGAAGTTGAGGCACCATACTGCCTTGGGGCAGAGAATGGTCTTGAAGAATTGGCACCTCTCCCAGCAGAAGATTGAGCACTAGAAGATGCTCTTCCACCACCAGCACTTCTTCCAGCACTTCTTCCACCACCTCTTCCACCACCAGCACTTCTTCCACCACCTCTTCCACCACCACTTCCAGTTCTTCTACCAGCAGCACTTGCAGTTCTTCCTCCAGCTGGAGCAGCTCTAGGTGTTGATGAAGTAGCTGTAGGTGTTGGTGTTGGAACTCTAGGTGTTGCTGCAGCAGCCCTAGGTGTTGCTGCAGGAGCTGTAGGAGCAACACCTCTTGCTTGTGAATTCCTTGCAGCAGGCTTAGAAAATAATTCAAAGGAAACAGAATTAGTGATACTACATGCATGAAATGTACAAGTGAGAAAGGTAATTTACAGAAACATAAAACTGAATAACTAGTTCAAATGGCCTTACCAGATGTTTGTTCTTTCTCAAGGCCAACTCAGGTTTCAACTGTTTAAGGCAGCTTGTGTATTTATGCCCTTGTAATCCACAATTGCTACAAGTTATAGTGCCCATTCTTGAGGTGGACTTAGGCTTTGGAACTTCAAATTTTCCCTTTATCCTCTTCTCTTTCCTTCTTCCTTTCTTCACTTTAAATGCAGGTGGTTCTATGTCTGGACCTGTGGTCTTTGTCCAATCATGCTCACCAGGGACAGGATATATCATTGGTTCATATGCTGCCAAGTAATGTGGTTTCTTGAAGAACATGCTTACAAAGTCCTCTGGAAATCTTTTTGCCTTGTTAATTGCAGAGATGGCATGGTTACATGGGATGCCACTGATGTCCCACTTTCTGCAACCACATGTATGAAGTTCCAAATTGACAGCATGTGTTTGTTCCCCACTAGTTACTTGCCACAAGTTAACACCTGCTTGAATGGGTTTGCAGTACCTGGCCCTTTCTTTTTCAATCTCCAACTTCTCACTGTAATGTGGTGTTATCTCCCATCTAGCTGCCTTTCCACTCTCTCTATTCCTGTGCCACCTAACCATCTGCTTATCCTTTATGCCATCACACATAGTTCTTATTGGTTTTTTCCTATAATCTAGGATGTACTTGTTGAACACCTCAGACAAATTGTTAACAACTAGGTCAGTCTTGCAATTTGTGTCAAATGCATGCCTAGCCCATGTTTTCTTTGGTATTGCACTAAGCCACTTCCAAGCTTCCTCACTCTCAGCTTTGAGATCATCCATTGCTTTATTAAATTTGTGTTCATTATAGGCATAACTGGCATTATCCATGCACTTCTTAAGATCTTCCCCCCTAAAGCCAGCATTTTGGAAGTTTGCATAAATGTGTCTTAAGCAAAATCTTTGATTACTGTTAGGAAATACTCTATCCACTGCATATAGTAGCCCCTGGTGCACACAATGTAAAGTGCTAAGCTACAATCTAATAAACATGCAAATACATATTTAGCATGCAATGGAAGGTGGATGCACATACCTTCTGTCTGTCTGACATTATAGTATATGTCCCATACTTTCCAACTTCTCCTCCAAGACAAATTTTGAGTTGGTGTAAAAACCAGCACCAATTAGCTTTGTCCTCTTGTCCAACAATGCCAAATGCCAGTGGGTATATGTTGTTATTGCCATCCCTACCAGTGGCAGCAAGCATTTGTGCACCAGTGGTGAGCTTGATAAAACATCCATCAACACCTAAAACAATAGGTAAACATAACATGTTAAATGCATTTATATGTGCAAGCTGTTGAAAGTAACAACATCAAAGTAGTGTACAAGCTCAAATAAACTTACCAATGAATGGTCTACATCCCTGTAGAAATCCCTCCCTTGCTCCATTGATGCAGTAAAACATGGCATGGAATCTAGGTCCAGGATGTGGTATTTTTTCAGTGGCTATTGGAGTTACAGTAGTTACTATAACTCTACTCCCAGGGTTTGTATCCATGACAGTTTGAGCATAGTCTCTCAGCCTTGGATATTGCTTCTTATGATCTCCCAACACAGCCTCAACAGCTATGTTTTTTGCCCTATATGCCATAGCCTTGGGCACATCCACACCATACTTTTCCATGCAGGCATCAATAAGTGTATGTATGCTAGTTGTGACATCAGATCTGAATAATGGCTCATATTGCTTTGCAAGCCACTTGGCACTTACCCTGGTTGTTTCAGTAGAACTAGGGCAAGTGTGTTGTATTCTCATCTTCTTAATTGCAAAAGTTTTTTCCCCTTTTATAACAGCTGCCACAATGCAGAACTTGCATTGTGCATCCTTGCAATGCACAATGATCCTCTGATCTGAGTTCCTATGATACTTGAAGTTTCTGCACTGAGTGATGTGCAAGCTCAACAAGGCATCTCTGAATTTGTGTTGATCTCTGAAACACATATGCAGTTGTAGTTGTTGGTGTGGTTGCTCCAAATCCTCATTGTACCATACTCTAGGTGGCCTCTTCTTTGCCCTGCTCTTCCTTCTTTGAGGTAGCACATATGCTAGTGGCTGAAACCCATCATCTTCATCTTCACTGTCCTTAAGTAAACAACAAGCTTCTTCTTCTGATGATGGTTTCCAATCAGGTTGCACTTCTTCTAAAACACTAGAATGTGACCTCAATGTTGGTCCCCTCCTTACTTGCAGCTTCTGCTTCTTCTTTGCTGGCACATATATTATTTCCTCTTCTTCTGGAACAATGGCCTCATCATCCTCCAAATCAAATAATTCCTCTACCTCTGTGTCACCCTCATAATGCACTTCTTCTTCTTCCTCCTCTGTTTCTTCTTCTGATTCTTCATACTCTGTTTCTTCTTCCTCTCTATGTCTGTTTCCATCTGCCATCTCCATGTCTTCAGCATCACTCATTTCCTCATTGCAATTAGGCCTTAAATCCCCTATATAATAAGGGTTATTATCACTATCATATTGCCCTTCAGATGAAGATGCATAACTGCCATCATAGCCATCTTGTTCTTCTTCCACAACTTCTTTTAACTTGGGATTTAAAACATTCATGCTCTCTTGTGTTAAAAAAGCAGGGCCTACAGCTGAAATAGAGCAGCTACTATGACCTTCATAAGCAACACCATGCTCATCAACAGCATAAACTGGAGGATCAGCCAGATCATAAACAACTGGCTCTGAATAAACAATTGTATCTAAATTTTGTTTCTCTACACAATCCTTCTGTTCTAAACTGACAGCTGGTGGACAAGCCCTAAACAGCAAATTAAGGACCAAATTCTCCTCATTCTGCCTCTTGATCAACTGTAGTTTCACATTACTGTCTACAAATTCCAAGCCCTGCTCTCCTGGGGTCTCCATGTAAAACAACAGTGATTCATCAATCCTAAATCCTTGTGTTTCCATCAAGGCAACCATATTCAGATATGTCACATCTGAACCACTGAGCTTCCTCTCTAATAGATCTTTATTGTCAAAATGGATCCTAACATTCCATATGTCATCATTTAAACTACAACTTCACATGCAATTTACCTAATCAGCACACCATAACCATAACTAGAAAACTATACAAAAGAAGAAAAAAAGAAAGAAACTTACAGAACACCGCCGACCCCGTGGGTAAGCTCGTGGCTATTGCTAGGGTTCGCTACCCATTGATGTGCCAGCCGTACCCGCTGCTCCATTGAAATTGCTGGCTCCATGACCTCCTCATCGTCGCTCGAATAGAAAGAGATCGAGTCGCCGTCGCCGCCCTCGATTGCTCCTGACATGCCGCTTTGGAAGAAGGGAGTGTCCTCGATTGCGTCCTCTTCATAGCCGTCGGCGTCGCCGCCGCCGCCGCTGCCGGAACCACCGCCCGGGGTCGCCGCCGCCATCGCCGTACAGACGCGTGGGGGAGCTAGGGTTCGTCCACGAACAGAGGAAGAGGGGAGGAAGAGGGTGGAGACAGAGCAGTTCGAGCGGACCGGTTCGAGCGGACCGGTCCTATCCAGCGAGCGGGCGGGTTCCGACAAGCCACCGTGGCAGCTGACGTGCGGGCCCGGGCGGTCAGTTTCTGCGTCAATACGTACAAATACGTAGATTAGATCGAATCGCAACGGCTCGCCCCAAACTTGGTACTGACACGTGAAAATTACCAAAAGTGGTACCAATCCGCCACCACCGCCCCAAATGTGGTACTATCGTGTAATTAACTCGCACCCGCCGGATTATTCTGCATGTGACGATGTCGCCTGCGTTCACTACTAGACACTTCTGGTTCCTCCCAGTGCCTAGTGTAACTCCGGCTGTGACGCGGTGTTGAATGGAGCCTCTCCCTGCTATAAGAATATGCTTGCTGTTGTGTTAATGCCGTATTAAGTAGATCCTTGACCCTGCATGCTTCCAATGCCACAGGAGATGTCTCCTCAACGGGTAAAGCGGCCAAGCGTGCAGCAGAAGCAACAATGTTATCCAAAGGATTTGAATAATGACCCGGAGTGGTAGGAACGTGAGGTGCAGACGTGATCCGCCGATCTTGCTCCGCAGTAGGCTGCTGAACCGGCTCATCCCTCGCTGGTTCTACCCTCCGGTTTAAAGCCGGATCATTGCTGGTCCCCGCTCCGGGTGTCCTGAAAAGATCCGTCGCCTCGTAAACCGGCGGTAGACGAGACTGGTACGTCCGACTCCTTACTCCCTGTGCAGAGGCCTGCTCCATCCTTAGATGAAAAGCCTGATCATTCAGCTCTGCCTGCCTCATTGCTATCATAGCCTTTTCTGTCTTCAGATTTTCCCAGGCTTGATCAATCCGGCCCTTTAGCTGAAGGAGCTCTGCATCATGTTGCGCCTTGTCTACTGGAGCTACCTCTGCCATGGCTCGGGCTGTAAACTCCTCGACCAAGGTGGATAGAACGTCAGCGGGCGAGAGGGCCTGGCCGCTCCCCCGTGCTCCAGCTTCTGCTGTCGCCCCGATCACCGTTGACTGCGGCGTCGATTGTGAACCGGCCATAAAGACAGCCACCCGGTTTAGCGGGTCAAAGGGGCCCGGAATACTGTCTCCGTCGGACTCACCCTCAGACCGGCTGTCCCGCAACTGATACAAAGACTCAGTCTCTCCGGATGAAGATTCATCGTCGGAATAGATAATTATCTCGCCACCGGACTCCAATCCGTCCTCGGCTTGGACCCCGTGAACCGCTCCAACGAAAACGTGCTTCATGGCGGGCTGAACCCGGGCCTTTCTCGCACGCTGAGCCGGCTCGACGATGCTGGGGAAGATGTCCGGCTCAGGTCCCGGTTCGCCGATCTTGCAAATGAAGACGTGGATGCCGCCGAAGGGAACCCGGTACCCGTATTCGATTGAATCGGCCTCCGGTCCCCAGCCTGCGTCGTCGATGTAGATCCGGCCGCGACGATTCTTGGTCATCCGGCCGACCTCATAACCCTTGAGCCCTTCAAAGCTGCCCTTCAAGAACTCGAAACCATCGTGCGGAGGCCCCACGGTGGGCGCCAACTGTCGTGGAATTAACACAGCAGATGTCCGGTTTAACGGACTTAGTGATGGAACCATCGCACAGGTTAGCTTGAAGGGGTTAAAAGCACACAAAGGACACAGAGGGTTTATACTAGTTCGTCCCCTTCGATGAAGGTAAAAGCCTACGTCTAGTTTGGTTTGGTATTGCTTGGGCGTCGATGAACAGGGAGCGGATCGCTTGCCTGTGTCTCGACGGGTTGTTTCTTGCTTGTCCCCGAACCGTCGCCGGGTCGTCTCTTTATATAGAGGCGACGCCCGGTCCGGTTTACAGAGTCCCGAGGCCGGCTCATACTCGTGTCCGCCTCGGTCTCTGCTCTTTCTTCCTTATCTCTCAAGTTACATGATCAGGCGGTTTATAAACCGTAACTCTATACATGGGCCCTAAGATCTCATGGGCCGTAGCCTTTACTGAATATTACAATGATACAAATATACTACAGTAATCCGGTTTACACTAGCCGGTTCATACCTGCTAGTAATATCCCTGACACCAACTATCTTTTACAATTTCATCCCTGAACTTTTACATGAGATGTGCAAAGATACCGTTCTTGAGATCATTCCAGAATGCGCTTATGTCTTTAAGTCGTGCCTCGACACGTAGGAGACATAGTCGCATCCTTGGGCATTATACATATGTCGCACCAAAACCCCGACATTGCTGTTTTTATATTTTCAGATTACAAAAACCTATATCTATCATCCATATTGCACTTGTATCACCATCTCTTTGCCGAACTAGTGCACCTATACAATTTACCATTGTGTTAGGTGTGTTGGGGACACAAGAAACTCTTTGTTATTTGGTTGTAGGGTTGTTCGAGAGAGACCATCTTCATCCTACGCCCCCCACGGATTGATAAACCTTAGGTCATCCACTTGAGAGAAATTTGCTACTGTCCTACAAACCTCTGCACTTAGAGGACCAACAATGTCTACAAGAAGAAGGTTGCGCAGTAGACATCAATGATTCATTGGCACCACCGTTTGGCAAAAAGAACGCCCTCGCGCGTTGCACAAGCTTGCGCTGTAAGCAATCTGCGGCAGCGGGGTGACAAGACGTGCGAGAGGAGGACGAAAGGACACGTACACATACGGTTAATAAAAAATGTTTGCGATTTAATTACCTACTATACCCCCGTCCTGGTTTATAAGTAGGATTTAACTAATAAAATACGAATGCATGTCGCCAAAGATTATATCGTTGGAGTCGTATTTGAACATAGTTTCCAACACAAACAGCTCTGATGAATCAATTGTATGCCACGTATCACACACGCAACTCTAATCTGATTCGTGCTTGATGTCTCTGACATCTCTCGCACAGTTCTTCTTATTTTCCACGTATCACTGTGCCGGCCTCTGCTCGCGTCCCTCGGCAAGCTTTGCTCGCCGTTAGGCACCGCGGCGCGCTCTGCCCGCGTCCATCGGCGCACTCGGCTTGTGGACAGCTTTTCCTTGCGCGTTCAACTGCTATATGCATCGCCGTTGAGGCGAACGCGGAGCGCTCTGCTCGCGTCCCTCCGCGCGCGCTCTGCCAGCAGTTAGGCATGCGCACGATCACGTCGGGGGCCCCATATGCATGCGGCTGTGCCGCGCGTGTTGCCATGCCATGCAATTACGTGCGGCACGATGGAGTTACGTGCTGCAAATTAGAACTGCCATCAAGGGCCTGCCGAGATTCCTGGTCGTCCGACTTCCTCTTTAATTCTCGCGGCCATTATAACCTTAGTCTCTTCAACCTTTCGATTGTGCCCCACAACACAACTAACACACCCACGACGACACATAGAGAGGGGGTGTCCAGCGACGCTCCAATGGAGTTCGGCGAGCATAGAGTGGAGACCCACGCGAGGGAGACGGATCTCTCGGTGGTGTACACCATCGACCCGGCCGTGGTGGACGACTACACCAACAACGCTGAGCAGTTTCTTGCTCGAGACAAGTACAAGGTGGTCGGCATCGACCTCTAGTACACCGCCGGTCGTCCCGGCAAAGATCAGAAGGTTGTCATTGCTCAGTTGTGCATGCGCCATCATGTCCTCATCTACCACTACTGGATGGCCACAGAGCCTTGCGACCGTTTCAACAGGTTTTTCAACAGCACCGACTACAGGTTCGCCACGGTAGAAACCAAAGATGACGTAAATGCGCTCGGTGTTACGGGCTTGGCCTGCAAGAACCTTGTCGAAATCTGTGACCACTACAGGGTTGGGGCAGCATGAACGACTCCCTGGTCAAACTCTCCTCGGCCATCAATGACCCCTACTACGAAAATATGAAGCCGGATGCCCAGAGAACAAGTCCCCTATCTTGGCACAGGGCCTAGATGCGGCAACTGGATGAACCTCACCTCAGGTTCGTGGCTAAGAGCGTGTACACATGCTACGAGATGCACAGGTGGAAGGTTGACATGAGGAAGTGCCTTGTTACCCAAATCGACGAGCCTAGATTGAGCCACAAGCAGAGCAAGCGGCAAAAGAAGTAGATGATGATCAGATGATCGTTTATGCTAGCTAATCATGCATGTAATATACAGTTTACTTTATTGTTGTGTGGAAATGTCATGTGTGTATTAGCCACCTATGAAATTATGCATGTAATAGTTTACTTTGGTGTGTGGAAATGCCATGGTTGAAGTAGCCACGTATGTAAGTGGATGTTTAATTTGGTTATGCAAGCATGTCCTTATAAGTGTGTGTGTGTGTGTGTGTCTAT
>LR738713.1:75041161-75207282 GCA_902687465.1 Secale cereale
GTGTGTGTGTGTGTGTGTGTGGTTGTTTTGTATGCAATCCCATCGCACAACACACACGTCTTATTAGCCACAACCGTTTGTGTTATTATCGGTCTTCACACACATTTTTTATTACAGACCTGTTTGCCGCGTATCACACACATCTTGTTAAGTTGAACCGTTTCTGTTCTCATGTCTCAACGCAAACAGTTCATCAGAGTGAACCGCATGCCGTATATCGCAAACACCTTCATCTAGCTGACCATTTCTTTTGTGTTGCCTAATCACAAACAGTTCATCCGAGTGAACCATATGTTGTATATCACACACACCTCCATCTGGTTGCCCGTTTCTTTTGTTCCTCCTCATCGCAAACAGTTTATCGAACTGAACCGTATGCCATGCATCACACACGCAACTAAAATCTGAACCGTGTTTGATGGCTCTGCCATCGCAAACGTTTTGCACCTTTTTGACGGTTATTTTACACCACCATTTGTGATTATGGCATCGCGCACAGTTTCGTTGAAGGGTATCTGATCATAGTGTTGCGTTAGCAACAACCTGCAGTAGTGCAAGCTAGGGGAGCATGTCGTCCCCTTCTTCAATCTGATAAAAAGGAAGGGCGCGTTTGAGTGGACCCCAGAGGATGATGCACCCTTCGAAGACCTCAAGAGGTACCTCACCAGCCCACCGGTGATGGTAGCACCGCACCCCCGTGAACCTTTGGTGCTCTACCTGCCCGCCATGCCTCACTCTGCCAGCGCAGCGCTGGTGGCGTTCCGGGAGGAGCACCCGGCTAAGGGCTCGCGGAGACGAAGCACCTCGCACCCGGCCGGGGCGTCGCGGACTCAGGGAGGCGCTCGTGAGGCCTGGGCCACCCCACCAGTCAATGGCGCTCTTGAGGCCTTGTCCAATCATCTAGACAATGAGACTCCTGAGGGTGGTGCTCCTAAGGCCACACCTGCCTCGACAAATGAGAAGGCTCCTAAGGACTCTCAGCCCCAGGGGATGTAGGACTCTGCCAATGCCTCCACCCTCGTCGACCACCCGGTGTACTTCGTCAGCACAGTGCTACGAGACACGCAGGAACGCTATCCCATGCCGCAAAAGCTCCTGCTGACGCTCCTCGTCGCGTCCCGGAAGCTGCGCCACTACTTCCAAGGCCACCCAATCATGGTCGTCTCAGCTTACCCCTTAGAAAGGGTAATCCAGAGCCCTAATGTTGCGGGAAGGGTCTCCGAATGGAACATTGAGATGCAGATGTTCCAGTTGGAATTCAGCACAAGCAGGATCATCAAGGGAGCGGCCCTCTCCAATTTCGTGGCGGAATGGTCTGACGCCCCCGACCAAGAAGTGAGCGAGGACCATCCTCTCGCACCCGGAGATGAAGCACATGATGGTTGGGTCATGTACTTCGACGGTGCCTTCGTGCGTCGGGGTGCGGGGGCTAGAGCCGTGCTCATCTCGCCCACAAAGTACAAGCTCTACTACGCCGTGCAGCTCTGCTTCCAGCATGGCGAGAAGGTCTCCAACAACATTGTAGAATACGAAGGCCTCATGATTGGCCTCAAGGCCGCGGCAGCTTTGGGGGTGAGGTGCCTTACCATCAAGGGCGACTCCTAGCTCCTCGTCAACTTCTCCAACAAGGCATACAAGCCGAAGGATGAACACATGGAGGCATACCTTGAGGACGTACGCAAATTCGAGAAAAAGGTTCTTGGGCTTGGAAATGCAGCAAGTGTCGCGCGGCACGAACAAGGAGGAGGACGACATCGCCAAAAGGTCATCTCGGTGTCTACCTCAGGAGCTTGGTGTCATTGAGGAGCGGCTTTTTAAGCCATCGGCAGCTCCCCCCGCTGTCGGACCAGCATCGCCTCAGGAGGAGCTTCCCCTAGCACCAACCTCAGGTGCCCCAGCTTGCGGCCTGACCTTAGGAGCCCGCCTGCTCCTCGCACTTGAACCTCGGAAGGGGTGCTGGACCGAGGAGTTCAAGGCATGCCTACTCCAAGGCACCTTGCCGGAGAAGAGGGAAGACGCGGAACGTGTGGCCCATCAGGACATTGCGTACTGCATCCGGGACGGTGAGCTCTACCGGAAACGGCCAAACGATGTATCTCTATGATGCATCTCCAGGGAGCTGGGATGCAAGCTGTTGGCCGACATACATGGCGGGGACTGCGGGCATCACTCCTCATCACGACCCTCATGGGCAAGACGTTCCACAGTGGATTCTATTGGCCCACATCGCTCAATGATACCACCGGACTGGTAAGATCCTGTGAGGCCTGTCAATTCCACGCCAAGGAGATCCACCAGCCTGCTCAGGGCCTCTAGACCATCCCCCTATCCTGGCCGTTTGCGGTCTGGGGGCTGGACATCCTGGGCCCATTCCCCCGAGCGCCCGGGGGCTACCGTTACCTCTATGTCGCCATCGACAAATTCACCAAGTGGGCAGAGGTGGAGGTCGTCCGCACCATCCCGGCCGTCAAGATCATCAAGGGCCTCGTGAGCTGGTTCGCAGTTCATAATCGCATCATCACCGACAATGGCTCCTAGTTCACCAACAACCTTTTCAAAATATATTGTGCTAACCTTGGAACACAGATATGCTACGCTTCGGTGGCACACGCAAGGAGCAATGGCCAGGCCGAGCGTGCCAACGCAGAGGTGCTGAGAGGTCTGAATGCAAGGACCTTCAAGAAGAAGCTCGAGGCCTCCGGCAGGGGCTGGCTTGACGAGCTCCAGTCCGTGTTGTGGTCCATCCGCACCACCGCAACCAAGCCGACGGCCGAGACTCCACTCTTCCTCGTCTACGGAGCTGAAGTGGTTTTCCCTCACGACGACCGGTGTCCCTTTGCGAGGGTCTTGGCGTTTGACGAGGCACGCCAGGATGCCTCGCGAGGGATGGACCTAGTGCTGGGGGAGGAACGCCATCGCCAAGTGATACGTCTCCAACGTATCTATAATTTTTTTATTGTGCCATGCTATTATATTATCTGTTTTGGATTTTTAGTGGGCTTTAATATGCACTTTTATATTATTTTTGGGACTAACCTACTAACAAAAGGCCCAGTGCAAATTGCTGTTTTTGCCTATTTCAGTGTTTCGTAGTAAAGGAATATTAAATGGAGTCCAAACAGAATGAAACCTTCGCGAGGATCTTTTTTGGAACAAACGCAATCCAGAAGACTTGGAGTACACGTCTGGGAAGCCACGAGGTGGCCACGAGGCAGGAGGGCGCGCCACACCCTCGTGGGCCCCTTGTCGCTCCACCGACGTACCTCTTCCTCCTATATATACTCATATACCCTTAAAATATCCGAGAGCACCATGAAACCCTATTTCCACCGCTGCAACCTTCTGTACCCGTGAGATTTGCTATCTTGAGAGAATCCACTAGTGAAACCTATGGCCCCATGGTCTATTTTCCATCATATTAGTTTCCCGTCTACTTGCCAATTTCTGTCGCCGTTCTTTTATTTTCCAATCTTTACTTTTCAAATTATACAACAAAAATACCAAAAATATTTATCTTATTATCTCTATCAGATCTCACTTTTGCAAGTGGCCGTGAAGGGATTGACAACCCCTTTATCGCGTTGGTTGCAAGGTTCTTAATTGTGTGTGCAGGTACTAGGGATTTGCGTGTAGTCTCCTACTGGACTGATAACTTGGTTCTCAAAAACAGAGGGAAATACTTACGCTACTTTGCTGCATCACCATTTCCTCTTCAAGGGAAAAACAACGCATGCTCAAGAGGTAGCAAGAAGGATTTCTGGCGCTGTTGTCGGGGAGATATACGATCTAGTCAAGACATACCAAGTACCCATCACAAACTCTTATCCCTCGCATTACATTATTTGCCATTCGCCTCTCGTTTTCCTCTCCCCCACTTCAGCTTTGCCTTTTTTCGGTTGGCTTTTTATTTGCTTGTGTTGCCATGTGCCCTCTATTAGCTTCCATCTTCGCTTGCTAAATTATGGATCCTCATCCACTTGCTAATATTTTTAAGAGATCCAATTATGATGAACCAATTGCTAGTGAGCTGCGTGCTTTAGATTATCTTTATGAGGTTTTGCTTGAAATTCGTGAGTCTGAATATTGTGATGAAGTGTTGAAAGAAGAAGATTATAAAGTGATTCACGATAGCTCCTTGAATGAAAGGCATGATCGCAATGATGTTATTATAAATTCTATTAATGTCAATTGTGCTAATGATATGCAGAACCCTAAGCTTGGGGATGCTTATTTTGTTATACCCACTACTTGTTACGATGATCATGATTGGCGTGATGTTTCTTACGATCTTGAAAATTTATTTAATCTCCACGATGAATATAAGATTGATAATAATGTTTGCAATAAAATTGAAAGTGGGTTTGGAAGATTATCAACTTTAGATCCCACATATTTGGAGAATGTTCAATCTTATGATTTTTTTTTATAAAAGTGGGTTTGGAGAGGTCATGACTTTAGTTAATGTTGATCCCATTAATTTGGAAGAGTGTCAACTTCGTATGCATGTGGATCGTGTTGAGAATATGTTTTGTGATAGCTATATTGTTTAATTTGCTTATGATCCTCCACGCAATTATTATGAGATAGGAAAATATGGTTGTAGAAATCTTCATGTTACTAAATTACCTCTCTTCATGTTGAGATTGATCTTGTTTTCTTTTTCTTCCTTGCATATGCTAGATATTGCTTGTCTTAATTTGTTTTATTATAAGATTCCTATGCATACGAAGTATTTACTTAGATGTGTTTTTCACATGTTTTACGATGCTCTCTTTGTGCTTCAATTCTTGTCTTTCATGTGAGCATCATTGAATTTTTATGCCTCGCTAGGGGCGTTAAACGATAGCGCTTGTTGGGAGGCAACCCAATTTTATTTTTGTTCCTTGCTTTTTATTCCTGTTTAGTAACAAATAATTCATCTAGCCTCTGGTTAGATATGGTTTTGAGTTTTAATTAGTGTTTGTGCCAACTAGAACCTTGGGGAAGACTTGGGTGAAGTCTTTGCGATCTTGCTGTAAAAAACAGAAACTTTTGCGCTCACGAGATTAGCTGCCATTGTTTACTGGAGAGTACTTTTAGGTGGATTCGTTTTTCAGATAATTAATAGAAAAATTACTCACGTCCACCAATTTATTTCAGAATTTTTATAGTTACAGATTGCTACAGACTGTTCTGTTTTTGACAGATTCTGTTTTGCGTGTGTTGTTTGCTTATTTTGATGAACCTATGGCTAGTATCGGGGGGTATGAAGCATAGAGAAGTTGGAATACAGTAGGTTTAACACCAATATAAATAAAGAATGAGTTCAATACAGTACCTTAAAGTGGTGGTTTGTTTTCTTATACTAACGGAGCTCACGAGATTTTCTGTTGAGTTTTCTCTTGTGAAGTTTTAAAGTTTTTGGGTGAGGATTTGATGGACTATGGAATAAAGAGTGGCAAGAGCCTAAGCTTGGGGATGCCCAAGGCACCCCAAGGTAAAATTCAAGGATAACCAAAAGCCTAAGCTTGGGGATGCCCCGGGAAGGCATACCCTCTTTCGTCTTCGTCTACCGGTAACTTTTCTTCAGACTATATTTTTATTCACCACATGATATGTGTTTTGCTTGGAGCGTCTTGTATGATTTGAGACTTTGATTTTTAGTTTACCACAACACACATGAATCGGAATTTATTAGAATACTCTATATGCTTCACTTATATCTTTTGAGCTAGATAATTTTGCTCTAGTGCTTCACTTATATCTTGTAGAGCACGATGGTGGATTTATTTTATAGAAATTATTGATCTCTCATGCTTCACTTATATTATTTGGAGATTCCTTTAGAACATCATGGTAATTTTCTTTGGCAATAAAATTTGTGCTAATATGATAGGCATCCAAGATGGGTATAATAAAAACTTTCATATAAAGTGCATTGAATACTATGAGAAGTTTGATACTTGATGATTGTTTTGAGATATGAAGATGGTGATGTTAGAGTCATGCTAGTGGAGTAATTGTAAATTTAAGGAATACTTGTGTTAAAGTTTGTGATTCCCGTAGCATGCACGTATGGTCAACCGTTATGTGATGAAGTTGGAGCATGATTTATTTATTGATTGTCTTACTTTGTGTGGAGGTTGGCATCGCGCGATGGTTAACTCCTACCAACCCTTCCCCTAGGAGCATGCGTTTAGTACTTTGTTTTGATCACTTGTAGATTTTTGCAATAAGTATATGAGTTCTTTATGACTAATGTTGAGTCCATGGATTATACGCACTTTCACCCTTCCACCATTGCTAGCCTCTCTAGTATCGCGCAACTTTCGCCGGTACCATACACCCACCATATATCTTCCTCAAAACAGCCACCATGCCTACCTATTATGGCATTTCCATAGCCATTCTGAGATATATTGCCATCCAACTTTCCACCGTTCCGTTTATTATGACACGCTTCATCATTGTCATATTGCCTTGCATGATCATGTAGTTGACATCGTATTTGTGGTAAATCCACCCTTCATAATTTTTCATACATGTCACTCTTGATTCATTGCACATCCCGGTACACCGCCGGAGGCATTCACATAAAGTCATATTTTGTTCTAGCATCGAGTTGTAATTCTTGAGTTGTAAGTAAATAAAAGTGTGATGATCTTCTTTATTAGATCATTGTCCTAGTGAGGAAAGGATGATGGAGACTATGATTCCCACACAAGTCGGGATGAGACTCCGGACGAAAGAAAGAAGAAGAAAAAAGAGGCCATAAAAAGGAAAAAAGAAGAAGAAAAGGCCCAAAATAAAAAAAGTGAGAAAAAGAGAGAAGGGGCAATACTACTATCATTTTTCCACACTTGTGCTTCAAAGTAGCACCATGATCTTCACGATAGAGTGTCTCTTGTTTTGTCACTTTCATATACTAGTGGGAATTTTTCATTATGAAACTTGGCTTGTATATTCCAATGATGGGGCTTCCTCAAATTGCCCTAGGTCTTCGTGAGCAAGCGAGTTGGATGCACACCCACTTAGTTTCTTTAGTTGAGCTTTCATACACTTATAGCTCTAGTGCATCCGTTGCATGGTAATCCCTACTCACTCACATTGATATCAATTGATGGGCATCTCCATAGCCCATTGATAAGCCTAGTTGATGTGAGAGTATATTCCTCCTTTTGTCTTCTCCACAACCACCACTCTATTCCACCTATAGTGTTATATTCATGGCTCACGCTCATGTATTGCGTGAAAGTTGAAAAAGTTTGAAAAAATTAAAGTATGAAACAATTGCTTGGCTGAAACCGGGGTTGTGCATGATTTAAATATTTTGTGTTATGAAGATAGAGCATAACCAGACTATATGATTTTGTAGGGATGAACTTTCTTTGGTCATGCTATTTTGAGAAGACATGATTGCTTTGTTAGTATGCTTGAAGTATTATTATTCTTATGTCAATATTAAACTTTTGTCTTGAATCTTTCGGATCTGAACAGTCATGCCACAATAAAGAAAATTACATTGAAAATTATGTTAGGTAGCAATCCACATCAAAAATTCTGTTTTTATCATTTATATACTCGAGGACGAGCGGGAATTAAGCTTGGGGATGCTTGATACGTATCTAACGTATCTATAATTTTTTATTGTTCCATGCTATTATATTATCTATTTTGGATGTTTAGTGGGATTTAATATGCACTTTTATATTATTTTTGGGACTAACCTACTAACCAGAGGCCCAGTGCAAATTGCAGTTTTTTGCCTATTTTAGTGTTTCGGGGAAAAGGAATTTCAAACGGAGTCCAAACGGAATGAAACCTTCGCGAGGATCGTTTTTGGAACAAACACAATCCAGAAGACTTGGAATACACGTCTGGGAAGCCACGAGGTGGCCACGAGGCAGGAGGGTGCGCCTAGGTGGGTAGGCGCGCCCCCATCCTCGTGGGCCCCTCGTAGCTCCACCGACATACATCTTCCTCCTATATATACTCATGTACCCTAAATATATCTGAGAGCACCACGAAACCCTATTTCCACCGCCGCAACCTTCTGTACTTGTGAGATTTGCTATCTTGAGAGAAGCCACTAGTGAAACATATGGCCCCCGGGTCTATTTTCCATCATATTAGTTCCCCGTCTACTTGCCAATTTCTGTAGCCGTTCTTCTATTTTTCAATCTTTACTTTTGAATCTATACAACAAAAATACCAAAAATATTTATCTTATTATCTCTATCAGATCTCACTTTTGCAAGTGGCCGTGAAGGGATTGACTACCCTTTATCGCGTTGGTTGCAAGGTTCTTAATTATTTGTGCAGGTACTAGGGATTTGTGTGTAATCTCCTACTGGATTGATGCATTGGTTCTCAAAAACCGAGGTAAATACTTATGCTACTTTGCTGCATCACCCTTTCCTCATCAAGGGAAAAACAACACATGCTCAAGAGGTATCACCAAGCCTTGCTCCCAGCAGCAAGAGTACCAGCACACGCTGCGGCGATACCACTGCTGCAGCGTCCACTCCAGGACGCTCAAGGTGGGTGATCTCGTCCTGAGGCGGGTGCTCTCCAGGGAGGGGCTACATAAGCTCTCACCCGTGTGGGAGGGCCCATTCAGGATCGCCCATGTCTCCAAGCCTGGCGCCGCACGCCTGGAAACGGAGGACGGGGTCCCCATCCAGAACGCCTAGAATATCCAGCAGCTCCAGAAGTTCTACCCATGAAGCAAGGCCCTGCCCCTATGTAGGTCTCCGCTCGCGACACTCTCATGTAATAATGAGTTGGGGTTGTACACGCCCCGCAGACTCCTGAGTGTCCCCCCTGGGCCTCACGGGGGCTCCCACCCACGTCCTAGTGGAGGCCCCATGCTCCGCGCTGGTGGGAAGAGGAAGACTAATCTAGGTGCCGAACACGGATATTCTTTTGCTTGCTTTCTGTAGCTGGTTTCCAATTTCTTGAATGAAATTTGGAGCTTTCGTGCCTTTCGTTTGCAAGAGTTGGAATTTTCTCTTTTTTATTCTCCTTTCCAACCTTGTCCCAAGGAGGGCGGCAGGTGCCCGTCGCTCCTCCTCGCGTGTCCCGCGCGTGGGGGCTAGGTAGGTGTGTGCGCCTGGGCTCGCCCGCGACCACACCTTCCTGAATCCTGGTCACCCCAGAGCTTCGGCGTCCTTAATCCTCGCAAGACACTCTCAAACGAGCTCGTGGGCATGCGCACCCTCTTAAGTCCATGCCTTCGGGCATCGCGATGTGGTGTATCTGGGAAGGACGAGATGCCTCATGAGGTTTCCTAACTCTACAGCTACACAATATCTCCTGAGGCTCAACAGTTGCTGAGTCGTCGAGAAGGAAGCCTCTGGGAAGGTGTGCCCTCATGACATGGGAGTCTACCACAAGCACATCAAGCTAAGCTACCCTAACCGCACCTAGTAGAAACACAGGTACCATGGCATGATATGAGAATAACAATCATAGCATAATGGAGTAAGTGTCGTGGTTCATTACACACCCCAGCGGGGACCTCTACCTTTTTTCAAATGTAGGAAAAAGCAAAAGCGGACTGAGCAGCTGCAGCGACTCCCGAGGCCAGGCTCCGGCAGTACCCAAGCTCAACCTGAGTCTTCCTCCCATTTCACCGGGGCACGGCGGCGATGCACCCTCCCCGATCTGAGCCCGGCGGCATGGCGGTTCGTCATAGCTGCCACCGCTGGTGATCTCCCCAAAGGAGGAGCCATCGTTGCTGGAGGAGACACGGCCGTCGCCAAGGGCAAGCTCATCGTCGCCGCTGTCGTCCTTTGGGCAGCACCCCGCACACCGTCCGTCTTTCCCAAACACCCTCACATAAAGGGTCACGAGGCCGTCGTACTTGAAATGGAGGGTACACCTCCTGCTCAGGCCATGCGCACGGGCGAACGGTTGCCAACCCCGGGCCAAGGACACGCTGCCCGATGTGGTGACCTCGACCCCCACCCATGAGGTCCTGCAACAGTAGTCGGCGGCCTGCAGCCAGAGGCCATCAAGCCCCGCGGTTGGCAACGCACCCGCGAAGAAACATGGGAGCGGGAACCAGGTGCCGGTGGGCCTTTCCGACCACGCAACGAACTCCGGGAATGCATCCGTTGAGCGGGAGCGCGGCCGTGAAGGCCGAGCAACCACAGCGCACCTCTCCCCATCGGAGGAGCCGCCCCGCCCTCGGTGGCTCCCACCGTGCGAAGAAGCACCGTCACGGCTCCCTGAGGCAACGCCTGCCCTCGAAGAGGTGTGCCCGTGCCCCCGAGGGGCCACCACCGAGGTCGCGGCGTGCTTGCGGGGGTGTCAGCGTCCTCTCTTGGGCAGTTGTGAGCCCGGCCCCTCCTTAGGGGCCTTCCCTTTTTCTGCGGCGGAGGACCTCCTCATCGGCGCCATGGACGCTTCGGCAAGAGGGCGAGGCAAGGAGGGGGAAGAAGAAGCAAGCAGCGAGATGATGGAGATGAGCAGGGGACTCCGCCCCTCCCCTCATTTAGAGCAAGAGGGAGGCCAACCCCTAGCCACCACGATCTCTAGTAATAATGATATTTTTTGCATGCAGTGGGCTCTTGTCAAGTAGGACAGTTGCCGAGGCAGCATGGGGAAGAGGAGACGCCCACACCCACGTCCCATCCGGCGCCACATGTCGACCAGGTCAGCAGGCGGTTAGGGCCCGCGGCGCTTCGCCCTTGCCCCTTGGCTTTGCCTCGAAGCCAAGTCCGAGCGCGCCTTGGGCTCGGGGGCTACTGTTGACGTTGTGGGAAGCAGCGTACCCATACTTGCCTACCTACGGCCCACGGCATGGCCCTATCAACGGCCTGGTATGGCCCATCCTCAGCATCAACACGCAAGACACTCGTGAGGGGCCAAGCCTCGCGAGGCGAATGACGCCAAGGCCTCCGGAGGGAGGAGCCTCTCTAGGATGGCTCCTGGGGAGCGGAGAGTTCTATGCAAGTCCCCACCTCGTGAGGTTCGGATGACACAAGCCATGACGACCAAGGCCAGGCGGGCGCCAGCGGGCGCAGTATAGCAGGTTTCCTCTTTGGTGCGAAAGAGGCAAGCGCAAGCGCACAATCCCGAGGAATCAGCCAAAGATTTCTATTTCCATGCAACAAGACCAAGATCGCCAGGACGACCGGATGAAGGTCATCACCAAGCCCACCATGGCGTCACGGCTAGAAGTTTTGCAGGCAAAGACCACCTTTCGTCAGGATAAGATGTACTAGCTGCCCTCCTTCGAATTTGACCATCGTGGGATCCCTTCCCGCATTCATTTTGGGGGAAGAGGACCAAGGGCACAGGAAGTATAGCCTAGCCACCATCATAGAGGGGGTGGATCATTCAGACCACCCTCACCCTCAAACAAGCAAGAACACACATCCTGAGGTTGTCTCTCCACTGTACTAGTTCATCCTCAGCCCACCTCGAGGCTAATCCACCACAAAGCAGGAGTAGGGTTTTACACCGCAAGGTGGCCCGAACCTGGGTAAACTTCCTTGTCCCATTTCCTTCCAGTTCATCAAGCTAGGCCGTGAGATCAATGACAGTAGGTAGACAGGGGAGGTTTAGTTCTTCGCACGCACCCCACAGTTTGAATCTACCTAGGGTCTGTGGAGCCCTGAATCCGACAGATTTAGACTGGCGTGTTGGCCTCTCTATGGAGCCTAGGTAGGACTACAACGTATCGATCAGCCGAGGTCGGGCATGACTCGGTACACTATGTCCGGTCGGAGTTAATTAAGCGTGTTGGGTAAGTTGGTACACCCCTTCAGGGAAGTTATCTATTCGAATAGCCGTGTTCACGGTAACGGACGCTCGGAGTTGTATCCCGGTCTACTACAACTAGAATTGGATACTTGTTACACCAAACTGATATTATGGCTCCAGGATTGCTTCCTCGCGGGGTAGATGAGCAAGGATCTCTGGGCATGGCTAATATATGCTTGTTACTATATGATATGCTACGCTACTCTCTTCTGTTGCTGCAAGATGCTAGTCTTCGTTAGGTTAGGCCTTCCCTTCTATTCTAGCATTTCTGAAGTATAGTCCACAGATATAGCCCATTTCCCTCTACTACTGAGGCATATTTAGCATAGGTCTGATGTAAGTCTTGCAAGTACTTTGGAGTACTCACGGTTGCTTTGCTACCTTTTTTCCCCTCTACCCGGTTGCTACGATTAGATGACGGAGCCCAGGAGCCAGCCGATCCCGCCGATGACTATTCCTACCCTGACGGAGCTTACTACTACATGGATACCGACGACCAGGAGCAGTTAGGAGGCCCAGGCAGGAGGCCTGCGCCTTTTCGATCTATTTCTCGTTGTTTCGCTAGCCTTCTTAAGGAAAACCTGTCTATTTATCTCCGTACTCAGATATTGCTTTCGCTGAATTATGTATTCAGATCCTTGTGACTCTTTGTTTGTAATATAACTCCCTAATGTTTGAATTTGTGTCTACTGTTATGTTGTGATATCTTCTCGTGAGTATCTGACCTGGATCGTGCGTATTTGCGTGTATGATTAGTGCATGGTCGAGGCGGGGGCATCACAGTATACGAGTTGATAGATGCAACATCAGCTACTTCGAACAAGGGGCGTATTCAGGAGGTATTTATGCCAATGGATATCCCGGGTGGGCATTCCTTTATGCACGCAAAACATGGAAGATTTTTGGAGCTGGAACTTCTACCATTCGGGAGAATTATCAGTTCACTCGGCTTATAATATGCTAGTATCCACCAAGTAGAGGAGAGAGGCCTAGTTGGAGGGTTCTGTTGGTTCTTCAAACTCAAACAAGGAAGAAGCGACATGAAAAAGGTTATGGAATATTTAGGTACCAGGCAAGATCAAGATGTTCCTATGGCAGTTGTCAAAGTACTCTATGCCGATGGAGGATGTGAGAGCCCACACACATATGACAACTCAAGTTCATGTGGACTATGTGGAGGACCGGACTCATGGAGGCACTCGATCTTGGAGTGCATGGTGGCACGGTTTACCTGGGCGCTTGCAGATGAGGAATTGGCTGAACCCCAGATTGCCACAGTGGAGCCAAATGTAAAGAGTTGGTTGTTTTCACTGATCGAGTCTTTGCCTCATATGGAGTACATCAAAATAACAATCGCACTTTGGTCGCTTTGGTTTTCTCAAAGCAAAGCGATCCACAAAGGTGTATTTCAAAGTCCACATGGGACGCATGCATTTATAAAAAGACATTTGGCTGATCTAGAAATAATAAGAGAGAAGAAGCTAGCTCAAGTGGTGGTGGGTTATCCGTCGATGAGAAGAAATAGGCGCCAGAAGGCACCACCAGCTGGCATGGCCAAAATACACGTTGACGCAAGGCTGTTACGATCGGCATGAGGAGGAACTGCAGCAGTCGTGTGCAAGGATGACCAGGGCACATTCCTTGGGAGCTCTGGACTAGTTTTACAAGGTGTGGTAGAACCGACTACACTTGAGGCAATCAGATGCATGAAAGCATTCTCCTTAGCAAACGATATGAACATTCAGCGGATGGTGATTGCTGCTACTTCTCGAGCTTGCATTGTACTTCCTCGAAGAGGAAAGGGTGATGCAGCACAGTAGCGTAAGTATTTCCCTCAGTTTTTGAGAACCAAGGTATCAATCCAGTAGGAGACCACACGGGAGTCCCTCTCACCTGCACAAACAAATAAGAACCTCGCAGCCAACGCAATAAAATGGGTTGTCAATCCCTCCTCGGTCCCTTACGAGAGTGAGATCTGATAGATATGATAAGATAATATTTTTGGTATTTTTGGTATAGAGATTGAAAGTAAATAATGCAAAGTAAAGTAAATAGTTGATGGAAGATTAATATGATGAGAATAGACTCTGGGGGCATAGGTTTCACTACTGGCTTCTCTCATGATAGCAGAATTCTATGGTTGGTGAACAAATTAATGTCGAGCAATTGATAGAAAAGCGCATGGTTATGAGAATATCCAGGCATGATCATTGTATATAAGCATCACGTCCGTGACAAGTAGACCAAAATGATTCTGCATCTACTACTATTACTCCACACATCGACCGCTATCCAGCATGCATCTAGAGTATTAAGTTCATAAGAACAGAGTAACGGTTTAAACCAGATGACATGATGTAGAGGGATAAACTCAAGCAATATTATATAAACCCCATCTTTTTATCCTTGATGGCAACAATACTATATGTGCATTGCTGCCCCTGCTGTCACTGGGAAAGGACACCGCAAGATTGAACCCAAAGCCTAGCACTTCTCTCATTGCAATAACTATAGATCTAGTAGGCCAAACCAAACCAATAATTCGAAGAGACTTGCAAGGATATTATAATCACACATAAAAGATTTCAGAAAAGAATCCAATATTGTTCATAGATATTCTTGATCATAAACCCACAATTCATCGGATCTCGACAAACACGCCACAAAAAGATTACATCGAATAGATCTCCTCGAAGATCAAGGAGAACTTTGTATTGAGATCCAAAGAGAGAGAAGAAGCCATCTAGCTAATAACTATGGACCTGAAGGTTTGTGGTAAACTACTCACAACTCATCGGAGAGGCTATGGTGTTTATGTAGAAGCCCTCCGTGATCGATGCGCCCTCCGACAGAGCTCCGGAATAGGCCCCGAGATGGGGTCTTACGGGTACAGAAGGTTGTGGTGGTGGAATTAGGGTTTCATTGCTCTTCCCGGTGTTTTCAGGGTATGTGAGTATATATAGGCTGAAGAGGCACGTCAGGGGAGCCAGAGGGGGCCCAAGAGGGTGGGGGCGCGCCTACCCCCCAAGGCGTGCACCCTGCCCTCGTGGCCGCCTCTCTTGCTTCCAGGCGTGTACTCCAAGTCTTCTGTGTTGATATCATTCCAAAAATAACTCTCCCAAAGTTTTCATTCTGTTTGGACTCCGTTTGATATTCCTTTTCTGCGAAACACTGAAATAGGCAAAAAAACAACAATTTACAATGGGCCTTGGGTTAGTAGGTTAGTCCCAAAAATAATATAAAAGTGTATAGTAAAGCCCATTAAACATCCAAAACAGAATATATAATAGCATGGAACAATCAAAAATTATAGATACGTTGGAGACGTATCAATTGCATCTGACTCCAAGCAAGTGGTGGGTGATATAAACAAAGGCAACCGAGGAAGTTATGGTACGGTGATAAAAAAACCAGCAGAGAGCTTCTCATTTTATGTGTAATTTTACCGTTGAGAGCTGTGAGTCTAACGTTGAGGCACATAATCTAGCAAAATTTGCTCATTCTTTAGGCCCAGGATGCCATGTATGGCTAGGCCATTATGATGATCCGAGGTGTATCCAACAAACTGTGATTTTTATCCGTGAACAAATTTCGGGTTACCCCAATAAAAATCTAATTAATGACGCGCATATGGACGTACAGTGGTTGATAATCGGTAGAGATAGGTATCAGTATATCTTGCAATCACGAAAGTGAAGACTGTATACATACTCTAGCCGTATACATCCGTAGACAGGTGACTTCCCTACGATAATGACTGAAAACAAAATCTTGGTGTCAATTTCGTGGTTAATTATCAACTAGAGCGGCGGTGTCAAATTCAGCTTTTGTTGTTCGCTATTGACATGTAGTCTCATATATATCGACTTTCTGCAAACCAAGCCTTATTGCCACACACTGCAAGCAACTGGCTGCAAAACTGGGAAAATCTGAAAGCCAGCGCTGGCACGAGAAAGTATATGTGATTGCAAGCGATTGATGCATATAGTTGCATGTTCCGATCTTGCTTTGATTTCGTCTTTTTACTCATAGTGTTAAATTGCGATCCAAATTATAATGTATTGGACTAGACGTAGTACATACAGTGTGGGCCTTTGCGTTGGTACCGACGCGTACGAGTACAACTCGTTTACTTGTCCTCCAATGACTTTTATGTATTGCCCTCATATGTACCCCATGTAGTCGCACCTAAGACGGTCTGTCATCTCGTGCTTGTAATACTCCTCCTCATAGTGATTGCATCTTCGTGCGTCCGTGTTTTTCTCCTGCAAGGGTTTCGACGTTAAATCTGTGTCTCTCTGTCTCGTTTATTTCTCACTATTATATAACTAGTGGTATACAGAGATGAGGTTCATATACAAGATCAAGTTCGAGAGATT
Organism: Secale cereale; assembly: GCA_902687465.1. Classification (NCBI taxonomy): domain Eukaryota; kingdom Viridiplantae; phylum Streptophyta; class Magnoliopsida; order Poales; family Poaceae; genus Secale; species Secale cereale. Next base: position 75,057,292 of record LR738713.1, read on the forward strand.
AGGGTTCCGCCCGTGTGCGCTGCTGCACGCGTCTCTGACGATTCGTCGATCCGAGACAGGATCGATTTTTCGTTGAAGCCGAGACCGACAAGTTCTACTGCTGATTCAACTCGTACGTGGAGATTGACCAGAAACGACCCACTGAGCCGCCATTCCTACACGTACTGTCTTCAAGTCCCGAGGAGGCTAGAGCTGCTACTACGCGATTTTCAATCGATCTCTACAGCTACTACTCACGGGATATTACAAGGCTTCACTGCTATTGTGTCGCATCAAGCCATCATCAATCAACGAGTAGTACTACAGTACTATTACTCACGTGGTGGTCAAGGCTGATTTACAGGATCAGATTTTTGTCTCGGTTGCTACGTGCACACGAGGATACTATCAGGTGTAATTTATCTCAATTTAGCTTGATCCGCACTAATTAGTTCTGTCAAGAATTTTCTACTGGCTTGTACTACTTTGTGAACACTGATATAATCTACTCATGGCATCCATGAAGTATGATATTCCACTACTGGATCATGGCAAAAGGTTTACCCTATGGCAAGTCAAGATGCGGGCATTGTTGGCACATGCCGACTATGATGAAGCACTGGATAGTTTTGGGAAGAAACGGATTCAGGACTGGACTGATGCGGAGAAAAGAATAGATCGTAAGGCTTTGTCACAAATTCAACTCCATTTGCATAATAATATTTTGTAGGAAGTTTTGAGTGAGAAAACTACCACCGCTCTATTGTTAAAGCTGGAACGGCTTTGCATGACAAAAGATCTAACCAGCAAGATGCATCTGAAGCAAAAATTATTCCTGCACAGGTTACCCGAGGGAGGTAACGTTTTGAATCATATTTCAAATTTAAAGAGATAATATCCGATCTAGCTTCAATGGAGGTTAAGTATGAAGAGGGAGATACTTCTTTAATGTTACTTTGTTCACTGCCAAGTTCTTATACCAATTTTAGAGACACCATATTATCTAGTCGTGATACTCTCACACTTAATGAAGTTTATAAAGCTTTGAACTCTAAGGAGAAGATGAAATTAATGGTGCCTCATGATGGTTCGAGTTCATCCTAAGCCGAGGGATTATCTGTTCATGGCAGGACAAAGGAGAAGAACTCCAATAATGGAAACAGAGGCAAAAGTAAGAACGTCCATAGGGGCGGTCGCAATCCAGAGACAAGAAGTATTGATATTGCAAGAGAGACGGGCATGATATCTAAGAGTGTTTCAAGTTGCGGAATAAAGAAAAGAGGATAGGTAACAAATAAGGTGAAAATTCTGCTAACGTTGCTCGTGATGATAGTTCCGATGATGCTCTTGTCGTTATTGCTGGATGTGCTGAGACCAATGATGAGTGGGTACTTTACACTTCATGTACTTTTCATATGTGTCCGAATAGAGATTGGTTTACCACTTTTGATTCCACTACTGCTGCTGGTTCCGTTTTGGGTTTTGATAATTCACCAGGCAAGATTGAAGGAATAGGTTCCGTTTGAATCAAGATGTTTGATGGCACAATCAGAACTTTGATAGATGTTCGGTATATGTAACATCCCGGACACACCCGCCGGTGATGGTTACTCCTGTCGGGATCTAGACTGGCCTCACATATCAATACTAGTCTTTTCTGCGCACTTTGTCCTTATTCGTGCGCACCCGGGAGCAACTTCTCGCTCGGTCACCCATCCTGAAACTACTCCAACCTGAGCACGCTTAACTTTGGAGTTCTTTCCGAATGGGCTCCTGGAAAAGAAGGAATTCCTTATTGATATGAGTAGTCTATCATCCCTAATAAGCCAGGCTATCACATACACCCCCACTCAGAGGAACCGACGTCCTCGTCGAGCCACAGGAACGTTCCCTCTTGGCACAAACGTCTGTACATCAAGTCCGATACATGTGCCATGCCGTGTGCCACGACGGGTCACAAACGTCATGAATAACATGACCGAGCACCTGTCCGCAAACATCTGTGTAACCACGAGGGTCGGCTGTTATACCAACTTGTAACTCCCCAGACACACCCGGCGGTGGTCGTTACTCTTGGCAGGATCTAGACTGGCCTCACATATCAATACTAGTCTTTTCTGCGCACTTTGTCCTCACTCGTGCGCACCCGGGAGCAACTTCCCAGTCGGTCACCCAACCTGAAACTACTCCAAGCTGAGCACACTTAACTTTGGAGTTCTTTCCAAATGGGCTCCCGGAAAAGAAGGAATTACTTATTGATATGAGTAGTCTATCATCCCTAATAAGTCAAGCTATCATTGTATATTCCGAAGATGAAGAAAAATCGTATCTCTGTGAGTGCCTTTGATGCAAAGGGGTACAAGTATTCAGGTGGAGATAGTGTTTTGAAGGTCACCAGAGGTTCCCTTATTGTGATGAAAGGTGACATAAGTTCGACCAATGGTCTTTATTACCTTCGAGGTTCTACCATTTCAGGTAATGCTACTCCAGTTATTTCAAAGAATTCTGATTGTGATGTTGCTGACCTTTGGCATATGCGTCTTGGACATATGAGTGAACTTGGTTTGGCAGAGTTAAATAAGAGAGGTCTTCTTAAAGGATACGAAACTGGTAAATTGAAATTTTGTGAGCATTGTATCTTCGGCAAGCATAAGAGGGTGAAGTTCAATACTTCGACTCATACAACTGAAGGTATTCTTGATTATGTGCATTCTGGTTTATGGGGACCATCTCGCAAGAAGTCATTAGGTGGTGCTAGTTTCATGCTGACTATTGTTTATGACTACTCTTATTAAGAGCATAAATGGCAAGCATTCTCAGCATTTAAGCAGTGGAAGATTATGATTGAAAGAAAAACTTAAAAGAAGGTTAAAACACTTCGCACTGATAATGGTATGGAATTCTGTTCTAAGAAATTTGCAAATTATTGTAAGTCTGAAGGCATTGTCAGACATCACACCATTCCTTATACTCCTCAACAAAACGGTTTTGTTGAGCGTATGAACAGGACCATTATTCCCAGAGCCTGTTGCATGTTGTCCAATGCAGGTTTGCATAAGCATTTTTGGGTTGAGGCCGCTTCCACTACTTGTTATCTCATTAACCGTTCACCATCTATTGCTCTTAATAAGAAAACTCCAATTGAGGTATGGTCTGGTTCACCTGCTGATTATTCACAGTTGAGAGTGTTTGGTTGCACTACTTATGCTCATGTTGATAATGGAAAATTGGAGCCTAGGGCTATTAAGTGCATCTTTCCTGGTCATAAGTCCAGTGTTAAGGGTTTTAAATTGTGGAATCCTGAAACCCAGAAGGCTGTTTTTAACAGAAATGTTATCTTTAATGAATCTTCTATGTTACCTGATGTTCCATCTACTAAAGTTCCTGTTGAGAGTGAACAGCAGGCTACTATTCAGCATCCTACTATTCAGGTGGAGCATGTTATTGATTCAGGTGATACACCCGGTAATGAAAATGTTGATGCACATGATGAACCAGTCGTTGATGACGAACATGTCACTCTCACTCCAAATCATCCTATTCTTCCACCCGGTTGGAATCTTGCACGTGACAGAGTTAGGCGGCGTATTGATAAAGCTAAAAGCTTAATTGAAGAGTGCAATATTGTTTCTTTGGCTTTATCTGTTGCCGAGGAAACTGAAGGTAATGATGAGCCTTCTTCATATTCCAAGGCTATTATTTTTGGTTATAGTAATAAGCGGATGACCGATATTCATGATGAGATGGAATCACTCGAAAAGAATGGCACTTGAGATTTAGTAAGATTACCTAGAGAGAAGAAACCTATTCGTTGCAAGTGGGATTTCACGAGGAAAGAAGGTGTTTCTCCTAATGACGAGACAAAATATAAAGCAAGGTTAGTTGCTAAAGGTTATAGAAAGATTCCAGGTATTGACTATAACAAAGTCTTTTCTCCTATTGTGAAGCATAGCTCTATTCGCACTTTACTTAGTATTGTTGCCATGCATAATTTTGAGCTTGAAAAATTGGATGTTAAAACTGCATTCTTACATGGAGAATTAAAAAAGGATATTTATATGGAACAACCTGAAGGTTTTATTATTCCTGGGAAATAAAAGCTTGTCTGTAAGTTAAAGAAATCTCTTTATGGATTGATGCAATCCCCTAGACAGTGGTACAAGAGATTTGACACCTTTATGCTCTCTCAAGGTTTCAAAAGGTCTAATTATGATAGTTGTGTTTATTTGAAAACTGTCAAAGGTTCAACTATTTATTTGCTCCTTTATGTTGATGATATGCTAATTGCTGCAAAGAGTGTGTCAGATGTTGATGAACTAAAGAAGAAATTGAGTAATGAATTTGAGATGAAGGATTTGGGTGCAGCAAAGATAATTCTTGCATGGAAATATCCAGAGATAGACCATCTGGGAAAGTATATCTAAGTCAGAGAGGATATATTGAAAATGTTTTTCGCCATTTTAATATGCATAATGCCAAGCGAGTAAGTACTCTGTTAGTTGCACACTTCAAATTATCATCAACTTTATGTGCTAAGTCAGATGCAGATATTGAGTACAGGTTTAGAGTTCCCTATTCGAGTGCAGTTGGTTCACTTATGTATGCCATGGTTTGTTCCCGTCCAGATTTATCATATGCATTGAGTGTTGTCAGTAGATACATGGCTAATCCTGGAAAAGAGCATTGGAAAGCAGTTCAGTGGATTTTCAGATACCTGCGAGGTACTTTTAATGCTTATTTACAGTTTGGGAAAACTGAAGATGGACTTGTTGGTTTTGTTGATTAGAGATTTTTCTGGTGATTTGGATAAGAGAAGATCGCTCACGGGTTATGTTTTCACGATTGGTGGTTGTGCTGTGAGTTGGAGAGCAACTTTGCAGTCTATTGTGGCTTGTTCCATAACTGATGCCGAGTATATGGCTATTTCTGAGGCATGCAAGGAAGCTATTTGGTTGAGAGGTTTGTACACTGATCTTTGTGGAGTTTCATCTTGCCCTACCGTATTTAGTGACAGTCAAAGTGCTATATATATATATATATATATCTTACAAAGAATCCAATGTATCATGAGAGAACGAAGCACATTGATGTCAGATTTCACTATATTCGAGATGTTGTTGCTGAAGGTGATTTGAAGGTATGCAAGATAAGTACTCATGATAATCCTGCTGATATGATGACAAAGTCAGTTCCTACCAATAAGTTTGAGCTTTGCTCACACTTAGTTGGTATTTCTCACTAGTTCTATGAACTTTGACGCACAAGGTGCTTATACTGATTTGAATGGAGTTATTTACTTTATTTCGACAACTGGAGGAAATTTGGCTCAAGATGGAGATTGTTAAATTGTGATCCAAATTATACCGTATTGGACTAACGGACAATACCGTAATACAAATTGTGAACTGATTAATGATTTTTATTTGCGAGACGAAGCGGCATGCCCGCTTGCATCCTTAAATTCTTTTTTAGCTAAAGACCATAGAACAAAACCCTTAAATTCATGGACGACGATAACTACCACACGTGTGGCATCTAAGGGGTTGTGCACGCCCTGTGCGGCACGAAGACAATCCCGCCCGCACGACGGTGTCCGGGCGCACTCAGCCACAACTCGCACGTCCGGTCCGGGCGAACGACCCCCGCTGCCCGCACAACCTAACACGCCCGTCGTCCCTACCCGCCTTCGAACCCAATGCGACCTGCCGCTGTCGTCTCCCACCTCTTTGATCCCCTACCTCCATCGTCTTTGTTCTCTAGTTGCCATGGCAACCAGACCAGATCTCTAGCGCCACCCCACCCCGGGCTGTCTTCCCTCCCCGCCTACGAGCCAGAATAGGCACCGTCGATCATCTCCAATCTCCACATTTGAAACTGCATGTGCCAAATTAAATGTATGACTGTCATCCGCCCACACGTGATTGCGCGCCGTTGCCATGTCTTAACAACTACATCTGCCTTGTCTGAACAACTATAGTTGTCACGTATGAACAACTATAGTTGCCATGAGTGAAAAACTACGTGCGTAATTACATGCAGTTGCCATGTCTGAACAAACTGGAGTTGCCATGTCTGACCAACTGCAGTTGCCATGTCTGAACAACCACACCACCAGAGGTCTCGTAGCAAACTGCACCATTGATGTCTTAGTGTGTTTGTAATGTGTGATTATCTACAGTTCCCTTGTGTGCTCATACCTAGAGTTCGTTCGATGTTAAGATGTTGATTGCCATGACTTGGGAGACATGGAAGACGGTGAATAGTAGCCGTGCGCGGCGTGCGGGCGCGATGGCAGTACCACCGCACGTTCCGACTTATATCCGGCCTCGTCCGATAGAGAAAATAGCGCGCGGGCGAACTAATGAAACTCCACACACCGGCCTTGTCCTACATGGCACCGAAAAATCCCCTGAGTGTGTCAAGATTTGCACAGCTTTATCTTTACGGTGATGCAGGCGTGTGGGAGGGTTGCAAACGCCCACACGTGTGGATGTTAGTGTTTCCGAAATTCATATGTAGGTACAGAGTACTACGTGAATGTGCCTCTCGTCGTGAAAATCTTGAGGACAAACTAGGCAACATCGCGTATCTAACATGATAAAGAGTTGGTAGCTAGATACTCTGTCTTCGAATATGGCCGTTTGGGTAAAGGACGAATAGGAGAGCACATTGGTCGGTCATTATCAACTAATGTTTGATGATGATCTCGTTCTTGTCCGAGAAGCTTTGAAACATGCGATGTGCGAAGGTTGCCTCTCGCCTCCAAGGCGAAGGTGCGTACCCCTGGCTCCACACGGCGCGGCCAGGCACGTAGCTACAAGCTACTGAAAACTATCCGCCCAGGGCATCATCGATCGACTAACCGCTGCCGCACGGCACGGCATCGAATCGAGTCGAGGCCAATTTCTACGAAACTAGGAAAAGCCCTGGCAGTGCGCGATCTGGGAAGAAAAAACTAAGCGCATGTATAATGGTTTATAAGATAGCCTTATCTTAAGTCTTGTATGTAATTTAGAGATGATAAAGAAACATGTCTACAATGAGTCATCTTAGCTTTATTTTTAGTAACAAGCTATTCCTTTTTTTACTATTCCTAAAAGGTAAAAACTCACCTTCTGCCGGCCGATCATGCGCGCCTGTCCGCCGGCTCCGTGGTCGCCCAATCTATGTTTTATAAGATGACCGAGAGCAATCTCGCATCTGCTGGAGGCATGTCCGTTTCCTGCAACTCATCTCTTGTTTGAGGAGAACCATCCCTATAACTGGATAACAGAAAGGGAGTTTCATCCCATAGCAGCGTGGGTTCATGTGGCTGGGAGTGTGAGTGGCTGGATTTGGGAGGGCGGCAGATGCGACGGCGCAAGGCATTGGGTGACCGGGGTTTATCCAATGTGATGGCGTCGATGACTGGCTCGGGATCGGCGGTGGCTGGCGACGACTCAAGCAAGTACGGATCAGAGATACCTTCCTCCATTTTTTCTGGCCGATGTGGCGATGATGGTCCTCCCTGCTATTTCTCTCGTTTCGGCAATAGTGCATTTGTTGCAGGAAGTAACGAGTGGGCATGCGGTCTGCAATAGAACATTTGCTGCGGGAACTAACGAGAAGGCACGCGGTCTTGTTTCTACAACCGAACATTTATTGCGGGAAGTAATGAGTGGGCATACAGTCTGCAACAGAGCATTTGTTGCGGGATGTAACGAGTAGGCATGTGGTCTTATTTATGCAACAAAGCGTTTGTTGCGGGAAATAACGAGTGAGGATATGGTCTTGTTTCTGCAACAGAGTGTTTGTTGTGGAAAGTAACGAGTGGGCATGCAATCTTGTTTCTGCATTAGAGCGTTTGTTGCTGAAAGTAACAAGTGGGCATGCGGGGCGCGGACACGATCAGACAGCTATCAGCTCGCAACCAACAGCCATCGAGGCGACGGATAATATGTAAACATCAACCGGCGGACGCGTAGTAGCGCCCTTCTTAAAAAATATGATGAGACATATTGTGCTAAGAGATCATCTCTTGTCTTCTCTTAATAAAAGAAGACAATACTTTTTTATGATTTCTCTCTCCTACACCACATCATTTATTCTGCGTGGTATTCCTAAGATAGAACCATTGTACATGTCCTAAGACTGGTCGTAACGGGGGATCACAATAGATATTATTCATGTCAACTAGATTTTTTAAATGATGTGATACATAATTAAATAAGTAAAGTAAGGATGTGATTTCATATGATGATACCGTAAGTCTTGTACTAATTTATGTCATACATGATAATTAATAAGGTAACTTAAGATATTAACTTATAGTATTATGCATCACGAAGCTAGATCATACTCCCTCCATTCCACAATGTAGTGCCTATAGATTTTTGTGAAAGTCAAACTTGCCAACTTTGACCAAGTGTGTAAAGAAAACTGTCTACATCTACAATATCAAACATGTACATTATGAAAATATAACTCACGATGTATCCAATGATGTGCATTTGGTATTCTAGATGTACATACTTTTCTCTATAAACATGGTCAAAATTTGTAATGTTTGACTTTTGTAATAATCTATAGGCACTACATTATAGAACGGAGGGAGTACATTAATATCATGCATAATACTAGTACTATATAATACTTCCCATTATAACCAACCTAACCAACGGTAAGAAGATAGAAGAAATGGCAACAGATTCTTGGCGAACCTTCAGTCGTCCGGCGCCAGGTAAGCTTCTCCTATTCGACGTGTAGCAGCTCTAAGTCCCTCGGGTTACAACTCGGCCGCAGGGGGCGAAACACTATTTGATAAAAAAGATGTTATATCACCATATGTTAAGTCTCAATGACAGTGTCCATGATAAAGCATAAAATTATTGTTTTAATTACAAAAGAAATGATAATTCCCAATAAATTGTTGAAACTTGAAGTTCAAGCAATTGGTTCGAAAACGTATTTACCTCATCAGTTGTTGTTGTCTTTTTTTTAGGGTGTTGTTGTTGTCTTTCACTTAATCTTTAACTACTATAAAAAGACACATGATTACTAAAATAATTTACTATTTTATATGTACAACTGTTAATTAAATGAAGTATTTTAAGGTTGTAATTTATTAAAATCATATTAATATTGCTTCAAAATAATTGGAGTTTAGGTTTATCATAAGTCAATCTTCTTCAAATTTGTAGAAAAATATACCAATATCTGGAACAATAAATTAGTTTCATTATAATCTTTACAAAATATTCATGCTATGTATATTTTATTTTGTTGATAACACATTTTTTATAAACTTTTACAAATTTAACTTACTTGACAAAGGTAGAACTATAACTATTTTGGAACGGTGGCATTTAGTCTTGATCGATCACTGGCAGCACATGCATAGTTCGGATATTTGTAATATGTAGTGTACCTGCATCTGTTCTGCTCACCGCATCTACCCGTATTTGATCCGCGTGAGTCTCACCCTCGCCGCACATTGACAGCAGATTGTAGATCAATGGACGATGTCGTGGAAATAGCACGACTGATGTCCGGTTTAGAGGACTTAGGTGTGAGGCCATCGCGCGGGTTAGCTTGAAGAGGTTAAAAGCACACAAAGGACACAGAGGGTTTATACTAGTTCGGCCCCTTCGATGAAGGTAAAAGCCTACGTCTAGTTTGGTGTGGTATTTCTTGTGCGTCGATGAACAGGGAGCGAATCGCTTGCATGTGTTTTGCGCTGTTGTTTCTTGTCCTGAACCGTCGCTGGGTCGTCCCTTTATATAGGAGGCGACGCCCGGTCCGGTTTATAGAGTCCCGAGGCCGGCTCACAAACGTGTCCGCCTCGGTCTCTACTCTTTCTATCTTACATCCCAAGTTACATGATATGACGGTTTACAAACCGTAGGCCTTACACATGGGCCCTAAACCTCTATGGACTGTAATCTTTTGTACATTTCTACTAGGCTTGTGATATACAACTATGTTAGTGTAATCCGGATCTTCCTGGCAGGTTTATACCTGCTAGTAATATCCCTGACATTAGGCCCCAGATTGATTTGAACTTGTTCATGTTAGTCTTCTAAGTCTTGCATAAATCTCTTCTCTGCAATTTATCTGCTTCATAAACCGGCCATGACGTCATCTCCTGGAATCGCCTTAATCCGTCATGACATCATCTCCGCATTTAATGTTCGCCTTTGTCTGTTACCTTTATTAAATGCCGCACCGAAAATCGAGGCGACAGCACGATCTGTATCCGATCTCTGGCCTCTTGGATTTCTGCGCTTACCGTTTTCACCTCTTCGGCTTATAAATACCGGTGGGGCATGCCTCTTTTCCCCTTCTGCCTTCGTCTTCCTCCATCTCTATCGCTCGAAGCTCCGCCGCCGCTCTTCGAGCACCTCGTCGTCCTCGAGCCAGGCCGCTGCATCACCCTGAACGTTACTAGAGCACTTCATCGCCGCCCTCTACTTCGTCAGGTATTCCTTCTTCTTCCCTATAGATCTCAATCTAGGGTTTCTTCCGTAGCTACGCCATGAAACCTTGAAGCTTTTGCTGTTCATCCCCGTAGGTGAGCCTTGCTGTAGATTCAAACTTTATTTAGATTCGACCTGAATCCATGCGCTCCTGCTCCGTCCTCAAGTCTTTAGTTTTTCTAGTTTATCAGCTTAGATTTGGTCTGTAGAGAACCTCCGCGGCCTTTCCTGTATATGACTTGTGTTTATTCCATCTTTTCCTTGTGCCTCAGTGTCAAGCCCAAGATGCGATTCTATCCCGATCACGTGACACTTACGTGATTGGGACACAACCGCATTTCGGGCGCTTAGCAAGATGGATATCATTACAACGTACCATTACATACATACATGGGGGATACAACAACACATACAAATCTCATGAATACAACAACATCAATACAAAGTATCCGACTACGGATACAAACAAGAAAAACACAAGACATCCATCTGCTATCCCGGGCTGCCGACCCGGAACCTAACCCAAGACTGAAGAAGAAGAACTCCAACAAAAGAACAACGCTCTCACGTCAAGACAGCGGAAACCTGCACCTGCAACTGTTGTTGTAGTAACTGTGAGCCACGAGGACTCAGCAATCCCATAATCATGGGTAAGAAGACTATCAAAGCTTAAAAGGTAGGAAGAGGTAAAGTGGTGAGGTTGCAGCAGCGGCTAAGCAATATATATGGTGGCTAACTTACGAGTACAAGAATAAGATGAGCATCTATGCAAACGGTCGCAAACTAGTAGTGATTCGCTAAAGATCCTGAACTACATACGAGTCAAACTTAACCCCACCGTGTTCTCTTCTCAAAGTGAAAAGAGACAGTCACGGTTACTCACAACGTTGTTTGTTTTACTTCGGATCCTCTGTCAAGTTTTCTACAACCGGACATTAACAAATTCCAATCTGCCACATAACCGCGGGAACGGCTTTTGAAAGATCATAACCCTGCAGGGGTGTCCCAACTTAGCCCGTCACAAGCTCTCACGATTAGCTGAAGTGATAATTATAATATCATCACCCCTTATCTTAGGGAAATCCGATCAGGCTCCGCATCTCGGTGCACAAGACATTTCGACGTAAAACAAGTCCAGCAAGACCTCCCGGTGTGTCGACACCCTGATAGTAGCCGCGCGTATCTCGTCTCAGGCCACGACCGGATGGGTGATGCTACAGGTAAAACCAAACCTCGAGTTTCCCCGTGGTGGCCCCGCAGGCTCCCCGTTTGGGACCAACACCATCAGCACTGGCCCCCCTGCTATGTATAAAGAATCCTCGGGTAGCGCTAACTCCCTATGCAATTTAATTATTAATTAAGTTGTTATTATGAGCAAATTAAAACCAATGTTGGGCCTTACTGGAGGAGTTTTATTCAAAGACGAACTGTCAAGGTGTCCCCATATAACCATCGTGTAAAGAACGCAAAATCAAGGAACATAATGCCGGTTTATCGGCGCCTAAGGTGGCATGAGTGGAACAAAACACAGAGCAAAAGGCCAAGCCTTCCACCCATGCCCAGTATATAGGTGTGTTATTATATATTTAACATATTGTAATATACCAACAACAAGTTCCCTCCTGGAACGATCTTCATCTTCACCTGCAAATAACAACGCTATAAGAGGGGCTAAGCAACCGGGTAACATAGCCAAACAATGGTTTTGCTAGGAAGGTGTCAAAGGTTAGAGGTTTCATGGCAACAAGGAGAGGCTGACAATAATGATGGGTAGCGCGACATGTAACGATAGCATCGAGACACTAAGCATGGCAACGATAGTAAAGGTATCCAAGGGTATGGTCATCTTGCCTGAGATCCCGCAAGGAAGAAGAACGGATCCATGAAGAAGACGGAGAAGAAGCCTTGAAGAAGAACCACGGGTAGACGAACGAATCCTCACGAACGCAACAGAACAAGCACTAACGAGAAGAAGCAAGCAACACGGTAAACAAACCACTCAAGAACAAGACAATATGCACTACCAAGTAGGATGCACGACAAGTCTACAAATGATGCACAGCAAGTCTATACAGGAAGCAAAACATGGCAAGGTAGGAAGCACAACAAAACAACACAAGTATATATGTGATGCATTACATGGCGAGGTATGATGCATGAAAAGACTACACAGGAAGCACAACATGTCTATACAGGAAGCATAACGTGGCAAGGTAGGAAGCACATCAAAACAACACAAGTTTATATATGATGCAATACATGGCAAGGTATGATGCATGACAAATCTATACAGGAAGCAAAACATGGCAAGGTAGGAAGCATAGAAAATAACACAAGTTTATATGATGCAATACATGGCAAGGTATGATGCATGAGAAATCTATACAGGAAGCAAAACATGGCAAGGTAGAAAGCATAGAAAAACAACACAAGTTTATATGATGCATTACATGGCAACGGTGCAAGATGCACCCAAACATCAACCAAACTCACTCCAAACATATTAAGAAGATGATATTATGATTCTACATGCAAAATCACACAAGTTTCATATAAGGAACACTCCAAACGGAGCAACGGGCTAAAAGATACACATGAAACAAGATATAACAACAAGCTGAAATTAACAGCCACATAGCAACTTTGGAGCAAGATATATATATGCTACAGCACTCAAACATGGTGACAAGAAGCATGGACATGAAGTAGACATATCCTACAGCAAACAACTCCATTGGAGCATCTCCATTGGAGGCATGGATCAATAGCAACAAGCTACAACATTTTGATCATGACACTAAAAACCTGACAGCAATATTTTATAGCAACTTGGGAGCAATAAATAAATAAGCTACAGCAACCCAAATGATCAAGTCAGGACATGAATGGATATACAACAACATATACAGCAAGGAATGATCAATGGCCACCCAAAAACTAACATGGATTTGCCTAGGGCATCAAGCAAACATAGCATCAGGATATTGCAGATTTCAGACTTAGTGAAATTTCACTAATTGTTAAAACAGTAATAACAACACGGCATGTTTGCAAGCATGTTTAAGTCAACACAAGCCATATCATGGGAAGTTAAATGCACCACCTCAAAGAACACTTCAATAGCAACGGGCTCCTCAACTAGGCATCTCGTAACAAGTTTCAGAAAATAACAGCCAATTGCACTTTTGCAACATATATAAACATGGCAATATGAACTCAAACAAGCATGCGATAACAACCAATATGTAAAGCATCTCATGATGAACATTTTGACATATCATTTGCATCATTTGGATAAACATGCACCAAGTTATCATATCTCGAGATGGCAACAAAATAATAAGATGCAACAGTTTATAACAAGCAGCACCCTTGCAACAGATATTTAAGCAGCTAGATGAAGTCAAACAAGCATGGCACAATGGAACAAAGTGTAGAGCACATCACCACGATCATTTTGACATATCATACACTCAATTTGGATAAGTACACACAAAGTTATCACCAGACAAAGATGCAACATTATAACAGTTAACAGGGACTTAGTCATAATGCACATGACAAGGAAAAGAAAAAAAAACACTAACGGGCCGAAACTAACAGGCTGGCCCAACAAAGGAAAAAAAAGGAAGGCACTAGGGCCTCACCACGTGGGCTCGGCCCAGGGCAAAGGAGGAGGGGCTGGGCACGGAAATCAAGGCAGGGCGGCGGCTGGAGGTAGGGGATAGGGTTAGGGGCCTAAAATGGCAAGGGGGAGCTGCTTAAATAGGCAGGGGGCCTAGGATTAGGGTTTTGGGGGGTTTTTGAGCCCTCCGATCTCGATCGGACGGCACCGGTCGAGAGGGGGGGTAGGATGGGCCTAGGTTAGGCAGTGGGCTATGTAGGAGGGGTTGTCGGGAGAGTAGAGAAGAGGCCCGCAGAGGTTTTTAGAGACCGAAAACGTCCGACGTTTTATCCGGCGAATAGTGCCGCTATATATATCCGTTGGGCTAACAAACGAGCTCCGAATGCGATGAAATTTGGCAGGCGGCCTGTCTACACTATAATAAGACCACACGCCAAGTTTCAACCCATTCCGAGAATGTTTTTCGGCCACTTATAAAATAAATATTCGGAGGCACCGCGGGCGCGTGCAAGTGTGTGCTGCTCAGAACGGACAACGGAAAAGACGAGGGGACTCGGGCGGATGCAAGTTTTGAAAACATGCTGATGCAACACACATGACGACATGGCAAGATGCAACACACAAGCAAAAGACATGGCACTGACAACGAATAACTGGCGGACACCTGGCGCACCGGTCTCGGGGTGTCACAACACTGCCCTACTAACAAGAGATATCGCCCCGAGATCTTAGGAACGAGACGGGAGGGGAAAGGAAGAACACAAGTTCTTCGAGGACAAAAGAGTGAAAGAAAAGAACCTTGAGAGGATGAACAACTTCGAAAGATAGAATATAATGGAGATGAACGAGAAAGAGAAGCTCCATTAGAAAAGAGGAACAAGGAACACACGAGAACCAAAAGGTTGAAGGATATGAAGCACGGGTTGAAGGAATAAGAATGAACTCAAAACCACTCCGGTTAAAAGAGATAGAAAAGAAATATCCACGAAGGAATTCGGGTAGCACTTCGGCTGAAACTGAAAGAAATTGCACACTGTTTGAGCATGAATGGAATAGGACAAGAACTTGAGAAGATGAAATGATACTCGATGAGAGCAACGACACAATGACGTCGGAAGAATTGGAATAATGGAGAGAAAAGAACGAAAAAGAAGATGACAACTTCCACCACAAATGAATTCGAAGCATCCTTGCGAAGAAAAGGTGAACTGAGTTATTGAAAACAACGACAAAAAGAATTAACTAGTTGTGGACTTATGGAAAATCATCTCGAAACTAGAGGTGATATTATGCCACAACTAAAATATTGATGAGCTGAAAAGAGCGAAGAATGCAAAACTCCACTTCAAAAGAATAGGAGAATTATTTGCACTCGAGAGGCAAAAGAATAAGAATGCTTTAGCTGCTCCAGAAGACTCAGATGAACGTTTGAAGAATGATTTGAATGGCGATGAACCTCCACGAAGAACTCCGGGAACGAAAGAATGATGATATATAGAAGTGAAGGATTCAAGAATAAGAATAAGCCTTGCGATGATTAGTCGGGGTTCCGACGAGATAACCGAGAAAAACTTGAACTCTGGGAAGAAAAGATGAAAGGACTTGGAACTAGAATTTATTCATGGAGAATAAACTCCGAAGGAAGGAATGAATCAACTCGACGAAAAGAATAAGATTTATGTTATGCTTATCCTCCACCAATAAAATTGATGAGAAATAATGGATTTGCACACCGCTTATTCACGTTGAAATGATTAAAGAGGAATATATCGCAAACTTGCGAAAATCCTCATGAAGCACCGGTAGGATTGGAAACAAATGAATGGATTGATATGATAACATCGGAAAAGAACTCTTGAGCGAACCACCGTAAGAATTGAAACTGAGTGAAGAAAAGAAACGAACCACCGGGAAGAATTAAAATCGAATGATGAAAAGAACAAACCGCCGTAAGGAATTGAAATTGAACGATGCAAGAGGACAAGCCACCGTGAAGAATTGAGATTGAGTGAACACAAGAGAATGAATCTCCGGTAAGAATAAAGCACTCGAGGGAATTAGAATAACGAGAATGAAGAGATTGCGAACTGATTAAAGAATACTTGAACGAAGCACCGGAAATAATGTGAGACAAACGAAGAGGCATCGATGAAGAATATTTGGAGGACGAAGTTGAAAACTGAGAACGAAGAAATCTTCTGAAATGATGGCCTTCGGAGGAACACAATGAAAAGAATTCAAGAACTACTTCGAATGAATGAAAAAAAAAGATTGAACCAATGATGAAAGAATTGAAAGCGATCTTGGAGAAGGCATAAGACTGATGGAATCCATAGTTACGTCACACTTGAAAGAATTTCGGAACACTCCGGCAAATAAGAAGAGTCAGGTAAGATCCTGGGAAAAGACCTGTGGGTTGTGAGCCCACCGAAGAGAAAACACCGTTGGAAGGTTTTAAAAGGAGATAATGCACCGGAACGATTAAAAGACTCGAATGAGGTGATAACCTCGAATTAATTGGAATACATGCGAATATCCTGAGATTTCTTCGGAACTCCGGAACAATTACATGGCGAGAGGTGAACAAGCAATATCTGAGCTGATGAAAGAATATGAACAACATCGAGAAGTTGGAATTGGAACCACCGGAAAAGAAAAGAGGTCAAGAATATCGAACGAGAGGAGAATTCATCGGTTGAAATAATTGATGAAAGAAAGCAAAGACTTCACACGAGTAGAATGGATACTCGATTAAGGACTCCGGCTCCGAGAAGCAAAAGGGTGGGAGGGTGGGAAAAAGAAGGAACACATCGGACGGAGAAAACACCGTCGGTTGAAAAGAACTAAGGTTGAACTTGCAAAGAAGAAGAGGGTTGAATCCACTTAACGAGAGATGCACCAGATGAAAGAACTAACAACGCGACGAACGAAAACTAACCACGTGATCCTAAAAAAAATTGAATGGGAAGAGGAGTAATTCAAAACACCTACATCAGGATTCCTCACCAGAGCGACGAAGGGGCAGGGGTGTAAAAAGAATTCCTACTCTCCGATATAACTAGACTCCAAAAAAGTTTTCTGCTAGACTCAACAACGGCCAGACTACGATCAATCAAGGGGGCTCCTATGGTTGGTCGAGGCTCTGATACCAACTTGTCAAGCCCAAGATGCAATTCTATCCCGATCACGTGACACTTATGTGATTGGGGCACAACCGCATTTCGGGCGCTTAGCAAGATGGATATCATTACAACGTACCATTACATACATACATGGGGGATACAACAACACATACAAATCTCATGAATACAACAACATCAATACAAAGTATCCGACTACGGATACAAACAAGAAAAACACAAGACATCCATCTGCTGTCCCAGGCTGCCGACCCGGAACCTAACCCAAGACTGAAGAAGAAGAACTCCAACAAAAGAACAACGCTCTCACGTCAAGACAGCGGAAACCTGCACCTGCAACTGTTGTTGTAGTATCTGTGAGCCACGAGGACTCAGCAATCCCATAACCATGGGTAACAAGACTATCGAAGCTTAATAGGTAGGAAGAGGTAAAGTGGTGAGGTTGCAGCAGTGGCTAAGCAAAATATGGTGGCTAACTTACGAGTACAAGAATAAGAAGAGCATCTATGCAAACGGTCGCAAACTAGTAATGATCGCTAAAGATCCTGAACTACTTACGAGTCAAACATAACCCCACCGTGTTCTCTTCTCAAAGTGAAAAGAGACAGTCACGGTTACTCACACAGTTGTGTGTTTTACTTCGGATCCTCTGTCAAGTTTTCTACAACCGGACATTAACAAATTTCAATCTGCCACATAACCGCGGGCACGACTTTCGAAAGATCATAACCCTGCAGGGGTGTCCCAACTTAGCCCATCACAAGCTCTCACGATTAGCTGAAGTGATAAATATAATACCATCACCCCTTATCTTAGGGAAATCCGATCAGGCTCGGCATCCCGGTGCACAAGACATTTCGACAATGGTGAAACAAGTCCAGCAAGACCTCCCGGTGTGTCGACACCCTGATAGTAGCCGCGTGTATCTCGTCTCAGGCCACGACCGGATGGGTGATGCTACAGGTAAAACCAAACCTTGAGTTTCCCCGTGGTGGCCCCGCAGGCTCCCCGTTTGGGACCAACACCATCAGCACTGGCCCCCCTGCTATGTAGAAAGAATCCTTGGGTAGCGCTAACTCCCTATGCAATTTAATTAATTAATTAAGTTGTTATTATGAGAAAATTAAAACCAATGTTGGGCCTTGCTGGAGGAGTTTTATTCAAAGACGAACTGTCAAGGGGTCCCCATATACCCATCGTGTAAGGAACGCAAAATCAAGGAACATAATGCCGGTTTATCGGCGCCTAAGGTGGCATGAGTGGAACAAAACACCGAGCAAAAGGCCAAGCCTTCCACCCATGCCCAGTATATAGGTGTGTTATTATATATTTAACATATTGTGATATACCAGCAACAAGTTCCCTCCTGGAACGATCTTCATCTTCACCTGCAACTAACAACGCTATAAGAGGGGCTGAGCAAGCGGGTAACATAGCCAAACAATGGTTTTGCTAGGAATGTGTCAAAGGTTAGAGGTTTCATGGCAACAAGGAGAGGCTGACAATAATGATGGATAGCGCGACATGTAACGATAGCATCGAGACACTAAGCATGGCAATGATAGTAAAGGTATCCAAGGGTATGGTCATCTTGCCTGAGATCCCACAAGGAAGAAGAACGGATCCATGAAGAAGACGGAGAAGAAGCCTTGAAGAAGAACCACGGGTAGACGAACGAATCCTCACGAACGCAACGGAACAAGCACTAACGAGAAGAAGCAAGCAACACGGTAAACAAACCACTCAAAAACATGACAATATGCACTACCAAGTAGGATGCACGACAAGTCTACATATGATGCACATCAAGTCTATACAGGAAGCAAAACATGGCAAGGTAGGAAGCACAACAAAACAACACAAGTCTATATGTGATGCATTACATGGCGAGGTATGATGCATGACAAGACTACACAGGAAGCACAACAAGTCTATACAGGAAGCATAACGTGGCAAGGTAGGAAGCACAGCAAAACAACACAAGTTTATATATGATGCAATACATGGCAAGGTATGATGCATGACAAATCTATACAGGAAGCAAAACATGGCAAGGTAGGAAGCATAGAAAAACTACACAAGTTTATATGATGCAATACATGGCAAGGTATGATGCATGACAAATCTATACAGGAAGCAAAACATGGCAAGGTAGAAAGCATAGAAAAACAACACAAGTTTATATGATGCATTACATGGCAACGGTGCAAGATGCACCCAAACATCAACCAAACTCACTCCAAACATGTTAACAAGATGATATTATGATTCTACATGCAAAATCACACAAGTTTCATATAAGGAACACTCCAAACGGAGCAACGGGCTAAAAGATACACATGAAACAAGATATAACAACAAGCTGAAATTAACAGCCACATAGCAACTTTGGAGCAAGATATATATATGCTACAGCACTGAAACATGGTGACAAGAAGCATGGACATGAAGTAGACATATCCTACAGCAAACAACTCCATTGGATCCATGGATCAATAGAAACAAGCTACAACATTTTGATCATGACACTAAAAACCTGACAGCAATATTTTATAGCAACTTGGGAGCAAGAAATAAATAAGCTACAGCAACCCAAATGAGCAAGTAAGGACATGAATGGATAGACAACAACATATACAGCAAGGAATGGTCAATGTCCACCCAAAAACTAACATGGATTTGCCTAGGGCATCAAGCAAACATAGCATCAGGATATTACAGATTCCAGACTTAGTGAAATTTCACTAAGTGTTAAAACAGCAATAACAACACGGCATGTTTGCAAGCATGTTTAAGTCAACACAAGGCATATCATGGAAAGTTAAATGCACCACCTCAAAGAACACATCATGGAGATTCTAAAACATCTAGGCATGCGACAAGGGAACAAACACATCAATAGCAACGGGCTCCTCAACTAGGCATCTCGTAACAAGTTTCAGAACATAACAGCCAATTGCACTTTTGCAACATAGATAAACATGGCAATATGAACTCAAACAAGCATGCTATAACAACCAATATGTAAAGCATCTCATGATGAACATTTTGACATATCATTTGCATCATTTGGATAAACATGCACCAAGTTATCATATCTCGAACATGGCAACAAAGTAATAAGATGCAGCAGTTTATAACAAGTAGCACCCTTGCAACAGATATTTAAGCATCTAGATGAAGTCAAACAAGCATGGCACAATGGAACAAAGTGTAGAGCACATCACCACGATCATTTTGACATATCATACACTCAATTTGGATAAGTACACACAAAGTTATCACCAGACAAAGATGCAACATTATAACAGTTAACAGGGACTTAGTCATAATGCACGGGACAAGGAAAAGAAAAAAACACTAACGGGCCGAAACTAACAGGCTGGCCCAACAAAGGAAAAAAAGGAAGGCACTAGGGCCTCCCCACGTGGGCTCGGCCCAGGGCGGAGGAGGAGGGGCTGGGCACGGAAATCAAGGCAGGGCGGTGGCTGGAGGTAGGGGATAGGGTTAGGGGCCTAAAATGGCAAGGGGGAGCTGCTTAAATAGGCAGGGGGCCTAGGATTAGGGTTTTGGGGGGTTTTTGAGCCCTCCGATCTCGATCGGACGGCACCGGTTGAGAGGGGGGGTAGGATGGGCCTAGGTTAGGTAGTGGGCTGTGTAGGAGGGGTTGTGGGGAGAGTAGAGAAGAGGCCCGCGGAGGTTTTCAGAGACCGAAAACGTCCAACGTTTTATCCGGCGACTAGTGCCGCTATATATATCCGTTGGGCTAACAAACGAGCTCCGAATGCGATGAAATATGGCAGGCGGCCTGTCTACACTATAATAAGACCACACGCCAAGTTTCAACCCATTCGGAGAATGTTTTTCGGCCACTTATAAAATAAATATTCGGAGGCACCGCGGGCGCGTGCAAGTGTGTCTGGCTCAGAACGGACAACGGAAAAGACGAGGGGACTCGGGCGGATGCAAGTTTTGAAAACATGCTGATGCAACACACATGACAACATGGCAAGATGCAACACACAAGCAAAAGACATGGCACTGACAACAAATAACTGGCTGACACCTGGCGCACCGGTCTCGGGGTGTCACACTTAGATCTAGATTCACCTCAGCCTTCTGCGGAAACTGTTTATTCACACTTTTAGGTCTGTAGCTCATCCCGCCGGTTTAACCATAGTACGCGAGCCGTATGCTCTTTTTGATGATTTAGACGTAAGGCCGTATCCATAATTGACAGTTTAACTTCTCCTTTCCATGTTATCATGAATCAGTAGCCGTCTTACTTGCATTTGCTTCCGGATTATTAATACCATTAGTCCCTTGCTTAAACCGACAATTAGATCCATAACTTTATATAATGCTCCGGCTTAACTTTTAGCAATTGGTAAACCGGGTATTTGCACTGTACCTTTCAGCACTTCCTTATTCCAAACGATGGCCAAGCAGTTCGTCGCTTGCAACTGGGCTCAGTCCCGGATCACGGAAGATGACTTAGTTAAGGCGGCCTCAATTGGCGTCCTGGGCTCCAAGGAAACTTTACACTGGCGAGCTCCTGAAGGAGAATGCCCTCCTGCGTCTAAGGAGGGAGAAGTTGTAGTTTTCTTTGATCACCTGGCCCGGGGGTTTAGTCCTCCCGGTTCAAAATTCTTCCGGGATGTACTTGCTGCCTTTCAACTCCACCGTCAGGATGTAGGCCCAAATTCTATGTCAAACATCTGCAATTTTCAAGTCTTTTCAGAAGCATATCTTCAAGAAGAACCATCAGCGGACCTTTTCCGACACTTTTTTCATCTGAACAGGCGGACGGATTTTACTGACGGGCCGCATCGGGAGTTGGGCGGCGTCAGTATCCAAAAGAGAAAGGATGTGAGTTTCCCTCATGCTGCCCTTCACAGCCACCCCAAAGAATGGAACCAAACATGGTTCTATTATAGGGACACTTCACCTGAAGGAGAGAACCCGCTGCCAGGTTACCGCGCCTACCGCCTGGCGACGGATCACCCCTTGCCGCAACACCTCAGCGCCCCGGATCGTGCCCGGTTTGCCCCTCAGCTTTCTAAGCTCAGGGCCTTCGTAGCCACCGGCTTAACCGGAGTCGACTTTTTTCGCTGTTGGCTCTCTTGGAGCATCCTTCCATTAAGCCGGCGCTCAGGTCTGATGTGTGAATACACTGGTAAACCGGATGATCCTCAGTGCCACATTGATATAATACTTCCTGAAGACGAAGTTACCGAGTCTGCGAAGAAAATGTTAAACATCCCTCTGGAGGAGTGCAGCCGGACCGGTTTAGCTCCGTTCTGCGAAACCAATAAACCGCCAGCGGTAAGTCCTGTCCTATCTTTTTCTGTTTGTTCTGATCCAGCCATATCAATTGTCTTCCATTTATTTCCTATCTTCTGCACAGGCCAATGATCCCTTTTGGAAGAGGAAATCTCAAGATAAACCGCCCAGGCAACCACGCCGGAAAACTTATGCTGTCAAGAAGAAGAAGGATGTTGCTGCCTCTAGTTCACATCCTGAGCAGGATGATCCGGATTCGGAGGTACGAATTAAACCTTATATGCTTTAATCTCCCTTTATCCAAATTTATGTTAACGGTGCCTTTCCATAGGATCTGGCGGAAGGAAGTAAAGCGGCAGGAGTTGAGGTATTTTCTCTTTCTTCTGACTCAGAACCGCTACCCCCCAAAATCCGCCGGGTGTCCCGGAAATATCCCTTTTCTCATCCTTACGCTCAATTGGATCCCAACTTTCTTTTGAAGAAACAGCAGCATGAAGCACGCCGAACCACGCGCCATAGTGGCCATGTGGTGGAGTCATCCGGAATACCTCTTACGCCAGCTCGCAGGCGTCGCTCCAAGGTTTTACTTTCTCCAACTCTCCTTCATCCAAATGCCAACCTCATACGTAAACTGCTAAAACCGTCTGATCCTACCTATCAGGAGGCTCCTTTGTTCTCTTCCGGCGAGTCAACCGCTACGCAGGTCCCCATGCTGAAGACCGTGCCTGGGTAAGTCCTTTTCTCAAACATCCGGTTTACCTTTATATTTGTAACTTCATGATTCTCATTGTTCCTTTGATTTTTACCAGAAAGCCGAAACCTAGCAAGAAGGCGAAAGCAACCAAAACGGCTGCTGAGACTACTGCCACTGATCCGGCCGGTGACCCTGAAGCGGCTATTGTTCGAGAAGATAACCCTGAAGCTCGGTTTGATGACCCTATTCCTATGGATCATGATGACATTGCTGCTCCTGGAGATGATAATGCAGCTGAACCAGCGAGCCCTGTCCTGGTTAGCCCTCCTCGGGCTAGCCCGGCTCCTGTCAGCCCAGCGCCTACTTCTGCCCCTCTCCAGCCAACTGCCGCTTCATCCGCGGACGTTGAGATAACCGGGTTAGGCTTCACTGCCCCCACTAAGCCTGTCATCTTGGCCAGGCATACTGCCAAGGAGGAAAAACTTCAACAAGACAAAGGCAAGTGGAGCACAGACTTATCTAGCTATGCCCAGTTGAGTACCCAGGAACTTCATTCCGGGTACCTGAACCTGCTCTTTACCAGCCATGAGTATGAAGCCGGGTTGGTTAACATGATGAAGGATAAGTACGAGATAATTTCCTTTCCTTTTTCTTGTCTTTGTTTTATATTCTTGCAATCCTGTCTTCAGGCCATAGTAGCCCCCAAGTGCCGGTTTAGCTTCATTGTAGGTGAACCGGGACTTCCAGTGTGTATGAAAATGAACTTACATTAGCCCCCAAGTGCCAGGGGTATAACTTGTTTTATGCGCTTGGGACTTGTCTAAAATTCTCTTTTGTTACTTCAATTGCACATTAGCCCCCAAGTGTCAAGCATATAACTTGTTATATGCTTGAGACTTGAGTGACCTGCCTTTCTAATCTGTTTGATTTCCTTTTAGGCTGACCTGACCCGGAGAGCTTCAGAGGTAACTGAACTCCGGAATAGCTTGGCTGTTAATGAAGCTGCCTCCGCCAAAACCAAGGAAGAACTTGTGCTTACCTTGACCAACATGGAAAAATTGAAAAAGGACTTTGAAGCGGAGTGGTCCACATGGGAAGTGCAGAGGAATGCTCTTGAAAAAAGAGCAAAGGATGCTGAAGCTGCCCTTAATCCGGTTACGCAGGAGTTGACCGGTTTAAGACAGCAAATAGAGCTCATGACTTCTGCTATCTTTGGTGAGTACCCATCTGCATATGTTTTTCATCTTTGCAATCTTTGTTCCGCTCCGGTTTAACTTGCCAAACATATATAGGGCAGCGCATAACTCATCTTGGAGATGATGTCTGGAAGAAGCTCAAGGCCTCTTATACCCTAGTGGAGCAGCTTTATTCCGGCGCTCAAAGGGTTATTAGTGCGATGTCCCATAACAAACTGGCACCAACTACCATCCAAGGCACTTTAGAGAAGCTATCTGTCCTGCCTGTGCGTCTGGTGGAGGTGTAGAAGTCTGCTGCACGGGCTGGTTCTCTTATGGCGCTAACCCAGGCCAAAGCATGGGTTCCTAACTTTGATCTGGCTAAAGCAATGAACGGATATCCCAGCAACAAAGAGGACGGGTCACACTTTTCTGCCGAAGACCTCCATGCTCTGACTAAAGACATGCGCCCACTTGCCAGTAAGCTTGCCGATGAAGCGGACTTGACAAGGTATCATCCGGCCTATGATTTAGAAAATGAGAGGGTAGACCGGCCGGTTTACGACACCGAGATTCTGATCCTACCAGTGTGTGGCCATACTTTCGCTCCAGATATTGATCCGTCAGATCTTATTAATGAGGAAATATACTTCCGTGCACTCTCCAAGATTGATTGGCGCGTTCCTGATTTCCAGCCACAACCTGAAGATGAAGAAGACCCTGAACAAGTCGACCCTCAGCCTTCACAGCGTGAAGAGGAGTCGTAAAGCGTCCGGTTTAATTTGTAGCTCCTGAACACTTTTGCAAAAACTTTAATCCATTCGGGCCTGCAGGTGCCTTGTAATAGGATAGTTTGAAACATTGTCTTTGTCCCAATATGGATGTCACAGCTTGACTTGGCGTCTGCCAATTTAATCCTTTGTTTTGCCATGGTTGATCCATTTATGTTATATGTGCCTGCATAAACGATGCTAAAAAGATGTCCTGGCGGTTTATCACCGGGCCTATTACAGTGTTCCAATAGATATATCTCAAAGGAATAACTGTTTTATACCAAAGATACCTCATACCTCTGATTAAGTGTGCCTGACGTCCGTAATCCGGTAGGCATAATTGAAAGCGTAGATGCTGATGAGGCTCTTGGCAATCTGGGAGTTTGCCTGATAACTGATCCGGGTTATGATGAGCGCCGGTTTAACTCATGCTAGTGTTCATGACCCACACTTTTAACTTTGCAGACATATGGTCAACTTTGCAGTTGCCCAATCCCGGATCAATAGACTTGGTTAAAACAAAACTTGTAAAATCACAGAAACAAAGCATTTTTGGCAAATAAGACCATGTAGTCGAGGCTTTTTATGAGCTACCAGGCTCCAAATTCGAGTCTTTTTATGAGCTGCCAGGCTCTTGGCTTTTTGCGAGCTGCCAGGCTCCAGGCTTTTTGTGAGCGACCTTTAAGCTCTAGGCTTTTTATGAGCTGCCTTTAGGCTCTTGGCTTTTTGCGAGCTTCTAGGCTCCAGGCTTTTTGTGAGCGGCCTTTAAGCTCTAGGCTTTTTATGAGCTGCCTTTAGGCTCTTGGCTTTTTGCGAGCTGCCAGGCTCCATATTTGACGTATCAAGGGCGCCGGTTTAGGAGGCCAGGTACCTATGTTTGAGTTGCGCTGTGCGACAAACCCTCTTTGGTCCCTTAATAAATAATTGCCCTGCATGTCAAAATATATAGATCAAAGCAATTGTTTTCTTGATGAAAATGATATACATTAAGAAAAATAAACTTTAGATGGATGTCACTTGAGCGAACTCCCATATCATACTCTTTTCGAAGATGGCTGATTCCCCGGATTACTGGGGGCGCCAGTTTATTTATTAATCATAATATGTACAGGATACATAAAGCGGAGCCAATGGCTCAAGTGTAATAAGGTCGCAGAAGAGCGATGTTCCACGGCCGTTTCGTCTCTTCCTCCACTGTACGTGAGTCTTTGTGCTCTCGAACGTCAACCAAGTAGTATGAACCGTTGTGTAGGTTCTTGCTGACCACGAAGGGTCCTTCCCAAGGTGGGGATAACTTGTGCATATCTGTCTGGTCTTGGATGAGCCGGAGCACTAGGTCCCCCTCCTGGAACGTCCTGGTCTTAACCAGGCGGCTGTGATATCGGTGCAGGTCTGGTTGATAAATTGTTGATCGTGCTGCCGTTGTGTCCCGTTCCTCATCCAGCCGGTATAAGTTGTCTTGTCTTGCTTGCTCATTATCCGCCTTAACATAAGCTGCCACCCGTGGTGAGTTGTGCCGGATGTCACTAGGGAGAACCGCTTCAGCACCATATACCATGAAGAAAGGCGTATAACCTGTAGACCTGTTAGGTGTAGTGTTGATGCTCCAGAAGACAGAAGGTAACTCCTCAACCCAGCAACCTGGTGTTCTTTGCAAAGGAGTCATAAGCCGGGGCTTGATGCCTCTCAAGATCTCTTGGTTGGCCCTCTCAGCTTGACCATTGGATTGAGGGTGAGCTACTGAAGATACATCCAGGCGAATATGTTCCCTTTGGCAAAACTCCTCCATCTCTCCTTTAGATAGGTTGGTGCCATTATCAGTAATGATGCTGTGTGGAAAGCCAAACCGGAAAATTACCTTTTTGATGAATTTAACCGCTATTGCCGCATCACACTTACTGACAGGCTCTGCCTCAACCCACTTTGTAAACTTGTCCACTGCTACCAACAGGTGAGTTTTCTGATCTTGGGATCGTTTAAAGGGCCCAACCATATCAAGCCCCCAGGTCGCAAACGGCCAAGTGATTGGAATCATCCGTAGCTCCTGCGCTAGAACATGAGCACGCCTTGAAAATTTCTGACAAGCATCGCATCTCCGGACTAGATCCTCCGCATCAGCATGAGCCGTTAACCAGTAGATCCCATGACGAAAGGCCTATGCTACCAATGACTTTGAACCGGCGTGATGACCACAATCTCCTTCGTGTATATCTCGAAGAATATCACAGCCTTCTTCGATGCTACACATCGCTGAAATGCCCCAGAAACGTTGCGGTCATGAAGTTCTCCGTTGACGATGGTCATAGATTTGGATTGCCGGATTATCTGCCTAGCATCAACCTCATCATCTAGAAACTCTCCTCGGCTCGGGTATGCCAAGTAAGGGAGTGTCCAATCCGGAATAACATGAAGTGCTGCAACTAGCTGTGCTTCCGGACCAGGAACAGCCAAATCCTCCTCCGATGGTACCTGTACCGACTGACTGTGTAATTCATCCAAGAAGGTATTCGGTGGAACCGGTTTACGCTGAGAGCCCAGCCGGCTTAATGCATCGGCCGCTTCATTTTTCCGCCGGTCTATGTGATCTACCTGATATCCTCTGAAATATCCTACAACCGCTTCAACTTCTCGCCTGTAAGCTGCCATGAGCGGATCTTTAGAGGCCCACTTGCCAACCTGTTGCGCCACTAGATCTGAATCACCAAAGCACTTGACATTGGCTCAAGTTCATCTCCTTAGCCATCCGTAGGCCATGAAGGAGAGCTTCGTACTCAGCAGCATTGTTAGTACAAGGGAACATTAGTCGGAGGACATAACAAAACTTGTCACCTCGTGGGGAAGTTAACACAACTCCAGCCCCCGAGCCCTCTAATTGCCTTGAACAGTCAAAGTGAATAGTCAATTATGTATGATCCGGCTTCTCCTCTGGTGCTTGCAATTCTATCCAATCATTGATGAAATCTACCAGTGCTTGGGATTTAATAGCAGTGCGGGGTACATACTTCAATCCATGTGGGCTAAGCTCAATGGCCCACTTTGCCACTCTGCCAGTGGCTTCTCTGTTCTGGATTATATCCCCCAACGGAGCTGAGCTGATAACAGTGATTGGGTGGCCCTGGAAATAGTGCTTCAGCTTCCGGTTTGCCATGAACACGCCGTATACCAGCTTCTGCCAGTGCGGATACCTTTGCTTTGACTCAATGAGAACCTCACTGATGTAGTAAACCGGGCGTTGAACAGGATATTCCTTGCCTGCTTCCTTGCGTTCCACCACAATTGCCACGCTAACTGCACGAGCATTGGCGGCCACGTATAACAGCAGCGGGTTGTTGTCAACAGGGGCAGCAAGAACTGGCGGCTCTGCTAATTGCTGCTTCAAATCCTCGAACGCAGTGTTTGCAACATCGCTCCATATAAACCGATCTGTCTTTTTCAGCATCTGATAAAGCGGAATTGCCTTCTCTCCCAAACGGCTGATGAATCGGCTCAATGCTGCAATGCGGCCTACTATGCGCTGGACATCATTGTTACAAGCTGGTTTAGTCAAGGATGTGATCGCCTTGATCTTCTCCGGATTAGCCTCTATTCCTCTGTTTGATACTAAGAATCCAAGGAGCTTGCCTGCCGAAACACCAAAAACGCACTTCTCCGGATTAAGCATCATCTTATAAACCCGGAGGTTGTCAAAGGTTTCCTTTAGGTCCTCTATCAGCGTCTCCTCCTTCCTTGACTTCACCACAATGTCATCAACATAGGCATGGACATTTTTTCCGATCTGTCCTTTGAAACAGTTCTGCACGCAACGCTGATAAGTTGCTTGGGCACTCTTGAGCCCAAAAGGCATGGATACATAGCAGAAGGCTCCAAAAGGAGTTATGAAAGTTGTCTTCTCCTGGTCCTTAACTGCCATCTTGATCTGATGATACCCTGAATATGCATCCAAAAAACTTAGCCGCTCGCATCCTGCCGTAGCATCAATAATTTGATCAATACGGGGGAGAGCAAAAGGGTCAGTTGGGCAAGCCTTGTTTAAGTCTCTGTAATCAACACACATCCTCCAAGTTCCATTTTTCTTCAATACCAGCACCGGATTAGCCAACCACTATGAATGAAATACCTCAACTATGAATCCTGTGGCCAAAAGCCTGACCACCTCTTCACCTATAGCCTTGCGCCTCTCCTCACTGAAGCGGCGCAAATACTGTTTGACAGGTTTAAACTTCGGTATACCTGGCATGTCAGAAGGTTTCCATGCAAAGATATCCTGGTTCTCACGGATGAACACGATGAGCGCGCTTTCCTATTTGGGGTCTAGGTTAGCGCTGATAGTGAACTGTTTGGAAGAATCGCCTGGAACAAAGTCAACCTGCTTGGTTTCCTCCGCCGATTTAAACTTCAACGCCGGATCATGCTCTGTAGTTGGCTTTTTTAATGGGGACATATCCGCCAGATCAACGTTGTCTTTGTAGAACTTCAACTCCTCAGTAGCACACACTGCCTCCACATAGGCTGCGTCTCCTTCCTCGCATTCCAATGCGATCTTGCGACTTCCGTGAACCGTGATGGTTCCCTTCTGACCTGGTATCTTGAGTTGTAGATAAACATAGCACGGTCTAGCCATGAACTTGGCGTAAACCGGTCTCCCAAACAGAGCATGATATGGGCTCCTGATCTTTACGACCTCAAAGGTCACTGTCTCTGACCTAGAATCCTGCTCATCCCCAAAGGTGACTTCTAGATCAATTTTCCCAACTGGGTAAGCCGATTTACCTGGCACCACTCCATGGAATACTATGATGGACTGTCTCAACTTCTTATATGTCAACCCCATACGCCGGTAAGTCTCATAGTATAAGATGTTGATACTGCTGCCGCCGTCCAGGAGTATCTTTGTGAACTTGTAGCCACCCACCTGTGGTGCCACCACTAGGGCCAACTGGCCCGGATTATCAACCCATGGCGGGTGATCCTCTCTGCTCCACACAATAGGTTGTTCCGACCAACGTAGAAAACGTGGCGTCGCCGGTTCAACTACATGTACTGCCCGCTTCAGAACCTTTTGATCTCGTTTGCACAAACTTGTGGTGAAAACATGATACTGTCCACTTCTTAGTGATGTCTACACACGCTTCTAATCTTGTAGAGTATGTTGGGCCTCCAAGCGCAGAGGTTTGTAGGACAGCAGCAATTTACCTCAAGTGGATGACCTAAGGTTTATCGAACTGAGGGAAGTAGAGGTTGAAGATGGTCTCTCTCAAGCAACCCTGCAACTAAGATACAAGAAGTCTCTTGTTTCCCCAACACACCTAATACAACTAGGAGTTGTATAGGTGCACTAGTTCGGCGAAGAGATGGTAAAATATGGATGATAGGAGTGGCAAAGCAAAGTAATATAATTCTGTAATAAAAAGTGCAGCAAGCAAACAAGTGGTAAACGTGAGCACAAATGGTATTGCAATGGTGGAAACAAGGCCTAGGATTCATACTTTCACTCGTGGCAACTCCCAACAACATTAACATAATCGAATCACATGATATTTCCCATAAAACATGCAAAGGGGACGCACTCGGAGGTCATTCCTTCGTGGTCAAGAGAGGACGAGAATTATGTAGGGCTACAAAAGCACACCTCAAAGTTCGTAGTTCTCAATATAAGGATTTCCCAATGTCACCGCGGCCATCCAAAGAGAGTCCCACAATCACCACAACATATCTAAAGGATAGTCAAAGACAAGCACCAAGAGACTCTCAATCTTCAATCAACACACAAGAGAGGAATTCACTCATGAAAACAATGTTCTGGGGGGGAGATCGGAATCGCGTCTGGAGAAAAGGGGTCTGGAATCAGGGTTTCCACGACACGCTTTAAATATATGCCAAAGGGGGGCATCGGAGGAGCCTCGGGGGGCCCAGGCGCCCCCCCGGCGCGGCCCAGGAGGGGGGCGCGCCGCCAGGGCGCCTGGAGCCCTGGTGCCTCCCCCCCCCGGCTGTCCTTCGGGCGCACGGTAGTTTCTGGAACGCTGATTTTTTATATAATTTTTCTGGATTTTTCCTGGCAGTTCTCGTAATGTGAAAACCTGAAATACAAAAACAGCCGAAAACAGAAACTGGCACTGGGGTGCACTGAGTTAATAGGTTCGTCCAAATATGATCAAAAGTGTATGGAAGTGTATAAATATCATAGCAATATCACCCGAAAGAGGCATGGAGCAAGCAGAAATTATAGATATGTTTTGGACGTATCACTTAGCTCCTTCGGATTACTCTGGTATCCGGATTGCTGCTGCTACTGACGCTGCTGATTGCCTTGGTTGTTGTAACCAACCTGACCATGCTGCTGGTTATGTTGATGCTGACCATTGCTGTTGTAGTTATTGTTACCGCCATGATACCCTGAAAACCGGAACTTGGTAACCCGGACCCTGAAAACCGGAACTTGAGCCGCCGTCGGGCGGTCCGTGGTTATATCTGGCTTGTTTCATGGCCTCTATCGTGATCCGGCAGTCCTTCCATAAATGCTTAGCCGGGTTTCCTTCCGTACTGTGTTTAGGGCAAGGCGCGTTTAACTGTTGATCTAGCTTGAAGGATAGCCCCTCGCCACGCGGAGGTGGTTTACACCTGCGGCGCTGCCCGTTTCCCTGAACGTTGGTATTGGCCACAAAATCAGAGCTGCCCTCTGATTTTCGCTTACCATTGTAACCCGTTCCTGCCGGATTAGCTTGCGCCGGTTTTCTAGCTTTGTTCGCTTTCCCGGACTTGTCTCCATCTGCATCTGGGTACTTGGTTTTATCAGAATCCCCATATTTCACCAGAGCGCTCATGAGCGTTCCCATGTCATTGCAATTGCGCTTGAGCCGTCCTAGCTTCAGTTTCAGAGACTCAAACCGGCAATTGTTTTCCAATGTCACTATCGCCATACTAGGGTTGATGCTATTTGAAGAGTGCAGGATTTCTGATACTCGCCGCACCCAGCTGCTCGTGGGTTCCTGCTCTCCTTGAACACATGCTGCTAAGTCTACCACCGACATTGGCTGCTTGCACGTGTCTTTGAAATTTTTGATAAACTGGCGACACAACTCACCCCATGATCCGATGGAGTTAGGTGGTAGGCCCTTTAACCACGTCCGGGCTGTACCCTCAAGCATCATGGTAAAGTACTTGGCGTATGCCGCTTCGTACACATCAAGCATCTCCATAGCCATCTCATAACTTTCAACCCATGCCTCTGGAGCCAGATCCACTGTGTAGTTGGGTACCTTGCGCGGGCCTTTGAAGTCTTTGGGCAATTTCACGCTTCGTAAAGGGGGGATGAGACACTGTACTCGAAAGGAACTTGTCGTGGCTCCCGTTTCTGTTGTGGCTGGGTGAACCGGCGTCGTTTGACGGGTGTCCTCGCGGGCAGTATGCCTAGCCCGGTTTACCGCCTCTTGGGCGTGTGCTTCTGCTCCCGCCGGATTATCCTGCCTGTGACGGTGACGTCTCCGCTCGCTGCTAGACACAGCCGCTTCATCCCAGTGCCTAGTGTAACTCCGACTTGGGCGGGGGGTTGAATGAATCCTCTCCCTGCTATACGAGTACGCCTGCTTCTGTGTCAGTGCCGTGTCCAGCAATTCTTTAGCCCGGCGTGCTTCCATCGCCATGGGGGATGTCCCCTCAATGGGTAAAGAGGCCAGTCGTGAAGCGGCGGCGACAATGTTGTCCAACGGGTTAGAATAATGGCGGGGAGGGGTGGGGACGTGCGGCATTGGCACAACTTGGCGGTTTCGCTCTGTGGCCGGCGGCTGAACCGGCGCGCTAGTCTCCGGGGCTCCTCCCCGGTTTACCTCTGGATGATTGCTGGCTCCCGCTCCTGGTGTGCCAAAGAGATTCCTCGCCTCGTACACCGGCGGTAGATGAGTTTGCTGTCTTCTGTACATTACCTCCTGTGCAAAAGTCTGATCCACCCTAAGCCGGAAAGCTTGGGAGTCTAGCTCTGCTTGCCTCGTAGCGATCCTGGCTTTCTCCGCGTCCAGATCCCGTTTAGCCTGCTCAATCCGGCCCTTCAACTGAAGGATCTCCGCATCATGTTGCGCCTTGTCGGCAGGGGCCACTTCTGCTATCGCGAGCGCCGTCAAATCTCCGACCAAGGTGGATAGGACGTCAGATGGGGATGGGGTTCAGTTGCCTGCCCCAACACCCGCTACCTCTGAGGTGAACGCCCCGGTCATCGAGGGCTGCTGCATAGACTGTGATCCGGCCATGAAGACAGCCACCCGGTTTGGCGGATCAAAGGGGTCCGGAATACTACCGCCCTCGGACACCCCCTCTGACCGGCCGTCCTCCGACAGATACAAAGATTTGGTATCTCCGGATGAAGATTCGTCGTCGGAATAGACAGCTGTCTCGCCACCAGAATCCGATCCGTCCTCGGCTCGGACTCCATGTACTGCCCCAACGAAAACATGCTTCATGGCGGGCTGAATCCGGGCCGATCTCTCACGCTGAGCCGGCTCGACGATGTTGGGGAAGATGTCCGGCTCAGGTCCCGGGTCGCCGATCTTGCCAATGAAGACGTGGATGCCGCCGAAGGGAACCCGGTATCCGTATTCGATTGAATTGGCCTCGGGGCCCTAGCCTGCGTTGTCGATGTAGATCCGGCCACGACGACTCTTGGTCATCCAGTCAACCGCGTAACCCTTGAGTCCTTCAAAGCTGCCCTTCAAGAACTCAAAACCATCATGCGATAGCCCCACGGTGGACGCCAACTATCGTGGAAATAGCACGGCAGATGTCCGGTTTAGAGGACTTAGGTGTGAGGCCGTCGCGCGGGTTAGCTTGAAGAGGTTAAAAGCACACAAAGGACACAGATGGTTTATACTAGTTCGGCCCCTTCGATGAAGGTAAAAGCCTACATCTAGTTTGGTGTGGTATTGCTCGTGCGTCGATGAACAGGGAGCGAATCGCTTGCCTGTGTTTCGCGCTGTTGTTTCTTGTCCGGAACCGTCACCGGTTCGTCCCTTTATATAGGAGGCGACGCCCGGTCCGGTTTACAGAGTCCCGAGGCCGGCTCATAAACGTGTCTGCCTCGGTCTCTACTCTTTCTATATTACATCCCAAGTTACATGATATGACGGTTTACAAACCGTAGGCCTTACACATGGGCCCTAAACCTCTATGGGATGTAATCTTTTGTACATATTCTACTGGGCTTGTGACAATACAACTATGTCAGTGTAATCCAGATCTTCCTGGCCGGTTTATACCTGCTAGTAATATCCCTGACAGACGATGTTGTTGCCATGGTGAGTAGCGGCCAGCAACGATGGCGAACACCCTAGCCCCAAGACACGCTGATGGCAACTAGCAAGCGGCAGCGACGGCGGCCAATGCCGATGTGCAGGTGCAGCACAAATGGGTACGTCGGCAGATATCAATCGAGACACTGGCCCATGTCAAAATAACAGCCAACCACAAGCACGATACATGGGTTATTGGGTTATATGGGCTTCTCTACTTCGGTTTGTTTTAGTATTATTAATATATGGGCGGGCTAATTATGCAATTAGTTACGGCCATTATTAGGCATATACAGTACACCTACATGAATCGTTGAGGGGGACGAGCGATTGGCAGGAGTCTGACCCCTGCTCGCCCCTCCCTGTCTCCGCCCCTGCTCGGCAGTATCGCCAACCACTTTCGCGGGATACAGGGCATCTACGGGTCGAGGAATGAAACTTTGTTTTCGTGGGTTGAAGGCGGGATTTTACCGCGTCCCTCCAAAAAATGTATGGGTCGTACGCTTTTAAGGTTTCTGTTTGGGTCACTTTTTTGCCCAAAACCCAAAACTCTCAGTTATTTTGTGAGTTGGGGCGATTTAAGGGGCCTGCTAGAGATGCTCTAATACATACTCACACCATATACATCCGAAGACAGGTGACTTCCCTGCGATAACGATTGAAAAGGAAACCTCGGTGTCAGTTTCGTGGGCTATCAACAAGATGAAGAAAATATGCCCTAGATGCAATAATAAAGATGTTATTTATATTTCCTTATATCATGATAAATGTCTTTTATTCATGCTAGAAATGTATTAACTGGAAACTTAGTACATGTGTGAATACATATACAAAATAGTATTTTCGGGACCCCGATCCTAAGTCACACCGATCTATCATGTAACACATCATATCACTTTGCGGCCTCACGCACGGTATCCCCACGGGTGCCACCTTACCTGGCCCGGGACCGTTTGCACATTTTGGCTCACGTATATGATAGTGTCGCTAGCATCCATATGACAGAGAACCCGGGCCGACATGACTAGTTATAAACCGAAGGTGGCACTAACTTACAGGGACAGACATACATGACCCAGCAACGAATGCGGCGGTCATCAATGTATGAACCCAAGTCGTAGCAAGCTACAAGGACTTAAAGGAACAATGCGTGACATTTCCCCAAAGGGGCAGACACAGGAACGAAGAGGGACACATGCCGGCCAACCTAAGTGTTCCGGAGCAGTAGCAAGCTTCCATGGCTCAGTGGAAGCACTAGGAGACATTTCCCATAAGAGAGGCTACCAAGAGGAAACAACTAGGTTGTCGGATCCCACACATACCAAGCATTTCAATAACATACACACAATATGCTCGATATGTGCAAATATAACATGGCATCACAACAAGACTCTACGAAACAAAGTATTTATTCATTAAGCTCCGGGGAGCCAGATATTACAAACATGGGTCTCATGACCAAACATTCAGAGCATACAAGCAACATGCATAAGCATAACATGTCTGAGTACAGACAACTACAAATGAAAAAGGCAGAAGGGCCTGACTATCTACAACACTCGTACAAGATTGTAGGTGAGGTAACAAGCTACTTGTCGAAGTCCAAGCGGGATTACTAGTGAGGCAGAAGTCTCATCTGCAAAACATAAATTAAGCAAACATGAGTACAAAGGTACTCAGCAAGGCTTCCATCAGATCCTATCATACATGCATTTGTATCAAGAAGGCAAAGTGGGATTTAGTTGCAGCAAGCCAGCTTTGACTCAGTGGCTATCCTGTTCTATGACTGCTGGTAACTCTTTGAGGTGGCGCACACGAGTCCACAAATCACCAATCAATACATGTAATGCCCAGGATGGAGTTATACCTCCTACGTGTCGAGGCACGACTTAAAGGCATAAGTCCATCCTAGAATGATCTCAAGTTTGGTAATCTTTGCACAACTCATGTAAAAGAGGGATAGTAAACTGAAAATAGTTGGCTTACAATCGCCACGTCACAGAATTACAGTACAAGTCTCAAACATCATACATTAAGAGCACTACAACCCTCTAAGGGCAAAAGCCAAATGTCAAAGTACCAAACTCAGATAAATAAACCACAGGCAGATCGAATCCTAGTAAGAGACTCCACTACTGATCGTCCGGGTAGCGCACGTAGTAATGACTACGCTCCTCGTCGTACTCCCAATCCAGCTCGGTGCCATCACCTGGATAGCTCACAGCTGGACCTGCATCTGGTGTGTGAAGTAACTGTGAGCAACAGAGGACTCAGCAATCCCGTTCCCGGGTAACAGAACTATTTAAGCCTTTAGGAGAGGGAAAAGGCTGAAGAAAAGAATAAGTCTGCAGCAGCAACTAGCATCTAGCTTACGCAAGTGA
Source organism: Secale cereale (assembly GCA_902687465.1). Classification (NCBI taxonomy): domain Eukaryota; kingdom Viridiplantae; phylum Streptophyta; class Magnoliopsida; order Poales; family Poaceae; genus Secale; species Secale cereale. The sequence continues at coordinate 75,094,071 of LR738713.1, forward strand.
GAGCGAGAAGAGAAGGCATCGGCGAGAAGTGATCACGAAGTGATCCTGGCTACAAGCTCACAAACATAACCCCTCCGTGTTCAACTCCCGAATCCCTATTCGGAAATTGACAGTCACGGAACACACGCTGGTAGTGTATTAGTATCATTGTGTCAAGTTATCTACAACCGGAATTAACAAGCTCCCATCTGCCACATAACCGCGGGCACGGCTTTCGAAAGTTCAAACCCTGCAAGGGTGTTCCAACTTGACCCATTACAAGCCCACGATCCGCGGAGTCGCAACTCCAAAGTGGGAAGACCCGAGTATCCTCGGAATCCCGTGCTCAAGATATACCGAGCTAAGGTAAGACTAATCCAGCAAATCCTCCCAGCGTGCCGACACCCTGATAGTAGCCGCGCGTATCTAGTCTCAGGCCACGACCGGATGAGCACAGCGTACAGTGGCCGAAATACCCAAGTTGCCAAGGGGGGCCCCGCACACGACTCTAGTTTGGACCAACACTCAAGTCGAGCACTGGCCCAGGGGGGTTGAATTAATTAAGCCTCGGGTTAATTACTCCCTCGGAAAGGTTTTAGTTGTGTTAGGCGAATAGTACCAATGTTGGGACTTGCTGGAAAAGACTTAGCACTTAGCGGTTTATCGAGGGGGTCCCATACACCCCAACCGTGTTAGGAACGCATAATCAAGGAACATAATACCGGCTTATACGGATCCTAACGGCATGAGTGGAACAAATCACCAAGCAAAAGGCTTAGCCTTCCACCCTTGCCAATATATAGGTGATTTCATTTAAAGCATTTATATAGTGTGATATAACCCAACCAAACTTCAACATGGAGCAAGCATCTTCGCTTCACCTGGAACTAGCAACGCTATAAGAAGGGCTGAGCGAAGCGTACTTAGCCAAGCAATGGTTTGCATAGGTAGGGTGGTTAAACATGGAAATTGGTTACAAGTAGGAGGCTGACAAGGAGAACATGGGCATCGAGGCAAAACTATAGATCGAGACTACTAGCAATAGGCAAAGATAGTAATGTTATCGGGGTTCGGTCATCTTGCCTGAAGAGAAGTCGTTCGGATCGTAAGAAGGGTCCTCGTGCTCAACCTCGTTGGAAACCTCGTGCTCAACTTCGTACCCGGTCTCAGCTTCCGGCTCTAAACAAGACAAACACACCAAGCACCAATCAACAAGATGCAATGCGCACTCGAAAAACATGAATGCATGATGGATGCACTAAGGATGCACATGGAGCACGTAAAACATCACTCAAGCAAAACACCTCAAAACAAGATAACAAGCTGATATTATTAATCTACACAGAAAAACACCCAAGTTTGATATAAGATTTGCTGAAATCGGAGTTACAGGCTAAAAGTTATGCCCGAAACAAGATTTGAGCGAAAGCTGAAAATTACAGCAACATAGCATCTTTAGAGCTCAAAATAATTAAGCTACAGCACCCAAAAAGCATGGCAAAGAACTTGAACACAAACTAGATATATAGTACAGCAACTAGGTCCAAAGTGCACCCCCAACGGAGTCACGGATCAATAGCAATGATCTTGGACATATTGAACTTTGCAATAAAATTCTGGCAGCAGAATTTTATTGAAACTTTAGAGCAAAAGATAAACATGCTACAGCCACTCAAATGGACATGTGAGGACATGGATGGAAATACAACAATATATACTTCAAGGAACAATCAAAATCCACCCCAAAACTATCATGCTTTGTCCTACAACATCACACGAACATGGCATCGGAACGTTACAGATTTCAGACTTAGTGAAAAATCACTAAGTCCTAAAACAGCAATATCATCATAGCATACAAAAGAGCATGTTTAAGTCACCTCGAAACTAAACATGGCAAAGGGTAAGCACCTCATCAAAGTGCATATGAAGGTGATCCCGAAACACACAAGCATGCTTCATAGAGGTGAACACAACGATTGCAACGAGCTCAACAAGATGGCATTTCATAACAAGTGAAAACACCTCACGTGAACATGGCACTTTGCAACGATGATAACAAGGCAACAATAAATCTACCATGCAACCTACCACACAAAACACGTAGTTCGTGGCAAGACGAACACGTGGACATGTCATTTGCATCGTTTGGACAAACGAGCTAAAAGTTATCCCATGTCAAAGGTGGCATGAAAATAACACATAACAGCAGTTTATATCAAGATGCACTCTTGCAACAGCAAAACAAGTGTCAAGATGACATCTAACATGCATGACTACAACAGGTAAAACGTAGAGGACATCTCCACGAACATCTGGACATGCTACACGCGCAAAACGGAGCAACAGGCACAAAGTTACAGCAGGTCAAAGTTTGCATTTCAGATAAACAGATCTGGGGACTTAGTGAGGAAAAACAACCTCAGGGATCTGGAAAAAAAAAGGAGACGGGCCTCTGGCGCAGATCTGGCCCACGGCAGGGAACTGGCCCAGGGCGGCGGCCCACCGCGGCGAGGCGAGGCGGTGGCGATGCGGTTGGGCCGGGACGGAGAAGGCGGCCCACCGCGGCAATCTGCAGGTGGAGCGGCGGTTGGTGCGGGGCCTCGGCCCAGGCGGAGGCCCAGGGCGGAGCGGGGCGGCCTGGTAGGAGGAGGAGGCCCGGCGAGGCGGGGCCCGGCCGGCGCGGGGACGCGGCCCGGCGCGGAGAGGAGAAGGGCCCGGCGCTGCGCGGTGAGAGGCCCGGGCCGGCGCGCGGCGATCCAGCTGGTTCGGCGGGGAAGGAGCGGCCCGCGCGATCGAAGAGCGGCCCAGGCGAGATCCGACGAAGTGGGGACCCGAGCAGGCCGCTGCGGTGGCGAGGGCCCAGCGAGGGGTGTCGAAGGAGCGGCCTGGCGGGAGCGCTCGGTCGCAGGCGAAGCAGTCGCCCGAGCGGGGGGAAGCCGGCGCGCCCGCTGGCGTTGACCCGCGCGAGGGAATCGAGGAAACCCGGCGGCTCGGGCTGGCAGATCGAAGGATCCCCTCGGGATCCGGGAAGGAAAACTGGATCTGAAGAAAGAAAAGAAAAAAAGGAAGGGGATCTAGAGGAGGAAGAAGAAGGGGATAGGGATGCCCAAAATAGACTAGGGGGGGTCTATATGTAGCAGAATTTTTGGGTTAGGGAGAGTTTAGGGGCGCTAGGAGCCCTCCGATCGCGATCCGACGGATCCGATCGCGGGGATAGTCTTAAAAGGCCTAGACGGAGATAAAAGAAAGCAGTAGGGGTATTTCCGGGACACGAAGTGAAGGCACTTCGGACCCACACGGACAACGGATGGAAAAGTCAACGGAGTCCAAACGAGACGAGATTTGAGAGGCGGGTTGCACACAACAAAACAACAACACACACAACAGCCTCGCGGCACACCGGTAACGTAAAACGCCCGAACAACAAAGTAGGCCTACGGGACGTCACGGACACGTGAGGGAGCTCTGGAACGCGAAACGGACAACGGGAAGAAACACACGGAACCGGATGCAACCCACAACACAAATGCAATGCGATGCACATGTCTACATGATATGAATGAATGCCACACACTCACACAACAAAACGACGAAAGCCCGAAAGACAAAGAACCCGAAATGGAAATAGATGAAGCCGGAGATTTATTATATACCCAAAAGGGAAAGTATTACATCCGGGGCATTACAAACTCTCCTCTACTACAAAAAGATCTCGTCCCGAGATCTAGGACTGGAAAAAGGAAGGGTACTCGGAACGAAGATGATCTTCTCGTTCCCAGGTAGCTTCTCGGTCTGTGTGATGTGACCACTTGACTTTCAGAAACTTGATGGACTTGTTGCGAGTCTTGCGTTCGGTTTCTTCGAGAATTGCAACTGGATGCTCTTGGTAGGAAAGGTCTTGTTGAAGATCAATCTCCTCAAACGGAATCATGCACTCAGGTGCCTTGAAGCATTTGCGAAGCTGAGACACATGGAAGACATCATGAACATTTGCAAAGTTGGAAGGGAGCTCGAGCTGATAGGCTAGATCGCCTCTTTTGCCAAGAATCTTGAAAGGCCCGACGTATCTAGGAGCAAGTTTTCCTTTGATCCCGAATCTTTGGGTTCCTTTCATCGGAGAAACTCGGAGATAGACATGATCACCGATGTCGAAAGCCAAATCACGATGCTTTCCGTCATAGTAGCTCTTCTGACGCGACTGAGCGGCCTTGAGATTCTCACGTATGACTTTGCACATTTCTTCGGCTTCTGAGATCAAGTCATTGCCAAGAAGTTGGCGTTCACCTGTTTCAGACCAGTTGAGAGGGGTACGGCACTTTCTGCCATAGAGAATTTCAAACGGTGCTTTGCCTGCACTTGCTTGAAAACTGTTGTTGTAAGAGAACTCGGCAAATGGAAGGCAGTCTTTCCATTTCATGCCGAAGGAGATGACACAGGCTCTGAGCATATCTTCTAGAATTTGATTCACACGCTCGACTTGACCACTAGTCTGAGGGTGAAAAGCAGTGCTGAACCTGATCTTCGTGCCCATGGCGGACTGAAAGGAGTCCCAGAACCTTGATGTGAACAAGCTGCCACGGTCTGAGGATATCACTTGAGGAATGCCATGTAGGGACACAATTCTGGAAGTGTACAGCTCTGCAAGTTGAGCTGCATTGATTGATTCTTTGACTGGAAGAAAGTGAGCGACTTTGGTAAGCTTGTCAATCACCACAAAGATAGCATCATTTCCTCGCTTGGATTTAGGAAAACCAGTGACGAAGTCCATTTCAATGTGGTCGAACTTCCACTCGGGAATAGGAAGAGGTTGGAGAAGACCGGCTGGACGTTGATGTTCTGCTTTCACTCTTCTGCATACATCACATTCGTTCACGAATTGGGCAATCTCCCTTTTCATGCGTGTCCACCAGTAAGATTGCTTAAGATCTTGATACATCTTGGAACTGCCAGGATGAATGGAAAGGAGAGAGTCATGAGCTTCTTCCATTATGAGCTTCCTGAGATCACCTTTGGGAACCACGAGTCTGTCCTCGAAGAACAAGGTATCTCTCTCATCAACACGGAAGCACTTGTATTTTGGAGTGCCCTTTGCAATCCCATGTTTCACCTTCTTCACCATGGTATCACTGAGCTGGGCCTCACGAACTTGATCTTCCAAGGTAGGAGCAATCTGGAGATTTGCAAGAAAACCCTGCGGAACAACCTGAAGGTTGAGCTTCCTGAAAGCTTCACAAAGCTCAGGCTGGTGTGGCTTGATAAGAAGGTTGTTGCAATATGCCTTTCTGCTCAAAGCATCTGCAATCACATTCGCCTTGCCTGGAGTGTACTCAATGCTGGGGTTGTACTCTTGGATCATCTCGACCCAACGAGTCTGGCGGAGGATCAGATGCGGCTGTGTGAAGATGTACTTCAAGCTCTTGTGATCAGTGAAGATGTCGACCTTTCTGCCCAACAACAGATGTCTCCACGTAATCAGAGCATGTACCACAGCTGCTAGCTCGAGATCATGTGTGGGATAGTTCTTCTCACTTGGCTTGAGCTGCCGAGAAGTATATGCCACAATTTTCTTATCTTGCATAAGCACACCACCAAGGCCTTGAAGAGAAGCGTCACAGAACACTTCATATGGCTTGGTTTCATCCGGAGGAGTCAGAACTGGAGCAGAAACAAGCTTCTCTTTGAGGGTTTTGAATGTGACTTCACATTCGGGAGACCAAAAGTATTTGACATTCTTCTGAAGCAGGTTGGAAAGAGGCTTGGCAATCTTGGAGAAGTTCTCCACAAACCTTCTGCAATAGCTGGCAAGACCCAGAAAACTGCGGAGCTGCTTGACGTTCTGAGGAGCTTCCCAGTTGACAATTGCTTCAACTTTCTCGGGATTAACCGCAATACCGTCAGCTGAGATGATGTGGCCCAGGTACAAAACCTTATCGAGCCAAAACTCGCACTTTGAGAACTTGGCATAGAATTTATGCTCTCGGAGTCGATCAAGAACCAGACGCAAGTGCTTTTCGTGATCTTCTTCATTCTTGGAAAACAGCAGAATATCATCCAGATACACAAGCACGAATTCGCCAGTATAGGGGTTGAAGATGTAATGCATCATCCTTGAAAAGGTAGGAGGAGCATTGGCGAGACCGAAGGACATGACGGTATACTCGTATGAACTGTAGCTCGTTCTGAAGGCCGTCTTGGGAATGTCTTCCTCGCGAATGCGAATTTGATGATAGCCCATTCGGAGGTCAAGCTTAGAGAATACTTTAGCTCCTTTGAGCTGCTCAAAGAGTTCGTTGATGTTGGGGAGCGGATACTTGTTCTTAATCGTCTTCTTGTTCAATGGCCGGTAGTCAACACAGAGACGCTCCGTGCCATCTTTCTTCTTGACAAATAAGACACCACAGCCCCACGGAGATGTACTCGGTCTGATGAGACCCATACTCTCCTGCTTATCAAGCTGCTTCTTCAATTCCTTCAATTCATCCGGAGAGAGCTTGTAAGGACGCCGGCAAGCAGGTTCGGTGCCCGGCTCGAGTTCAATGACAAACTCCACCTGACGGTGTGGAGGCATGCCTGGAAGATCTTCTGGAAAGACGTCTTGATATTCGTTCACCACTGGAATTTGTTCTATGGCATTAATTTCACCCTTATCATTAAGAGAGAAAAGCCGAATAGTATTATCCCTGGAGGCGAAGATAATCACATCTTCATCAGAATGAGTCAACTTGACTTCCTTTTGAGCACAATCAATGTGAGCATCGTGCTGAGAAAGCCAATCCATTCCGAGAATGAGGTCGATGTCAGAATGACCAAGAACCACCGGATTAGCCAGAAATCGATAATCACCCATGCGGATAGAAACATTTGGAACAAAGTTGTTGGAGTTCATGAGCAAACCCGGAGAAAGCACAGACATCGGACTCGGCAAAGCTTGCAATGGCATATCATGTGACAAAGCAAAAGGTCTTGACATGAAAGAATGTGAAGCACCTGAATCGAACAAAACTTTAGCTGGAAAAGAGTTCACTGAGAGGTTACCCAAAATGACATCAGAAGAGTTCTTCGCTTCAGCTGCATTCATCAGATTGACCCTGGCAGACTTTGGATCATGCTTGACAATAGCTGAACTCACAGGTGGAGGAGGAGGAAGACGCTTCGGATTCGGACATCTGTTGGCATAATGACCCTTCTGGCCACACTTGTTGCACACCACTTCAGAGAGAGGACGGAAATGAGAGCCACTGGACTTGGAGCCTTGAGACTGAAACTGCTTCTTCGACTGGTTGCTTGGGTTGGGTGGGTGGGAGAAACCACGACCACTAGAGTTCTTGTTGTTGGAGTTGTTGTATGGAGCTCGAAACACTGGAGGAGGAGGAAGCCAGAATTTCTGTTGTTTCGCAGCCAACTGAGACGATGAGGAAGAGTGAACAGCATCTCGAATTCTCTTCTTAGAAGCCTCCATCTTAAGCTGAGCCGCTTCTTGTTTCAAAGCCATGTTATAGAACTTATCGAATTCGTCTGGCTCGAACAAAGTGAGAGCAAGCTGAAGTTCATCTTTGAGACCTCCACGGAACTGATAGATTTTGCTCTTTGCATCAGGAATGTCTTGCTTTGCATAGCGAGCGAGGTTTTGGAACTTGACATTATACTGATAGACTGACATGGAGCCCTGCTTGAGGTTGTGGAATTGCTCACGCATACCCTCGATAACACTTGTAGGAATGTGATGCGAGCGGAAATCCTTGCAGAAATTCTCCCACGAGATCACTTGACCCGGCCTTGAGTCTTTGTACTGCTGCCACCAGTCAGCTGCTTGATCTTTCAGTTGGAAGGCTGCAAACTTCACATAGTCATCTTCTTTCACGTTACTGCACTCAAAATGCTTCTTGATATCGGTTAGCCAATCTTCAGCATCAAGAGGGTCGACACAGTAACTGAAAGCTTTAGGATTGTTGGCCAAGAACTGGTTGAGAGTAGCATGGTGCTGCTGGAAGAAGTTGCCTTGGTTCATTGGAACGCCCTGATTAGCTTGATTAGCTTGCATAGCTTGCATTTGCTGCATCATCTGCATCATCAACTGAGTGTTCTGAGCAGTATTCTGCATAATTGCTCTCCAAGCCTCAGGCGGAGGAGGAGGTGAAGGAGGATGCTCTGGGACCTCTTCCACCTCTGGGTTAGCATTCGGAACCTTTTTCGGAGCCATCCTGTAAGAGATGACCACGAATCAACAATTGATTGACAAAAGGAATAAGCTGAATCAATGGAATGAATTGCAACAAGTCTTCACAATAATCATTCGAACAATAAGAACGAATGAAATCATCCGAACAAGAGGAACGAATGAATTTCTTAGTTAATTGATAACATCAGTCTTCACGAGAAGCCACATAGGGATCAAAAGGATAAAATAATAAAACAACAAGGTACGGAAAGGAACAAACACAAGAGAGGAGTTTCGTTCTAACACCTTTGTGCTGAAAGCATATGAACGCGTTACGCAAAGGTTTTGCAATCCCCGGATCAGCATAGCCAAGGACCCTTTAAGATGCAACTCCTGATAGTAACCTCGGTCATATAACTCCTTCACTCAATGTCGAACCCCGAACTCACTAACCTGCATTCGTTGGAAGAATGCCTACGAACTACTGGATAAAACCCACCTATAGTTTTCCGAAAGATTCCAGTTATGCAATCAGGTGTTGGGGATACACGGGAAGCACCGCGCAATCAACTCTAATCTACATCCAGGTGTATCCATCCTTCAACACATAACCAGTCTTTCTCGGAAACTGTGTACCTCGGACCTTCGAAAAGCATCCACTATAACAAGCTATGGCAATACTCCCGAACTACCTCCCCAGTACTGGGTGATGTCGGGGTTATCTTGCCACTGGCCGTATAGGGGAGATTTTCGATGTCGGCCGTCTTAAGTATTTAGTACTGTCGCGATATGCTTGTTACAATGATACCCCGAAGCTCAACTCCTCGGTAACAGGAGGCATCGGGAACAATATCCTTGTCACAAGAACATCGAAACAATCCCAGAATACTCGCGGGATTCCTAAAAAAAAAATTTGTGCAAATTTTGAAGATAGGAGAGACAAGAGTAGACGTCAGGAGTCCTCACCAGAGAGAAAGGGGATGAGAAGCAAAGAAATCCTACTCTCCGATATAATATATGACTCAAAAAGTTTTCAGTGTGTGCCTAGACTCAACCGTCAACGGTTCGATCAAACAGTGGGGGCTCCTAGGTCGGAGAAGGCTCTGAATACCAACTTGTAATGCCCAGGATGGAGTTATACCTCCTACGTGTCGAGGCACGACTTAAAGGCATAAGTCCATCCTAGAATGATCTCAAGTTTGGTAATCTTTGCACAACTCATGTAAAAGAGGGATAGTAAACTGAAAATAGTTGGCTTACAATCGCCACGTCACAGAATTACAGTACAAGTCTCAAACATCATACATTAAGAGCACTACAACCCTCTAAGGGCAAAAGCCAAATGTCAAAGTACCAAACTCAGATAAATAAACCACAGGCAGATCGAATCCTAGTAAGAGACTCCACTACTGATCGTCCGGGTAGCGCACGTAGTAACGACTACGCTCCTCGTCGTACTCCCAATCCAGCTCGGTGCCATCACCTGGATAGCTCACAGCTGGACCTGCATCTGGTGTGTGAAGTAACTGTGAGCCACAAAGGACTCAGCAATCCCGTTCCCGGGTAACAGAACTATTTAAGCCTTTAGGAGAGGGAAAAGGCTGAAGAAAAGAATAAGTCTGCAGCAGCAACTAGCATCTAGCTTACGCAAGTGAGAGCGAGAAGAGAAGGCATCGGCGAGAAGTGATCACGAAGTGATCCTGGCTACAAGCTCACAAACATAACCCCTCTGTGTTCAACTCCCGAATCCCTATTCGGAAATTGACAGTCACGGAACACACGCTGGTAGTGTATTAGTATCATTGTGTCAAGTTATCTACAACCGGAATTAACAAGCTCCCATCTGCCACATAACCGCGGGCACGGCTTTCGAAAGTTCAAACCCTGCAAGGGTGTTCCAACTTGACCCATTACAAGCCCACGATCCGCGGAGTCGCAACTCCAAAGTGGGAAGACCCGAGTATCCTCGGAATCCCGTGCTCAAGATATACCGAGCTAAGGTAAGACTAATCCAGCAAATCCTCCCGGCGTGCCGACACCCTGATAGTAGCCGCGCGTATCTAGTCTCAGGCCACGACCGGATGAGCACAGCGTACAGTGGCCGAAATACCCAAGTTGCCAAGGGGGGCCCCGCACACGACTCTAGTTTGGACCAACACTCAAGTCGAGCACTGGCCCAGGGGGGTTGAATTAATTAAGCCTCGGGTTAATTACTCCCTCGGAAAGGTTTTAGTTGTGTTAGGCGAATAGTACCAATGTTGGGACTTGCTGGAAAAGACTTAGCACTTAGCGGTTTATCGAGGGGGTCCCATACACCCCAACCGTGTTAGGAACGCATAATCAAGGAACATAATACCGGCTTATACGGATCCTAACGGCATGAGTGGAACAAATCACCAAACAAAAGGCTTAGCCTTCCACCCTTGCCAATATATAGGTGATTTCATTTAAAGCATTTATATAGTGTGATATAACCCAACCAAACTTCAACATGGAGCAAGCATCTTCGCTTCACCTGCAACTAGCAACGCTATAAGAAGGGCTGAGCGAAGCGTACTTAGCCAAGCAACGGTTTGCATAGGTAGGGTGGTTAAACATGGCAAATGGTTACAAGTAGGAGGCTGACAAGGAGAACATGGGCATCGAGGCAAAACTATAGATCGAGACTACTAGCAATAGGCAAAGATAGTAATGTTATCGGGGTTCGGTCATCTTGCCTGAAGAGAAGTCGTTCGGATCGTAAGAAGGGTCCTCGTGCTCAACCTCGTTGGAAACCTCGTGCTCAACTTCGTACCCGGTCTCAGCTTCCGGCTCTAAACAAGACAAACACACCAAGCACCAATCAACAAGATGCAATGCGCACTCGAAAAATATGAATGCATGATGGATGCACTAAGGATGCACATGGAGCACGTAAAACATCACTCAAGCAAAACACCTCAAAACAAGATAACAAGCTGATATTATTAATCTACACAGAAAAACACCCAAGTTTGATATAAGATTCGCTGAAATTGGAGTTACGGGCTAAAAGTTATGCCCGAAACAAGATTTGAGCGAAAGCTGAAAATTACAGCAACATAGCATCTTTAGAGCTCAAAATAATCAAGCTACAGCACCCAAAAAGCATGGCAAAGAACTTGAACACAAACTAGATATATAGTACAGCAACTAGGTCGAAAGTGCACCCCCAACGGAGTCACGGATCAATAGCAATGATCTTGGACATATTGAACTTTGCAATAAAATTCTGGCAGCAGAATTTTATTGAAACTTTAGAGCAAAAGATAAACATGCTACAGCCACTCAAATGGACATGTGAGGACATGGATGGAAAGACAACAATATATACTTCAAGGAACAATCAAAATCCACCCCAAAACTATCATGCTTTGTCCTACAACATCACACGAACATGGCATCGGAACGTTACAGATTTCAGACTTAGTGAAAAATCACTAAGTCCTAAAACAGCAATATCATCATAGCATACAAAAGAGCATGTTTAAGTCACCTCGAAACTAAACATGGCAAAGGGTAAGCACCTCATCAAAGTGCATATGAAGGTGATCCCGAAACACACAAGCATGCTTCATAGAGGTGAACACAACGATTGCAACGAGCTCAACAAGATGGCATTTCATAACAAGTGAAAACACCTCACGTGAACATGGCACTTTGCAACGATGATAACAAGGCAACAATAAATCTACCATGCAACCTACCACACATAACACGTAGTTCGTGGCAAGACGAACACGTGGACATGTCATTTGCATCGTTTGGACAAACGAGCTAAAAGTTATCCCATGTCAAAGGTGCACTCTTGCAACAACAAAACAAGTGTCAAGATGACATCTAACAAGCATGACTACAACAGGTAAAACGTAGAGGACATCTCCACGAACATCTGGACATGCTACACGCGCAAAACGGAGCAACAGGCACAAAGTTACAGCAGGTCAAAGTTTGCATTTCAGATAAACAGATCTGGGGACTTAGTGAGGAAAAACAACCTCAGGGATCTGGAAAAAAAAGGAGACGGGCCTCGGGCGCAGATCTGGCCCACGGCGGGGAACTGGCCCAGGGCGGCGGCCCACCGCGGCGAGGCGAGGCGGTGGCGATGCGGTTGGGCCGGGACGGAGAAGGCGGCCCACCGCGGCGATCTGCAGGTGGAGCGGCGGCTGGTGCGGGGCCTCGGCCCAGGCGGAGGCCCAGGGCGGAGCGGGGCGGCCTGGTAGGAGGAGGAGGCCCGGCGAGGCGGGGCCCGGCCGGCGCGAGGACGCGGCCCGGCGCGGAGAGGAGAAGGGCCCGGCGCTGCGCGGTGAGAGGCCCGGGCCGGCGCGCGGCGATCCAGCTGGTTCGGCGGGGAAGGAGCGGCCCGCGCGATCGAAGAGCGGCCCAGGCGAGATCCGACGAAGTGGGGACCCGAGCAGGCCGCTGCGGTGGCGAGGGCCCAGCGAGGGGTGTCGAAGGAGCGGCCTGGCGGGAGTGCTCGGTCGCAGGCGAAGCAGTCGCCCGAGCGGGGGGAAGCCGGCGCGCCCGCTGGCGTTGACCCGCGCGAGGGAATCGAGGAAACCCGGCGGCTCGGGCTGGCAGATCGAAGGATCCCCTCGGGATCCGGGAAGGAAAACTGGATCTGAAGAAAGAAAAGAAAAAAAAAGGAAGGGGATCTAGAGGAGGAAGAAGAAGGGGATAGGGATGCCCAAAATAGACTAGGGGGGTCTATATGTAGCAGAATTTTTGGGTTAGGGAGAGTTTAGGGGCGCTAGGAGCCCTCCGATCGCGATCCGACGGATCCGATCGCGGGGATAGTCTTAAAAGGCCTAGACGGAGATAAAAGAAAGCAGTAGGGGTATTTCCGGGACACGAAGTGAAGGCACTTCGGACCCACACGGACAAAGGATGGAAAAGTCAACGGAGTCCAAACGAGACGAGATTTGAGAGGCGGGTTGCACACAACAAAACAACAACACACACAACAGCCTCGCGGCACACCGGTAACGTAAAACGCCCGAACAACAAAGTACGCCTACTAGACGTCACGGACACGTGAGGGAGCTCCGGAACGCGAAACGGACAACGGGAAGAAACACACGGAACCGGATGCAACCCACAACACAAATGCAATGCGATGCACATGTCTACATGATATGAATGAATGCCACACACTCACACAACAAAACGACGAAAGCCCGAAAGACAAAGAACCCGAAATGGAAATAGATGAAGCCGGAGATTTATTATATACCCAAAAGGGAAAGTATTACATCCGGGGCATTACAATACACCACTATGGATTCATCACCATCTCTCTACGGGAAGGCCATCCATAAAACTCACACTTGTCTTGAGTATTTTGGAGTATCCACTTCAAGTTGTCTATGTACCACGTAAGCATCCAAGAAGTCCATAACCATGGACCTGGCTATTCGAATAGATCATGTTAACCCTATAGGGTTGTACTTCTTCTAACACGCTCTCGCCACTTACCGCCATGTACACGTCGTGTATCTCGGCAACCTTCAAGCGGAAGCCTGGCGAGGGTGTCGGCCACGACCTGACTAACCACACAAGACTCTATTCCAGGTTTATTGCCTATTCGGGTTCCATCCGCAAGGGAGTCCGGCCGAGGTTTCCATCATGGCCCCAAACGATGTGTACAGGGTTCCCGAGCCCACCATCCGGGTGCCACTCGGTACACCAGGCCACGTGTGCCTAGTCTGTCCCAAGCCCACCCTTCCGGGTGCCACTTGGTAGAAAAATAACACTACCTACAAACACCAGAAACTAGTTGCGACTCCTGGACACAGACCAAGTTGATTAATAAGACGAGAGGGGAACTTAGCATTCCAATGCGTGGTAGTAGCTAGTCATTGGATAACATACACATAACTCCGTGCTTAAGGACGGTTCCAGTCAGACAACCCACCATGTACTCCTACATGGCCTCTCACCGCTACCTTTACCAAAACGTGTTCACACACTTAACTCTCAGCATCATAACATAGCGTAACACTCCAATTCATTCCCAATGAATCGGACCTGACACACTCTTAGCAATAGCAGTCATGGCATGGTAAGAACACAACATGGCTTCAATCAACTCCTACACATGCTAGTGGGTTTCAACAATTTACTGTGGCAATGAAAGGTCATGCAGATGAATGGGTTCAACTACCGCAGCATAAAGTAGCAGTTGAATCATTGTTGTCCTAGTGCAATAATAGAGAGCAGGAGCGAGAGAGTGGGATTGTATCGGAATGAACAAGGGGGTTTGCTTGCCTGGTAGATCAACAGGGGGGCACTGCTCCTCTGACAGGTACTCTGGAACGGTCTCCGGAGCAAGACCTATCGAGAAGGACGGTGCCAACAATCAAACACAAGCATATGCAACAATATGATGCATGAAAATGGCATGAAGATGTGATGTTGTTTGAGCTAATGCAACTAGCATTTATTTGGGTGAAGTCCATTTGAACCAAGGGTTCAAATGCAACTCTATAATAAACATTTATAAATGCCATTTATGTGTTTTCACATATTCCGTAGGTATAAGTTCATTTTTCATGCATGAAAATGGTACAGATGGATAGATTGAATTTTTCAGATAATTTTTCATATATAATTTATTTCATTCTGAGCTACGGTTGAATTTCTGTGATTTTTTGAAATTTAAACCAATTTCTGAAATAAATAAATCATTTAAGATTTATTTAAATTCCAGAAATGGATTACTGCGTCAGCATGACCACAACATGACGTCAGCAGGTCAACCAGGCTGACCAGAGTCAAACCTGACAGTGGGGTCCACTGGTCAGTGACTCAGTTAGTTAACTGAGTTAATTAGTATAAACTAATCCTAACCAAAATGTCAGCAGGGCAGGGCCCACGTGTCAGTGGCTCTACTAGTTAATTAACCTAATTAATTAAATCTAAACTAGGTTAACTAACTGGGGGGCACCTATCATTGACCCAGGTGGACAAATCCCTGGTCAACCCGGGGCTAACACGCCGGTGTTTAGCCGGCGGCGGCAGCAAACGCGGCGGAGGCGTCGGAAAAGGGCCTCCGGCGTCCAAATGGACGGCCGAGTCCATCTACGGGCTGCGGAGCCTCGTCCGGATCCATCTACGGGAGCAGGAAGCTGCGGGGGCGCCGGAGCTGGCCGGAGCGAAGCTCGTGGTGGCGCCGGAGTTCGGGTGGTGGCGGGGTTGGCGCTACGAGGCACGGGGAGGCCAGAGGAGGTGTGCTACGGGCTCGTGGAGAGCCGCTGAGCACGCTGGTGTGCTCGTCTGCGAGCTGCAAGGGTTGTGGCCACGATGGCGACAAGGCACGGCGGCCGTGAGGTCTCAAAGATGAGGGGGAGAAGAGGGGTTTGGTAGAGGAGCTCACGACGAGTCAAACGGCGGTCTGAGCGGGCTCGGGGGAGGCTATACGGCGACGCGGCGTTGCCGACGATCTCCGATGCTGGAGGTTTAAGACGACGGTGAGGATGGCTCCATAGGGCGTCCGGCGACTAGTAGCTCGACGGAGAGGTAGAGGACGAATTGGCAGAGCTCTTGGGAACGTTGGCTAGGCGTGGAGTGGCCGGTGGCCACGGAAACGACGAGCGGCAGCGACGGTGGCTTCGGCGACGCGCAGGAGAGAGAGATAGAAGAGGAGAGAAGCCACGAGAGAGAGTGAGAGGGGTCCTGGTGAGTCGTGGCAACGACTAGAAGGTCCAGCGACGAGGGGGAGGGGCAGGCAGGCACGCAGCTCACCACGGCGATCGCGCGCGCGTCGACACGCCTCTGCCTACTGGCAGAGGTTGAAGGCGACCGCTTCGCCTGGTGGGCTGGGCCGCCAGGTGGAGGTTGCTGGGCTGCACAGTGCCAGGCCAACAAGTGACCCAGGTAAGCTCTTTTCCTTTATTTCTTTTCTGTTTTCTATTTCTGTAATTTATTTTAATTTAGTTTCTAAAACTAAATCATTTTATTTTCTTCTCACATTTTTCTTTGCAGGGACCTAAGGAATTAATTCAAAGCCCCTCACAAAAAATCAGAATTTTTGGACATACATAAAATATATAATAAATATATATCCAATGCAAATAAATATTGCATTAATTACAAATGCCCAAAATAAATATTTATGAGCTCCTAAAAATATTTGTTTGAATTTTACCTCTGACCAATATTTTCAGAGAGAAACATGAACATTTTCTTGGACCCTTTTGGAGCAATTTTTATCTGGGTCATTTTCAAAAAGATTTCTGAGGGTGTCACATGTCCCCAATTCAAAATTTATTTGAATTTTAAACATGATGCAAACACCAAGCTAGCCTAGTGCATACCAGAACTAGGGTTGTGACAACTCGCTCCCACTCGAAAGAATCTCGTCCCGAGATTCAGGAGTCGGCGGAAAGAAAGTGGGGTACTCCATTCGGAGATGATCTTCTCGCTCCCAAGTAGCTTCTCTCTCGGAATGATGAGACCACTGAACCTTGAGAAATTTGATATTATGTCGTCGAGTGACACGCTCTGCTTTATCCAGAATACGAACGGAGTACTCTCGATATGTGATGTTATCTTGGAGATCAAGCGTTTCGTGGTCCACTTCGCAGATGGGATCCGAGAAGCAACGCCTGAGTTGAGAGACGTGGAAAACATCATGAACTCGAGAAAGGTGTGGCGGTAGTTCCAACTGGTAGGCAACCTCTCCTCGTTTAGCGAGAATGTGAAAAGGACCAATGTAACAAGGAGCCAACTTGCCCTTGATACCGAAACGATTGGTACCCTTCAAAGGGGTAACCTGAAGGTAAGCTTTGTCGCCAACTTCATAAGTCACTTCCTTATGACGACGATCATACTGGCTCTTTTGACGAGATTGAGCTGTTTTCAAATTCTGACGAATGATGCGAAATTGTTCTTCTGCCTCCTGGATCATATCTGGTCCAAAGAATTGTCTTTCACCTATTTCTGACCAGTTCAAAGGTGTTCGACATCTTCGTCCATAGAGTATCTCAAAAGGAGCTTTCTTGAGACTGGATTGATAGCTATTGTTATAAGCAAACTCGGCGAAAGGAAGACATTTCTCCCAGTCCATACCAAATGAGATAACACAAGCTCTAAGAATGTCTTAGAGAATTTGGTTGACCCGTTCCACCTGACCACTGGACTGAGGGTGGAAAGCGCTACTGAAGGAAAGATGGGTGCCCATGGCAGTTTGGAAACACTCCCAGAAATGAGAAGTGAAAAGACTACCACGGTCTGAATTGATCTCTAGTGGAACACCATCAAGTGACACTATTCGAGAAATATATAAGTCAGCGAGTTGACTAGCAGTGATACTCTCTCGAACAGGTAGGAAGTGAGCCACTTTGGAGAGACGATCAATGACTACGAAGATAGCATTATTCCCTCTCTTGGTTCTGGGAAAGCTGGTGATGAAGTCCATACCAACTTTATCCCATTTCCACTCAGGAATAGCTAAAGGTTGAAGGGTGCCAGCAGGTCTTTGATGCTCTGCCTTAACGCGACGACAAACGTCACAGTTAGCAATGAACTGAACAATCTCTCTCTTCATCCTAGTCCACCAGAACCTCTGGCGTAGGTCCTGATACATCTTAGTACTACCGAGATGAATCTTGAGAGGAGATTCATGAGCCTCCTTAAGGATCAGTTGTCGCACATGTTGATTCTTGGGAACCACCACGCGATTCTCAAAGAACACAACACCTCGATCATCCATAGAGAAACATCCACCAACTCCCTTCTTAATGTTTCTCTTGATGCAGGTAACACCCCTATCAAACTTCTGGTCAGTAATGATCTGATCCTCAAGGGTAGGTTTCGCCACCAAGGTAGAAAGGAATCCGTGAGGAGCAATGTGAAGGTTAAGCTTACATAATTCCTCATGGAGAAGTGGTTGGCCCTACTTCAACATGAGATTATTGCAATAGGACTTACGACTTAGTGCATCAAGCATGACATTGGCCTTGCCTGGGGTGTAGGTAAGCTCTAGGTCATAATCTGAGATCAACTCCAACCAATGTCTTTGCCTAAGGTTCGAATCTGGCTGGGTGAAGATATACTTGAGACTCTGGTGATCGGTGTAGATCTTGCAACGATTACCAAGAAGGTAATGTCGCCAGGTCTTAAGTGCATAGACTACAGCTACAAGCTCTAGATCATGTGTAGGATAATTTTCCTCATGTGGATGCAACTGTCGAGATGCATAGGCAATCACATGACGATCCTGCATAAGAATGCAACCTAGTCCCTGTCGTGAGGCATCACAATAGATAACAATGTCCTTAGTGAAATGTGGTGGCACAAGTATGGGATCAGAAGTCAGGCGTCTTTTCAGTTCCTGAAAGCTATGCTCACACTGTGGGGACCACTCAAACTTTTTATCTTTCTTGAGAAGTTCCGTGAGAGGTTTGGCCACTTTAGAGAAGTTCTCAACAAAGCGGCAACAATAACTGGCTAGACCAAGGAAACTCCTAACTTGTTTAACTATTTCAGGTGGAGTCCAATCAAGAACGGCCTGAACTCTCTCGAGATTGACAGCAATGCCCTTACCAGAGATTACGTGGCTGAGATAGGTCACTTCTGGCAACCAAAATTCGCACTTGGAGAACTTGGCATTAAGGCGGTGTTCTCTGAGTTTTTCTAACACAAGTCTAAGATGTTTGGCATGCTCTTCCTCGTTTTTCGAGTAGATAAGGATATCATCGAGGTAAACCACGACGAACTTATCTAAGTACTCCATGAAGATCGAGTTCATCAAGCGGGAGAAAGTGGCTGGAGCATTGGTTAGACCGAAGGACATCACGGTGTACTCGTACTGGCCATAGAGAGTGACAAAAGCCGTCTTAGGAATGTCCCCGTTTCTGATCTTGATTTGATGGTAGCCTAACCTCAAATCCATCTTGGAGAAGACCGAGGATCCAGCGAGTTGATCGTACAAGTCGTTGATCCTGGGGAGCGGATACTTGTTCTTTATCGTGACAAAATTAACAGGACGATAATCTACAGCCATCCGATCCGTACCATCCTTCTTCTTGACGAAGAGGACGGGACAAGCCCATGGAGAAGAACTGGGACGGATGAAACCCTTTCGCAAGGACTCATCAAGTTGTTCCTTAAGCTCAGCTGGTTCTAGGGGTGCCATCTTGTAAGGTCTCCTAGAAAATGGAACAGTTCCTGGGATAAGATCTATGACAAACTCTATATCTCTGTCAGGTGGAATACCTGGCAGTTCCTCTGGAAAGACATCCGAAAAGTCACGGACTATCGGGATATCTTCAAGGTCTGGGTGGGGGCTGTCATTAAGAGAATAGAGCTGACGCTTTGCAACTCTAGTGGAGACAGTGACTATCTTGCCAGATGGGTGTGTAAGCTGAACAGACCTAGTGTAACAGTCAATCTTGGCATGATGAGCTGTCATCCAGTCCATACCCAAGATGATGTTAATATCTGAAGACTTGAGGGATACAAGTGATGCAAGGAATGCAAGTCTGTCAACAAGGATTCCATTACCATGGCTTATTCTGGTAGTTTGCCATCTAGACCCTGGGGTTTGGATTTCAAGCGGAGTTGGCATATCACAAAATGACATGTCGTGCAAACGAGCATAGCCTTCATAGATGAAGGAGTGAAATGCTCCGGTATCGAACAGAACTGAAGCTGGATGGCAATTGACAAGGAGTGTACCAAGAACGACATTATCATCGTGAGCGTCTTTAGCTGAGACGTGATGCACACATCCATGTTCAATGGAAGCTGACTTGACACTGATCATCTTGCATGGTGGCTTACAACGAAGAACGGACTTCTCGGGCTGGGATGGAGCAAAGCTGGCCTGAGAGCAGTCACGTGCATAGTGTCCTGGCTTTCCGTATGTGAAGCAAGTCCCTGAGGTAGGACGTGGACCCGCATTGACAAGCGGTCTACCAATAGGCAAGGGTGGAGCATATGACTGAGCTGGATGAGGCACCACATAAGGCCTCGGTGAATATCTGGGTGGAAGAGCGGAGTTCGGAACCCAAATCCGGCGTTTCTGAGAATTAGAGCTGGAGCAAGATCCCAAATGACGGGTGTGCTTACGAGACTCCTCGTAGGTGAGCTGAGTTGTCTCTGTGTTGATGGCCTTGTTCACAAGAGCCTGGAATGTATTGCCATGATGCAAGTAAAGATCACGACGCAACTTGGGGTTGAGACCCTTCCGGAACTTAGCCTACTTCTTGGCATCCGTGGATACTTCTTCTGTAGCATAGTGGGTGAGGTTCTCAAACTCTCTACTGTAAGCATCAACAGCCATTTTAGCCTGGGTAAGACTACATAACTCTTCTTTCTTGGGACCGATGAGGGCTTGAGGAATGTAATGCTCGCGAAAAGCCTTAGTGAAATCTCTCCAGGTAGGAATCTGGCCAGCTGGAATCAGGGCCTCATAGTTCTGCCACCAAAGACTAGCAGGACCTTCCAGGTGATATGTGGCATAGGTGACCTTGTCACCTTCAGCTACGTTCGCGGAACGCATCTTGTGAGTGATACTATGGAGCCATTCATCTGCATCGAGTGGCTCAATGGGATGATGGAAGGTTGGTGGTTTCAGAGGAATGAAGTCATGGATGGTTGCTGACTCTTTGCACTGATGTGTGGTGTTCTCCTCAATACGTGCCAACATGCGGTTAGACTCTCACTTGTTTCTCTCCATCTCTAACATGAACTCTGCCAACGAAGGCTGGTCGGGAGGATCCTCCTCATCCCTACCACCTCTGTGGTTCTTTCTACGAGCAACTGAACCTCGGGTAACTGACGACATCCTGAGAAATGAAACCAAGGACGGAATCAGCATCAACCATAGGCTATAGAAGGTAGGACAAGAAATGAGTATCTGTCGAACTCCTAGGACAATTTCGGCAGCATAACGACAGTAAAATGCTCAAAATGAGACATCCTGCAAATTATAGGGCAGTACCATACTCAACATCGTCACTCAAGGTTCTGTGATAGTAATAAACAAACTACACCGGAAGAACTCGAAAACTGGAGTATGACTCTCATCAAACAATCCTATGGGACTACGGAATAGTAACACGTGATCCTGATAGACGGAAGAGAAAGCCTAGTTCCTTACCCTCGTAGGAAAGGTAAGATGACTTAGATCATAAGGGCATAAGGTATAAGGAGTAAAAAGAGCCTTACTTTCCCTTCCACAATCAATTCCCTTCTATAACTAAAGAATTCCTTGACTCAACTTCGACCAGTTTGGCTTGGTAATCCTACAGGCAGTCAGGCTCTGATACCAAAGCTGTCGGGACCCCGATCCTAAGTCATACCGGTCTAGTATGTAACACACCATATCAATTTGCGGCCTCACGCACGGTATCCCCATGGGTGCCACCTTACCTGGCCCGGGACCATTTGCGCATTTTGGCTCACGTATATGATAGTGTCGCTAGCATCCATATGACAGAGAACCCGGGCTGACATGACTAGTTATAAACCCAAGGTGGCCCTAACTTACGGGGCCAGACATACATGACCCACCAACGAACGTGTCGGTCATCAATGTATGAACCCAAGTCGTAGCAAGCTACAAGGACTTAAAGGAACAACGCGTGACATTTTCCCAAAGGGACACACACAGGAACGAAGAAGGACACATGCCGGCCAGCCTAAGTGTTCCGGAGCAGTAGCAAGCTACCATGGCTCAGTGGAAGCACTAGGAGACATTTCCCCATAAGAGAGGCTACCAAGAGGAAACAACTAGATTGTCAGATCCCACACATACCAAGCATTTCAATAACATACACACAATATGCTCGATATGTGCAAATACAACATGGCATCACAACAAGACTCTATGAAACAAAGTATTCATTCATTAGGCTCCGAGGAGCCAGATATTACAAACATGGGTCTCATGACCCAACATTCAGAGCATACAAGCAACATGCGGAAGCATAACATGTCTGAGTACAGACAACTACAAATGCAAAAGGCTGAAGAGCCTGAATATCTACAACACTCGTACAAGATCGTAGCTGAGCTGACAAGCTACTTGTCGAAGTCCAAGCGGAATTACTAGAGAGATAGAAGTCTTATCGGCAAACCATAAATTAAGCAAACATGAGTACAAAGGTACTCAGCAAGGCTTACATCAGATCCTATCATACATGCATTTCTATCAAGAAGGCAAAGTGGGGTTTAGTTGCAGCAAGCCAGCTTTGACTGAGTGGCTATCCTGTTCTACGACTGCTGGTAACTCTTTGAGGTGGTGCACACGAGTCCACTAATCACCACTCAATACACCACTATGGATTCATCCCCGTCTCCCTACAGGAAGGCCATCCATAGCACTCACACTTGTCTTGAGTATTTTAGAGTATCCACTTCAAGTTGTCTATGTACCACGTAGGCATCCAAGAAGTCCATAACCGTGGACCCGGCTATTCGAATAGATCATGTTAACCCTGCAGGGGTGTACTTCTTCACACACACTCTCGACACTTACCGCCATGTACACGTCGTGTATCTCGGCAACCTTCAAGCGGAAGCCTGGCGAGGGTGTCGGCCATGACCTGACTAACCACACAAGACTCTAGTCCAGGTTTATCGCCTATTTGGGTTCCATCCGCAAGGGAGTCCGGCCGAGGTTTCCATCACGGCCCCAAACGATGTATACAGGGTTACCGAGCCCACCATCCGGGTGCCACTCGGTACACCAGGCCACGTGTGCCTAGTCTGTCCCAAGCCCACCCTGCCGGGTGCCACTTGGTAGAAAAATAACACTACCTACAAACACCAGAAACTAGTTGCGACTCCTAGACAGAGACCAAGTTGATTAATAAGTCGAGAGGGGCACTTAAGCATTCCAATGCATGGTAGTAGCTAGTCATTCGATAACATACACAGAACTCAGTGCTTAAGGACGGTTCCAGTGAGACAACCCACCATGTACTCCTACATGGCCTCTCACCGCTACCTTTACCAAAACGTGTTCACACACTTAACTCTCAGCACCAGAACATAGCACAAGACTCCATTTCATTCCCAATGAATCAGACCTGACACACTCTAAGCAATAGCAAGCATGGCATGGCAACAACACAACAACTCCTACCCATGTGATAACCCTCAACCGTAAGGGATCTGTTGCAGCGTTTTCGATAAGTAAGAGTGTCGAACCCAACGAGGAGCAAAAGGTATTGATAAGCGATTCTGAGCAAGAAATTACTGCAAGCACTGAAAGATAACTTTTAGGGGTTTTTCTCGATATAAGCAACAGGAATGTAAAGGCAAGTAGTATAAAAGATACTGAGAGTAACAAGTGGCCCAATCCTTTCTTGGCAAAGGAGAGGCCTAGCAACTGAACTTATAAATAATAAAGCGTTCTTGAGGACACACGGGAGAGGTAGGCATGTGCTTTCGCCATATTCCGTATCGATACTATGTTATGTGTTGATAAGTGTTGGTGGGTGGATCTATGCTAGTGCACTCTCTAGACTAAGATGAATGCACTCTTATGATTAAACACCTTGCAAGCATCTGCAAATACAAGATAGAATTTAAGGCAAAAGCCTAACCATAGAAATACGATCGAGGATCCATTATTCCCTTATGCAAAAGCGTGTGAACTGGGGTTCAGGTTTCTGTCACTCCGGCAACCCACCATAAGCATTCTTTATACACAATGTATTCTCCTAGTTCCTTAATAAGGCGAAGTGTTGGGTGTTCGACTCACACAACACCACTAGTAGAATGACAACACAACTTAAGTATCAAACAACACATATTACTTCAACAGCATATGACTACTAACAACAAGACTTTCCCCATGTCCTCAAGAACTAAAGTAACTACTCACAAGACATAAAAGAGATCATGATCAGTGGGGATAAATATGTGATAAACAATCTGGACATAATAATATTTCTCCAACAAAACTCAATAGCATTCACCACAAAGTAGTAATCAACACCGATGGAGTAGAGAGGATAGGTAGTACAAGTTACAACACGAGTTGCGATGGAAAGATGAGATTTGGATGAAGATGGAGATGGTGCTGGTGTTGGGGATGATGTTGATGATGATCTCGATGATGCCCGTGATGATGGTGATGACGATGGCGACGATCTCCCCTTCCGGGAGGTGATCTCCCCGGCGGAATCTGCCCGCCGGAGATGCCCTTTTCTTCTCTGTAGGTTTCCGCCTCGAAGCGGCGGCGGAACTCCGTAAAAAGTCCCGTGCCTAGGGTTTTCGGGGGAAGGAGAGCATATATGCAAAAGGGGGCGGCCAGAGGTGGGCCAGGGGCTCCAGGTGCCCCCCCCCGGCGCGGCCAGGGGGGGCGCGCCCCCAGGCCGCCTGGGCACCCTGTGGTCCCCCTCCGACTCCCCTTTTGCGTGTCTTCGTTATTCTTCTGAAAAATACCTCCCGTCAATTTTCAGGTAATTTGGAGGTGTTCTTCTTCAGCAACTCAGCATCCACTTTTTCCTGCTGAATCCTGCGTCTGCTGTTTCGGTATCGGAAAGTTGCAAACTGGGTAAAATAGACGAAAACAACATAAGAACATCATCATAACGTGAAATATATCAATGAATAAAGATAAATTATGATACAAAATAGTGATGCATTTTGGACGTATCAACACCCCCAAGCTTAGACCTCGCTTGTCCCCAAGCGAATATGAACTCGGTAAACCTGTCCACAAGTTTAGAGAGTGAAGTGTCGATAAATAGAATACGGACAAGAAGCATCATAGTCTCTTCACCAACTCAAATATCCTCAGCAGAAATCTTCAACTTATAAGGCTCTTATGAAAGAGTGTCAACACTTATATTCGAAAGTAGGACCAATGGAAACTCATTATATCATGGCAAACATGTCCTTTGGTCAAGGAACAACAAATAATTTTAACTTTTGCTTTTTATGGGATTAATTGAAGTTTTGAAATAACAATTTAATAAGCAAGAAGTGAAAGAGTGAACACAAAGGAAGATATTTGCCTTAGCTGGGCATGACAAACAACTTACTTATCAAATGATAATGTCAACAAGGATATGATATGACAAATCTTAATGCAGCTTTATATGCATGAATCCTTATCAACATCAAACGTCTGCTCTCTTTGAGAAATAGAAGGAAGTAGGAATAACTGACTCAACTTAAAATTAAAAGATTGGCCCTGCTCTAGGGTAGTAGGGAAAACTCATGTGCTATCCTCAAATCAAACAGAATGAAAACAAGTTTTGAGAGGTGCATGATTCGTCAACGAATGCTAATAGATAACTCAATTACTTCTTGGACTGGACAAGTTTCGAGGAACGGCTCCCGTATGAGGACGATAACATCCTCTTATTCTCCTTTGTTTATCACTGCCAAAGTTTTCTGATTTCTCATGAACAAAGCGTGAAGGAGGGTTTGTTATATTATTTTTAAGCCGGGTGCACTCAATGCCAGTTCCTTTTCGTATTATGGGTTTGCACATTATACATGCAATCCCGGGGTGAAGCTTGTCCAACTCAAAAAGGTCATGAATTAGCTACTACTTTCTCATGAGCTAAAGCAAAGGCACAAAATAAAATATTTTGAACATTTAAGGATAACACATAAATTATATACTTTAGGAGGTGGTAGTGGAGTACCATGAGTAGGTAGGTATGGTGGACTCATATGGAAGGCATTGGCTTAAGGGTATGGATGCACAAGCAGAATTCCGCTTAGTACAGAGTTAGGCTAGCAAAGGTTTTGAAAGAGCAGACAACTGATGATGACTAAGATGCAAAGCAATATAAAGCATGCAAATTGAAATAAGCATAACACATCAAGTTGTCTTCCTTGTCAACATAACACTTCAAGTATGATAACATAAAGGTTTTGGCTATGTTGATACTTTAAGAGAATCATGCTTGTTGTTATGACCAAAGCTATGTTTGCCAAGATTAAATAAAGTTTCATAGCCATACCTGACATAAGGTCAATACTCCCCATAAGAATCATCATATAAGGTTGATTGCGTGAAGAGAATACCGAGTGCAGCAAAAAGGAACCAATAAACTTCTCATTAATATTCCATCATAGACGACTCCACACACATGGATACAATTCTTCACCAAGGGGGCGATAGACCTCAATGCACACACCTATCTCATATAATAACCTCCCTAGACATGATACGACTCTACTTGACTCCTAAAAGACAAAAGGTAAAAGATAAAGATACCGGGCACTCCCCCAAGCTTGGAACAAGCCAAGGGAATGCCATTACCCACGGAGATTTCACCCATACTTGTTGGCGTTAATCACGTAGTCCTTGGCGAAACGCTTCCATGGATATCTTGCTAAAGTCTCTTGTGAGAGGCTCATCTCCTGAATCCTGCATTCAGCACCCAAACTCATGCGCATAAATCTTAGTTCATACTCATAGTTCTGGTTATATAGATCATTAATTTGCCCCTGGAGTTCTATGATTCTGTCTTCAGACGCGGCGATTCTTTCCCACATATCCTTCATCTCCTTCAGAAAATAGTTCTTCAGCTCGTTGGTGATGTCAAAGTTAGCTTCGACACCACGCTCGGTCATCTTCTTGTACTTGAAGACTTCTTGCTCCACTTCTTCCAGCCTGGCCTGGACGCTCCCCTCCTTGATAGGTCCCTTCAGATCTTCTTGGTGAAGGATGCCTTCCTTCATCTGAACCACCTGAGGGTGCTTCTTCACCTCAGCGAGGTAAGGGTTGATGACATTGACGACGAACGTATCCTTGGGGGAACTTGGAGAAGCCATGGCACCTAAATTTAGCTGAAAGATTTCCTGGCAGAAACAGATCGAAGAGAAAACACGCGAAATTGCAAGATACGTTGCCGGAACAACCCGGGCAAATATATAGGAAAAATTTATGCACAGAAAGGAAGGTAACGGACCAAAGCGGGGTCGGAGACGGGCACCAGGGTGTCCAGGCGGCCTGCCGGCGTTTCCCAGGGGGGGCGCGCCAGGGGGGCGCCTGGACTCCCTGGTGGTCGTCTCCGGCTCCACTTCGACTCGGAATTTTACTAATTTTTCAAAAACTCGTAATACGGAACTTTTATGATGTTCTGCGGTGTTTTTTTACCGTACTACATACCTTTACTTTATTCTGCTTCTGTTGGCGTCTGAAACAGGGCTGCAACATGTTCTTCGTGGGTTGTTGTGTATATTATATTCACATCAACATCGACAGGGTCTCCTTCTATGTAATGTTTAAGTCTTTGCCCATTCACAACTTGAGGTTTGGTGCCTTCAAAATTATTAATCTTAATTGCACCAGACCGATAAACTTCTTCAATATGAAATGGTCCTTCCCACCTGGAAAGTAGTTTACCTGGAGAAAACCTGAAACGGGATCTAAACAACAAAACTTTATCACCAACATTAAATTCATGTTTCAGAATCTTCCTATCATGCCACCTTTTTACCTTTTCCTTGAACATTTTAGCGCTCTCGTAAGCTTCACTTCTCCATTCATCTAGAGAAGTCAAGTTCATGAGACGCTTCTCACCAGCTAGTTTTGGATCAGCGTTAAGCTCTCTAATATCCCAGAAAGCTTTGTGCTCTAGCTCTAATGGCAAATGGCAAGCCTTGCCATATACCATCTTATAGGGGGACATGCCCATGGGGTTTTTGTAAGTAGTTCTATAAGCCCACAAAGCATCTCCCAATTTATTTGACCAATCCTTCCTATTTCTGTTTACTGTTTTCTGCAAGATCAACTTAATTTCTCTATTGGTGAGCTCAACTTGCCCACTAGTTTGAGGATGATAAGGTGAAGCAATTCTATGATTAGCATCGTATTTAGCCAAAGCTTTTCTAAAAGCTCTGTGCATGAAGTGTGATCCTCCATCGGTCATGAGGTACCTTGGTACACCAAACCTAGGAAATATTACATCCTTAAGCATTTTCAAAGATGTTTTGTGATCAGCACTTTCAGTGGGGATTGCTTCAACCCACTTGGTCACATAATCAACAGCTACTAAAATGTGAGTGTACTTGTGCGAAGAAGGAAAAGGACCCATAAAATCGAAACCCCAACAATCGAAAGGTTCAATCACTAGTGAGTAATTCATAGGCATCTCATTCCTTCTACTAATGTTACCAACTCTCTGACATTTATCACAAGCCAAAACATAATTTCTAGCATCTTTAAAGAGAGTGGGCCAATAAAAACCTGATTGAAGAACCTTATGTGCAGTCCTCTCACCGGCATGATGTCCTCCATAGGGACTATCATGACATCGTCGGAGAATGTCCTTTTGCTCATGTTCCGGAATGCATCTTCTCACGATCCCGTCGGGGCCTTCTTTGAAAAGATGTGGGTCATCCCAAAAGTAGTGCCTCAAATCATGAAAGAACTTCTTCCTCTGCTGAAATGTTAGACCTGGAGGCAAATACTTTGCAACAATAAAATTAGCATAATCTGCATACCAAGGGTCGGAAAGAGGTTGTATTTTTACAATGGCAAGTTGCTCGTCTGGAAAACTATCGTTAACCGGGATGGGGTCATGCGGTATATCTTCCATTCTTGAAAGATTGTCCGCTACTGGATTGTCTTCCCCTTTCCTATCAACAATCTGCAAATCAAATTCTTGGAGAAGGAGTACCCATCTGATAAGCCTTGGTTTGGCATCCTTCTTTGTCATAAGATATTTAATGGCAGCATGATTAGTATGAATAATAACTTTAGAATCAACAATATACTGCCTAAACTTATCACAAGCAAAAACTACAGCTAAGAATTCCTTCTCAGTAGTAGCATAATTTCTTTGAGCACTATCAAGGGTTTTACTAGCATAATGTATAACATTCAATTTCTTGTCAACTCTTTGTCCTAAAACAGCTCCAACAGCAAAATCACTTGCATCACACATAATTTCAAAAGGTAAGTTCCAGTCAGGTGGTTGTACTATAGGAGCAGTTATTAAAGCTTTCTTAAGGATTTCAAAAGCTTCCTTACAATTTTCATCAAACGCAAAAGGAACATCCTTCTGGAGAAGATTAGTGAGGGGTCTCGAGGTTTTAGAAAAGTCTTTAATAAATCTTCTATAAAAACCTGCATGACCGAGAAAACTGCGAATACCTTTGATGTCCTTTGGATAAGGCATCCTCTCAATAGCTTCGATCTTGGCTTTGTCCACTTCAATTCCCCTTTCGGAAATCTTGTGACCAAGAACAATTCCTTCATTAACCATAAAGTGGCACTTCTCCCAGTTGAGTACCAAATTTGTCTCCTCGCATCTCTGCAAAACTTTATTAAGGTTGTGAAGACAATGGTCAAATGAAGTTCCATAGACGGAGAAATCGTCCATGAAGACTTCCATAATATCCCCGCAGAAACCATGAAAGATAGCAGACATACACCTTTGAAAAGTAGCAGGGGCATTACATAAACCAAAAGGCATACGTCTGTAAGCATAAGTACCAAAAGGACAAGTAAAAGTGGTCTTCTCTTGATCGAGAGTGTTAACATGAATTTGAGAGAAGCCAGAATAACCATCGAGATAACAAAAGTGGGTATTTTTGGATAACCTTTCAAGCATTTGGTCGATGAACGGCAACGGGTAGTGATCCTTCCTGGTTGCCTTGTTCAACTTCCTGTAATCAATACACATTCTATATCCAATAATAATTCTCTGAGGTATTAGTTCATTTTTATCATTAGGAACCACAGTTGTACCTCCTTTCTTAGGAACACAATGTACCGGACTTACCCACTTACTATCAGCTATAGGGTAGATAATACCTGCGGCTAGAAGCTTGAGAATCTCAGTTCTCACGACATCCATCATCTTCGGGTTCAACCATCGTTGATGATCAACAACTGGTTTAGCATCAGGCTCAAGGTTGATAGTATGTTGACAGATAGATGGACTAATCCCCTTAAGGTCATCAAGGGTGTAGCCAATTGCGCCTCGGTGTTTACGAAGTACTTCCAATAATCGCTCTTCTTCATATCCTGAAAGGTTAGAATTGATAATAACAGGATATACTTTCTTTTCATCTAAATAAGCATACTTGAGCGTATTAGGAAGAGGTTTAAGATCGAACACCGGGTCTTCTTTCGGTTTCAATAAAATTCCCAAAGGTCCAACCGGAAGGTTTTGCTTCAGGATAGCAGGCTGCCTCAAGAATATTTCATCTAGTTCATTTCTTTCCTGCGTATGTAAATCATTCTCGTGGTCCTCCATGTATTGCTGCAAAGGATCATCAGGGGGAATAGCAATAGAGGCAATACTTTCAATAATTTTATCATTACTAGGTAAATCAGTACCACGAGGCTGCTTAGAGAACTTAGAAAAATTAAATTCATATGGCTCACCATTGAATTCAACAGAAACTTTACCCTTCTTGCAATCTATTATAGCTCCACAAGTTCTAAGAAAAGGTCTACCAAAAATGATGGGACAAAAATTGTCCCTGGCTGAACCAAGTACCAAAAAGTCGGTAGGGTATTTTACCTTTCCACATAGGACTTCAACGTCCCTCACAATTCCGATAGGAGAGATAGTTGATCTATTTGCAAGATGAATAGTAACATCAACTTCTTCAAGTTCACAAGGGGAAATCTCACCGATGATTTCTTCATAGAGTGAATAAGGAATAGCACTTGCACTCGATCCCAAATCGCATAGCCCATAATAATTGTGATCTCCTATTTAACAGATACCACCGGAGTACCTGAAATTGGGCCTTTGTTCTTGGCTGTGACAAGGTTAGTGGAAACAGCACAAAAAGTTATATTGGAATCCAGAACATCATCAGTAACAAGGTCTTTAATCAATGCAACTCGAGGATCGACCCTGATCTGGTCCTCAAGTTCATCAACTTTTCTCTCACTTTTATTTATTATGCCTGTCACAAGAGAGTGCTCCTTTATCCTTGTGGGAAAAGGAGGCTGTTCATATATAACTGCAGGCAAAATAGGCTCAGCAACATAAATATCAATAGGTTTTTCTTTAAAAGGTGCATGGTGCTGGTCTCTATTCTTTTTAAAAGAATCAACGTGAGAGGCAAAATTCTTACACAAATCAATCACTAGATGGGAATCAAGACCAATCTTAGAGCAAAAAGTATTGAAGTAATCAGTTTCTACATAGCTCTCAATATAATCATGTTCATAATTTATAGCTGGTTCAATACCTTTATCAATTTCCCAATCTTCGGTGTTCCTCTGGATTCTTTCAAGGAGATCCCACCTTTCTTCAACACTCTTCTTCTAAAACACCCCACTAGAGGAGGCATCCAGCATCTCCTTATCCTGACGAGAAAGCCTGGCATAAAAATTTGTAAGTATAATTTCCTTAGATAGCTTATGAATAGGGCATTTGAGCATTAGGGACTTCAATCTCCCCCAAGCTTGAGCAATGATTTCTCCGTCACGAGACCTAAAGTTTTAGATATAATTCCTGTGTCGATGAATTTCATGAAGAGGATAAAATTTAGTATAAAAGAGAGACATAAGCTCCTGCCAGTCCAGCAAGTGTGGGTTATCTAGAAGCCCATACCAATCTGAAGCTTTATCTATAAGGGATACGACAAACAATTTCCTCATGACAAACTCCCTCGATACACCTGCAAGCTTAAATAATGAACATAGTCGTGACAAATATAGCAAGTGTTCACCGGGATGTCTGTCTCCTGCATAACGATTAGCCAAAGCATAATTGATAATGCCAGCTGGTATTTTATAAGGCACAATTTCAGTAGGGGGAGGATCAACCACCACAGGTGTGGGGTGTCTTCCCGCAAGCAACGCTCCAATAATAGGGTTATCCATAAGGACAGAGAGCAGCAATAACAAAAATAAAAACAGAATTATAAAAAGACTTTCTTACCAGTTTCACTTTACCAATAGCTCTACGCTCCCCGGCAACGGCGCCAGAAAACGGTACTTGATGACCCTCAACCGTAAGGGATCTGTTGCAGCGTTTTCGATAAGTAAGAGTGTCGAACCCAACGAGGAGCAGAAGGTATTGATAAGCGATTCTGAGCAAGAAATTACTGCAAGCACTGAAAGATAACTTTTAGGGGTTTTTCTCGATATAAGCAACAGGAATGTAAAGGCAAGTAGTATAAAAGATACTGAGAGTAACAAGTGGCCCAATCCTTTCTTGGCAAAGGAGAGGCCTAGCAACTGAACTTATAAAGACTAAAGCGTTCTTGAGGACACACGGGAGAGGTAGTCATGTGCTTTCGCCATATTCCGTATCGATACTATGTTATGTGTTGATAAGTGTTGGTGGGTGGATCTATTCTAGTGCACTCTCTAGACTAAGATGAATGCACTCTTATGATTAAACACCTTGCAAGCATCCGCAAATACAAGATAGAATTTAAGGCAAAAGCCTAACCATAGCAATACGATCGAGGATCCATTATTCCCTTATGCAAAAGCGTGCGAACTGGGGTTCAGGTTTCTGTCACTCCGGCAACCCACCATAAGCATTCTTTATACACAATGTATTCTCCTAGGTCCTTAATAAGGCGAAGTGTTGGGTGTTCGACTCACACAACACCACTAGTAGAATGACAACACAACTTAAGTATCAAACAACACAACTTAAGTATCAAACAACACATATTACTTCAACAGCATATGACTACTAACAACAAGACTTTCCCCATGTCCTCAAGAACTAAAGTAACTACTCACAAGACATAAAAGAGATCATGATCAGTGGGGATAAATATGTGATAAACAATCTGGACATAATAATATTTCTCCAACAAAACTCAATAGCATTCACCACAAAGTAGTAATCAACACCGATGGAGTAGAGAGGATAGGTAGTACAAGTTACAACACGAGTTGCGATGGAAAGATGAGATTTGGATGAAGATGGAGATGGTGCTGGTGTTGGGGATGATGTTGATGATGATCTCGATGATGCCCGTGATGATGGTGATGACGATGGCGACGATCTCCCCTGCCGGGAGGTGATCTCCCCGGCGGAATCTGCCCGCCGGAGATGCCCTTTTCTTCTCTGTAGGTTTCCGCCTCGAAGCGGCGGCGGAACTCTGTAAAAAGTCCCGTGCCTAGGGTTTTCGGGGGACGGAGAGCATATATGCAAAAGGGGGCGGCCAGAGGTGGGCCAGGGGCTCCAGGCGCCCCCCCCCCCGGCGTGGCCAGGGGGGCGCCCCCAGGCCGCCTGGGCACCCTGTGGCCCCCCTCTGACTCCCCTTTTGCGTGTCTTCATTATTCTTCTGAAAAATACCTCCCCTCAATTTTCAGGTAATTTGGAGGTGTTCTTCTTCAGCAACTCAGCATCCACTTTTTCCTGCTGAATCCTGCGTCTGCTGTTTCGGTATCGGAAAGTTGCAAACTGTGTAAAATAGACCAAAACAACATAAGAACATCATCATAACGTGAAATATATCAATGAATAAAGAAAAATTATGATACAAAATAGTGATGCATTTTGGACGTATCAACATGCTAGTGGGTTTCAACTATTTACTGTGGCAATGACAGGTCATGCAGAGGAATGGGTTCAACTACCGTAGCATAAAGTAGAAGTTGAATCGTTGTTGTCCTAATGCAATAACAGAGAACAGGAGCGAGAGAGTGGGATTGTATCGGAATGAACAAGGGGGTTTGCTTGCCTGGTAGATCAACAGGGGGGCACTACTCCTCTAACAGGTACTCTGGAACGGTCTCTGGAGCAGGACCTATCGAGAAGGACGGTGCCAACAATCAAACACAAGCATATGCAACAATATGATGCATGAACATGGCATGAAGATGTGATGTTGTTTGAGCTAATGCAACTAGCATTTATTTAGGTGAAGTCCATTTGAACCAAGGGTTCAAATGCAACTCTATAATAAACATTTATAAATGCCATTTATGTGTTTTCACATATTCAGTAGGTATAAGTTCATTTGTCATGCATGAAAATGATACAAATGGATAGATTGAAATTTTATGATAATTTTTCGTAGATAACTCATTTCATTCTGAGCTACTGTTGAATTTCTATGATTTTTTGAAGTTTAAACCAATTTCTGAAATAAATAAATCATTTAAGATCTATTTAATTTCCAGAAATGGATTACAGCGTCATCATGACCACAGCATGACATTAGCAGGTCAACCAGCCTGACCAGAGTCAAACCTAAAAGTGGGGTCCACTGGTCAGTGACTCAGTTAGTTAACTGAGTTAATTAGTACTAAACTAATCCTAACCAAAATGTCAGCAGGGCAGGGCCCACGTGTCAGTGGCTCCACTAGTTAATTAACCTAATTAATTAAATATAAACTAGGTTAACTAACCGGGGGGCCCACCTGTCATTGACCCAGGTGGTCAAATCCCTGGTCAACCCGGGGCTAACACGCCGGCGTTTAGCCGCCGGCGGCAGCAAACGCGGCGGAGGCGTCAAAAAAGGGCCTCCGGCATCCAAATGGACGGCCGAGTCCATCTACGGGCCGCGGAGCCTCGTCTGCATCCATCTACGCGAGAAGGAAGCTGCGGGGGCGCCGGAGCTGGACGGAGCGAAGCTCGCGGCGGCACCGGAGTTCGGGTGGTGGCGGGGTTGGCGCTACGGGGCACGGGGAGGCTAGAGGAGGTGTGCTACAGGCTCGTGGAGAGTCGCTGAGCACGCTGGTGTGCTCGTCTGCGAGCTGCAAGGGTAGTGGCCACGGTGGCGACAAGGCATGGCGGCGGTGAGGTCTCGGCCTCGGCAGGGAACGGAGCTGGAGCTTGCAAAGATGAGGGGGAGAAGAGAGGTTCGGTAGAGGAGCTCACGGCAAGTCGAACGGCGGTCTCAGCGGGCTCGGGGGAGGCCGGACGGCTACGCGGTGTTGCCGGCAATCTCCGGCGCTGGAGGTTGAAGACGATGGCGAGGATGGCTCCTCAGGGCGTCCGGCGACTCAAAGCTCGACGGAGAGGTGGAGGACAAAGTGGCAGAGCTCTCAGGCACGTTGGCTGGGCGTGGAGTGGCCGGTGGCCACGGCAATGACGAGCGGCAATGACGAGCGGCAGCGACGGTGGCTTCGGGAGGAGAGAGGCCGCGAGAGAGAGTGAGAGGGGTCCGGGTGCATCGTGCCAACGACCAGGCAGGCACGCAGCTCGGCACGGCGATCGCACGCGCGTCGACACGCCTCTGCCTACTGGCTGAGGTTGAAGACGACCGCTTCGCCTGGTGGGCTAGGCCGCCAGGTGGAGGTTGCTGGGCTGCACAGTGCCAGGCCAGCAAGTGGCCCAGGTAAGCTCTTTTCCTTTATTTCTTTTCTGTTTTCTATTTCTGTAATTTGTTTTGATTTAGTTTCTAAAACTAAATCATTTTATTTTCTTTTGACATTTTTTTTGCAGGGACCTAAGGAATTAATCCAAAGCCCCTCACAAAAAAATCAGAACTTTTGGACATATATAAATATATAATAAATATATATCCAATGCAAATAAATATTGCATTAATTCCAAATGCCCAAAATAAATATTTATGAGCTCCTCAAAATATTGGTTTGAATTTTACCTCTGACCAATATTTTCACAGAGAAACATGAACATTTTCTTGGACCCTTTTGGAGCAATTTTTATCTGGGTTATTTTCAAAAAGATTTCTGAGGGTGTCACATGTCCCCAATTCAAAATTTATTTGAATTTTAAACATGATGCAAACACCAAGCTAGCCTAGTGCATACCAGAACTAGGGTTGTGACAAGTATGTCCCTAGTATGCCTCTACTAGACTAGCTCATTGATCAAAGATGGTTATGTTTCCTAGCCATAGACATGTATTGTCATTTGATCAACGAGATGCCATCATTAGGAGAATAATGTGATGGACAAGACCCATCCGTTTGCTTAGCACTATGATCG
The DNA here is from genome assembly GCA_902687465.1 of Secale cereale. Classification (NCBI taxonomy): domain Eukaryota; kingdom Viridiplantae; phylum Streptophyta; class Magnoliopsida; order Poales; family Poaceae; genus Secale; species Secale cereale. The sequence continues at coordinate 75,130,049 of LR738713.1, forward strand.
TTTAGTTTTACTTCTATTGCTTTCTTCATGACTTATACATGTTCCTATGACTATGAGATTATGCAACTCCCGAATATCGGAGGAACACCTTGTGTGCTATCAAACGTCACGACATAACTGGGTGATTATAAATATGCTCTATAGATGTCTCTGAAGGTGTTCGTGGTGTTGGCATAGATCAAGAATAGGATTTGTCACTCCGAGTGTTGGAGAGGTATCTCGGGGCCCTCTTGGTAATACACATCATAATAAGCCTTGCAAGAAAATGACTAATGAGTTAGTCATGAGATGATGTATTACGGAACGAGTAAGGAGACTTGCCGGTAACGATATTGAACTAGGTATTGAGATACCAACGATCTAATCTCGGGCAAGTAACATACCGATGACAAAGGGAACAACATATGTTGTTATGCGGTTTGATCGATAAAGATCTTCGTAGAATATGTAGGAGCCAATATGAGCATCGAGGTTCCGCTATTGGTTATTGACCGGAGATGAGTCTCGGTCATGTCTACATAGTTCTCAAACCCGTAGGGTCCGCACGCTTAACATTTGATTACGATCGGTATTATGAGTTTATGGGTTTTGATGTACCAAAGGTTGTTAGGAGTCCCGGATGAGATCACGGACATGACGAGGAGTCTCGGAATGTCCGAGACATAAAGATTGGTATATTGGACGGCTACATTCGGAAACCGGAAGTGTTCCGGGTATTTCGGAGATCACATGAGTGCCGGAGGGGTTGCCGGAACACCCTGGCGAAGTATTGGGCCTTAGTGGGCCTTAGGGAAGAGAGAGGGCAGCAGCCCAGGACGTGGCGTGCCCCCTCCCATGGGGAGTTCGAATTGGACTAGCGGAGGCGGCGCGGCCCCTCTTTCCCTCTCCCTCTCTTTCCTTCCCCCTTTCCCCTTCCTAGTAGGACTAGGAAAGGGGAGTCCTAGTCCTACTAGGAAGAGGACTCCTCCTCTACTTGGCGCGCCTAGGGCCGGCCGGCCTCCTCCCCTTTCTCCTTTATATACGGGCGCAGGGGGCACCCTAGAACAGACAAGCAACATTGTTTTAGCCGTGTGCGGTGCCCCCCTCCACAGAAACACACCTCGGTCATATCGTTGAAGTGCTTAGGCGAAGCCCTGCGTCGGTAGCTTCATCATCTCTGTCACCACGCCGTCGTGTTAACGTAACTCTTCCGTGAAGCTCAACTGGATCAAGAGCTCGTGGGAAATCATCAAGCTGAAAGTTCACTGAACGCGGAGGTGCTATACGTTCGGTGCTTGATCGGATGAATCCCGAAGACGTTTGACTACATCAACCGTGTCACTAGACGCTTCCTCTTTCGGTCTATGAGGGTACGTAGACACACTCTCCCCTCTCGTTGCTATGCATCTAGTAGATAGATCTTGCGTGATCGTAGGAATTTTTGAAATACTACGTTCCCCAACAGTGGCATCATGAGCCAGGTCTATGCGTAGATGATATGCATGAATAGAACACAATGAGTTCTGGGCGATAATAGTCATACTACTTACCAGCATGTCATACTTTGATTCGGTGGTATTGTGAGATGAAGCGGCCCGGACCGACATTACGCGTACGCTTACGCGAGACTGGTTTCACCGTTACGAGCACTTGTTGCTTAAAGGTGACTGGCGGGTGTCTGTCTTTGTCACTTTAGCTGAATCGAGTGTGGCTACGCCCGGTCCTTTTGAAGGTTAAAATAGCACATAATTGATGAAAAATCGTTGTGAATTTTTGTATGCGTAGGTAAGAACGGTTCTTGCTAATCCCGTAGCAGCCACGTAAAACTTGCAACAACAAAGTAGAGGACGTCTAACTTGTTTTTGCAGGGCATGCTGTGATATGGTACGGTCAAGACATGATGAGCTATACATTATTGTTTGAGATGATCATGTTTTGTAAAGTTATCAGCAACTGGCAGGAGCCATATGGTTGTCACTTTATTGTATGAAATACAATCGCCATGTAATTCCTTTAGTTTATCACTAAGCGGTAGCGATAGTCGTGGAAGCAATAGTTGGCGAGACGACAACGATGCTACAATGGAGATCAAGGTGTCGCGCCGGTGACAATGGTGATCATGACGGTGCCTTGGAGATGGAGATCAAAAGCACAAAATGATGATGACCATATCATGTCACATATTTTGATTGCATGTGATGTTTATCTTATTATGCTTCTTATTTTTCTTATACGGCGGTAGCATTATAAGATGATCCTTACAAAATTTCAAGGTTCAAGTGTTCTCCCTGAGTATGCACCGTTGCGAAAGTTCGTCGTGCTGAGACACCTGATGATGATCGGGTGTGATAAGCTCTAAGTTCACATACAACGGGTGCAAGCCAGTTTTGCACAGGCAGAATACTCGGGTTAAACTTGACGAGCCTAGCATGTACAGACATGGCCTCGGAACACTGGAGACCGAAGGGTCGAGCGTGAATCATATAGTTGATATGATCAACATTAGATGTTCACCATTGAAATGCTCCATCTCACGTGATGATCGGACATGGTTTAGTTGATTTGGATCACGTGATCAGTTAGATGACTTGACGGATGTCTATCTAAGTGGGTGTTCTTTAGTAATATGATTAACTGAACTTTAATTTATCATGAACTTAGTCCTGATAGTTTGTGCATATCTATGTTGTTGTAGATCAATGGCCCGTGCTACCGTTCCCTTGAATTTTAATTCGTTCCTAGAGAAAGCTGTGTTGAAAGATGATGGTAGCAATTACACGGACTGGGTCCGTAACTTGAGGATTATCATCATTCTTGCACAGAAGAATTATGTCCTTGAAGCACCACTAGGTGATAAGCCCCCTCCCGCTAATGTAGACGCTTTGAACTTCTGGCAAACACGGTCACATGACTACACGATAGTTCAGTGTGCCATGCTTTACGGCTTAACACCGGGATTTCAACGATGTTTTGAATGTCATGGAGCATATGAGATGTTCCAGGAGTTGAAGTTAATATTTCAAGAAAACGCCCGGATTGAGAAATATGAGATTTCCAATAAGTTCAGTAGCTGCAAGATGGGGGTGAATACTTCTATCAGTGAACACTTGCTCAGAATGTCTGGGTACTACAATCATATGACTCAACGTGGATGCAAAGTTGACGAAGATAGTGTTATTGATAGAGTTCTTCAATCACTACCACCAAGATATAAAGGCTTCATGATGAACTATAACATGCAAGGGATGAAGAAGACAATTCCCGAGCTCTTCGCTATGCTCAAAGCTGCGGAGGTAGAAATCAAAAAGGAGCATCAAGTGTTGATGGTTAATAAGACCACTAGATTCAAGAAAAAGGGCAAGGGAAAGAAGGGGAACTTCAAGAAGAATAGCAAGACAGTTGCTACTCCCACGAAGAAACCCAAATCTGGAGCCAAGCCTGAAACTGAGTGCTTCTACTGCAAAGGGACTGGACACTGGAAGCGGAACTGCCCCATGTATTTGGTGGATAAGAAGGATGGCAAGGTGAAAAAAGGTATATGTGATATGAATGTTATTGATGTGTACCTTACTAATGCTCGTAGTAGCACCTGGGTATTTGATACCGGTTTGGTTGCTAATATTTGTAACTCGAAACAGGGGCTAAGGATTAAACGAAGATTGGCTAAGGACGAGGTGACAATGCGTGGTGGAAATGGTTCCAAAGTCGATGTGATCACCGTCGGCATGCTACCTCTACATCTACCTTCGGGATTAGTCTTAGACCTGAATAATTGTTATTTGGTGCCAGCTTTAAGCATGAACATTATATCTGGATCTTGTTTATTGCGAGACGGTTATTCATTTAAAACTGAGAATAATGGTTGTTCCATTTATATGAGTAATATCTTTTATGGTCATGCACCCTTGAAGAGTGGTCTATTCTTGTTGGATCTCGATCGTAGTGATACACATATTCATAATATTGAAGCCAAAAGATGCAAGGTTAATAATGATAGTGCGACTTATTTGTGGAACTTCCGTTTAGGTCATATTGGTGTAAAGCGCATGAACAAACTCCATAGTGATGGACTTTTGGAATCACTTGATTATGAATCACTTGGTACTTGCGAACCATGCCTGATGGGGAATATGACTAAAACTCCGTTCTCCGGAACAATGGAGCGAGCAACAGATTTGTTGGAAATCATACATACTGATGTATGTGGACCGATGAGTGTTGAGGCTCGCGGCAGGTATCATTATTTTCTGACTTTCACTCATGATTTGAGTAGATATGGGTATATCTACTTGATGAAGCACAAGTCTGAAACATTTGAAATGTTCAAAGAATTTTAGAGTGAAGTAGAGAATCATCGTAACAAGAAAATAAAGTTTCTACGATCCGACCATGGAGGCGAATATTTGAATTACGAGTTTGGTCTTCATTTGAAACAATGTGGAATAGTTTCACAACTCACGCCATCCGGAACACCACAGCGTAATGGTGTGTCTGAATGTCGTAACCGTACTTTATTAGATATGGTGTGGTCTATGATGTCTCTTACCGATTTACCACTATCGTTTTGGGGTTATACTTTAGAGACAGTTGCATACACGTTAAATAGGGCACCATCTAAATCCGTTGAGACGACGCCTTATGAACTGTGGTTTAGCAAGAAACCAAAGTTGTCGTGTCTTAAAGTTTGGGGCCGCGATGCTTATGTGAAAAAGCTTCAACCTGATAAGCTCGAACCCAAGTCGGAGAAATGTCTCTTCAAAGGATACCCAAAGGAAACTGTTGGGTACACCTTCTATCACCGATCCTAAGGCAAGATATTCGTTGCTAAGAATGGATCCTTTCTAGAGAAGGAGTTTCTCTCGAATGAAGTGAGTGGGAGGAAAGTGGAACTAGATGAGGTAATTGTACCTTCTCCTGAATTGGAAAGTAGTACATCACAGAAACTAGTTCCAGTTATTCCTACGCCAATTAGTGAGGAAGCTAATGATAATGATCATGAAACTTTGGATCAAGTTACTGCTGAACTACGTAGGTCAACCAGAGTACGTTCCGCGCCAGAGTGGTACGGCAACCCGGTTCTGGAAGTCATGTTACTAGACCATGATGAACCTACGAACTATTACCATGATGAGGTTCTGGAAGTCATGTTACTAGATTCCGCAAAATGGCTTGAGGCCATGAAATATGAGATGGGATCCTTGTATGAGAACCAAGTGTGGACTTTGGTTGACTTGCCTGATGATCGGCAAGCCATCGAAAATAAATGGATCTTCAAGAGGAAGACCGACGCTGACGGTAATGTTACTGTTTACAAAGCTCGACTTGTTGCGAAAGGTTTTCGACGAGTTCAAGGAGTTGACTACGATGAGACCTTCTCACCCGTAGCGATGCTTAAGTCTGTCCGAATCATGTTTGCAATTGCCGCATTTTAAAATTATGAAATCTAGCAAATGGATGTCAGAACTGCATTCCTGAATGGATATCTCAAAGAGGAGTTGTATATATTGCAACCAGAAGGTTTTGTCGATCCTAAAGGTGCTAACAAAGTGTGCAAGCTCCAGCGATCCATATATGGACTGGTCCAAGCATCTCGGAGTTGGAATATACGCTTTGATGAGGTGATCAAAGCATATGGTTTTATACAGACTTTTGGGCAAGCCTGTATTTACAAGAAAGTGAGTGGGAGCTCTATAGCATTTCTCATATTATATGTGGATGACATATTGTTGATTAGAAATGATATAGAATTTATGGATGGCATAAAAGGATACTTCCATAAGAATTTTCAATGAAAGACCTCGGCGAAGCTACTTATATATTAGGCATCAAGATCTATAGAGATAGATCAAGACGCTTAATTGGACTTTCACAAAGCACATACTTTGATAAAGTTATGAAGAAGTTCAAAATGGATCAGTCAAAGAAAGAGTTCTTGCGTGTGTTACAAGGTGTGAAGTTGAGTAAGACTCAATGCCCGACCACTGCAGGAGATAGAGAGAAAATGAAAGTTATTCCCTATGCCTCAGCCATAGGATCTATCATGTATGCAATGTTGTGTACCAGACCTGATGTGTGCCTTGCTATAAGTTTAGCAGGGAGGTACCAAAGTAATCCAGGAGTGGATCACTGGACATCGGTCAAGAACATCTTGAAGTACCTGAAAAGGATAAAGGATATGTTTCTCGTTTATGGAGGTGACAAAGAGCTCGTCGTAAACGGTTACGTCGAAAGCTTTGACACTGATCCAGATGACTCTAAGTCACAAACCGGATATGTATTTTTATTGAACGGTGGAGCTGTCAGTTGGTGCAGTTCCAAGCAGAGCGTCGTGGTAGGATCTACGTGTGAAGCAGAATATATAGCTGCTTCGGAAGCAGCAAATGAAGGAGTATCGATGAAGGAGTTCATATCTGATCTAGGTGTAATACCTAGTGCATCGGGTCCAATGAAAATCTTTTGTGACATCACTGGAGCACTAGCATTGGCGAAGGAATCCAGGTTTCACAAGAGAACAAAGCACATCAAAAGACTCTTCAATTCCATCTGTGGTCAAGTCAAGGAGGGAGACATAGAAATTTGCAAGATACATACAGATCTGAATGTCGCAGACCCGTTGACTAAGCCTCTTCCACGGGCAAATCATGATCAACACCAAGACTCCATGGGTGTTAGAATCATTACTTTGTAATCTTGATTATTGACTCTAGTTCAAGTGGGAGACTGATGGAAATATGCCCTAGAGGCAATAATAAAGATGTTATTTTTATTTCCTTATATCATGATAAATGTCTTTTATTCATGCTAGAATTGTATTAACCGGAAACTTAGTACATCTGTGAATACATAGACAAAACAGTATGTCCCTAGTATGCCTCTACTAGACTAGCTCAATGATCAAAGATGGTTATGTTTCCTAGCCATAGCCATGAGTTGTCATTTGATCAACAAGATCACATCATTAGGAGAATGATGTTATGGACAAGACCCATCTGTTAGCTTAGCACTATGATCGTTTAGTTTTACTGCTATTGCTTTCTTCATGACTTATAAATGTTCCTATGACTATGAGATTATGCAACTCCCGAATACCGGAGGAGCACCTTGTGTGCTATCAAACGTCACAACGTAACTGGGTGATTATAAAGATGCTCTATAGATGTCTCCGAAGGTGTTCGCATAGATCAAGAATAGGATTTGTCACTCTGAGTGTCAGAGAGGTATCTCTGGGCCCTCTCGGTAATACACATCATAATAAGCCTTGCAAGCAAATGACTTACGAGTTAGTCATGAGATGATGTATTACAGAACGAGTAAAGATACTTCCGGTAACGAGATTGAACTAGGTATTGAGATACCGACGATCGAATCGCAGGCAAGATGACAAAGGGAACAATGTATGTTGTTATGCGGTTTGACCGATAAAGATCTTCGTAGAATATGTAGGAGCCAATATGAGTATCCAGGTTCCGCTATTGGTTATTGACCGGAGATGAGTCTCGGTCATGTCTACATAGTTCTCGAACCCGTAGGGTCCACACGCTTAACGTTTGATGACGATCAATATTATGAGTTTATGAGTTTTGATGTACCGAAGGTAGTTCGGAGTCCCGGATGAGAGCACGGACATGACAAGGAGTCTCGGAATGTCCGAGACATAAAGATTGATACATTAGATGGCTACATTCGGACACCGAAAGTGTTCCGGGTGATTTCGAAGATAACCGGAGTGCCGGAGGGGTTACCGGAACCCCCCGGGGAAGTATTGGGCCCTAGTGGGCCTTAGGGAAGAAAGAGGCCAGCAACCCTGGAGGTGGCGCGCCCCCTCCCATGGGGAGTCCAAATTGGACTAGGGGAGGGGGGCGCGGCCCCTCTTTCCATGCCCCTCTCCCTATCTTTCCTTCCCCCTTTCCCCTTCCTAGTAGGACTAGGAAAGGGGAGTCCTAGTTCTACTAGGAAGAGGACTCCTCCTCTCCTTGGCGCGCCTAGGGCCGGCCGGCCTCCTCCCCTTGCTCCTTTATATATGGGGGCTGGGGGCACCCTAGAACAGACAAGCAACATTGTTTTAGCCGCGTGCGGTGCCCCCCTCCACAGAAACACACCTCGGTCATATCGTTACAGTGCTTAGGCGAAGCCCTGTGTCGGTAGCTTCATCATCTCCGTCACAATGCCGTCGTGCTGATGTAACTCTCGTATGAAGCTCAACTGGATCAAGAGCTCGTGGGACGTCATCAAGCTGAACGTGTGCTGAACACAGAGGTGTCGTACATTTGGTGCTTGATCGGTTGAATCGTGAAGACGTTCGACTACATCAACCGCGTCACTAGACGCTTCCGCTTTTGGTCTACGAGGGTACGTAGACACACTCTCACCTCTCGTTGCTATGCATCTAATAGATAGATCTTGCATGATCATAGGAATATTTGAAATACTACGTTCCCCAACACAAGGTACATATATATATCGACTTTGTGCAATCAAAGCCTTATTGCTACACACTGCAAGCAACTGCCTGCAAAACAGGGAAAATCTGAAAGCCAAAGCTGGCACGGGAAAGTATATGTGGGTGCAAGCGATTGATGCATACAACTTGATGTTGCGATCTCGCCTTTTTTTTAAACGGAGATAAAAGATTTGCCTCATCTAATAAATGGGAAGGATAGAGTTTTTTGAAGTGTTACAAGACCTAACCTAACACCCAACACGGCCTGACAATTACTCGCTTATTACAATTTTCCCTAGTTTCTTAGCGCCGGTGGTTACCCAAAGCTTTGACTCATCTGTTACAAGTTGGAGAAGAATTGGAGGCGGCACGCTCTTGTGCTGGAATACCCTAGTGTTTCTCTCATTTGAAATTGTCCAAGAGACAAGCATAGTGAGAGAGACCATATCTCGCCTGTTGGGGTTCGTCATGTCGTTCCTGTTATCCCACCATTCGAAGAGGGGTGCGTGGAGATGCCAAGTGGTGGTGTCCGTGTGCGCAAGACCAAATTTTTGGATGACCATGTTCCATAGCAGTGTAGAGTAGCGACGCCGAACGAAGAGGTGGTCGTCTTGTGTTCTCTCTTGCATAGGGGGCAAAGGCCACAATTTGCCCAGCCACTACGCTCCAAGCTGTCGGCAGTCCAAACCCGCCCTTGCAATGCAAGCCATGTGAAAAACATAACTTTCGGAGGCTCCGGGCTTTCCACACCATTAAGTTCATATGGGATAGCGTCAAACCTAGGAATTGTGCCTTGTAAGCAGTGGACGCCGAGTAGCGTTGAGTATATGTGTTGTGCATATCTATGTATTGGGCCCACCTCCTAGTTCCTTGTATAGTTGAGGTCGTGGCCCACCACTTGTACATCATATATGCGTGCCTTTGAACATGAGCAAATCCATCGTGCAATCATACATGGTATCGGATTTTAAGGTGTTCTTTGTAGCTTCCGCTGCCGCCACCACCACCCATCCGCCGCAGCCGCGCGTCTCCTCCGCGCCGCTGCCGCCACCCAGCCGTCGCCGCCCTGCGCATCTCCCCGTGCCAGCCGCCTCCGACACCACCCCGCCGCCGCCGCTCGTGCGCCCTACGCGCCAGCAGCCGCCCGCTACCCGATCCATCCGCCCGCGCGCTCGCTACCCCGAGCCAGCCGCGCTGCTCGTCCGCTTCCGTGCAGTCCCGATTGCATCTATGGCCTCTGCACCGTCCGCCACCGCCACCGCGTTCTCCGATTGCCTCGCCGCCGCCTCGCCTGCCGGACCAGCCGCCACCGCTCAGGCCACCCGGGCCTTCCCATTTTTGGCATCGAGGCCGCTGGCTTCCCTGGCCGGAGCCTCCATGGTTGCTGCTGTTGGGGAACGTAGTATTTTAAAAAAAATCCTACGATCACACAAGATCTAGCTAGGAGAAGCATAGCAACGAGCGGGGAGAGTATGTCCACTTAACCTCATAGACCGAAAGCGGAAGCGTTTTGTAACGCAGTTGATGTAGTCGAACGTCTTCGCGATCCAACCGATCCAAGCACCGAACGTACGACACCTCCGCGTTCAGCACACGTTCAGCTCGATGACATCCCACGAACTCTTGATCCAGTTGAGTGTCGCGGAAGAGTTTTGTCAGCACGACGGCGTGGTGACGTTGATGATGAAGTTTCTGGTGCAGGGCTTCACCTAAGCACTTCAATGATATGACCGAGGTGTGTAACTGTGGAGGGGGGCACCGCACACGGCTTGCAAATAAACTTGTGTGTCTATGGGGTGCCTCCTCCCCACATATATAAAGTAGGGAGTGAGGAGGAGGCCAGCCCTAGGAGGGGCGCACCAAGGGAGTAGGATTTCTACTCCTAGTAGGAGTAGGTTTCCTCCTTTCCTAGGACAACTAGGAGAAGGAGGAAAGGAGAAGGGGAGAAGGAAGGGAGAGGGCACCCGCGCCACAAACCCCTTGTCCAATTCGAACTGGGCTTGGGAGGGGCGCGCGCCACCTCCTGGCTGCTGCCTCTCCTTCCCACTAAGGCCCATTAACTCCCCGGACGAATTCCCATAACTCCGCGGTACTCCGAAAAATACCCGAATCACTCGGAACCTTTCTGATGTCCGAATATAGCCTTCCAACATAAGAATCTTTACCTCTCGACCATTTCGAGACTCCTCGTCATGTCCATGATCTCATCCGGGACTCCGAACAAACTTCAGTCATCAAATCACATAACTCATAATACAAATCGTCATCGAACGTTAACCGTGCGGACCATACGGGTTCGAGAACTATGTTGGCATAACCGAGACACATCTCTAGTCAATAACCAATAGCGGAACGTGGATGCTCATATTAGCTCCTACATATTCTACGAAGATCTTTATCGGTCAAACCACATAACAACATACGTTATTCCCTTTATCATCGGTATGTTACTTTCTCGAGATTCGATCGTCATATCTAGTTCAATCTCGTTACTAGCAAGTCTCTTTACTCGTTCCGTAATACATCAATCTTGTGACTAACTCATTAGCCATTTGCTTGCAAGGCTTATTATGATGTGTATTACCGAGAGGGCCCAGAGATACCTCTCCGACATTCGGCGTGACAAATCCTATTCTTTATCTATGCCAACACCACAAACATTTTCGGAAAGACCTGTAGAGCATCTTTATAATCACCCAGTTTTGTTGTGACGTTTGATAACACATAAGGTGTTCCTCCGGTATTCGGGAGTTGCATAATCTCATAGTGAGAGGAACATGTATAAGTCATGAAGAAAGCAATATCAATAAAACAAAACGATCATAGTTCTAACCTAACGGATGGGCCTTGTCCATCACCTCATTCTCCTAATGATGTGATCCCGTTGATCAAATGACAACTCATGTCTATGGTTAGGAAACATAACCATCCTTGATTAATGAGCTAGTCTAGTAGAGGCATACTAGGGACACTCTGTTTTGTCTATGTATTCACACATGTATCAAGCTTCCGATTAATACAATTATAGTAGGAATAATAAACATTTATCATGATACAAGGAAATATAAATAACAACTTTATTATTGCCTCTAGGGCATATTTCCTTCAGTCTCCCACTTGCACTAGAGTCAATAAACTAGTTCACATCGCCATGTGATTTAATACTGATTGTTCACATCGTTATGTGAATAACACCCATAGTTCACATCGCCATGTGACTAACACCGAAAGAGTACTAAGGTGTGATCATGTTTTGCTCCGTGAGAGAAGTTTAGTCAGTGGTTCTGTTACATTCAGATCTGTATGTATTTCACAAATTTCTATATCTACAATGCTCTGCATGGAGCTACTCTAGCTTATTGCTCCCACTTTCAATACGCATCGAGATTGATACTTAGAGTCATCTGGATTAGTGTAAAGCTTGCATCGGCGTAACTCTATACGACGAACTCTTTATCACCTCCATAACCGAGAAACATGATCTTAGTCATCCAGTAACTAAGAATAATTTTGACCGTTCTCTAGTGATCTACTCCTGGATCACTATTGTACCTCCTTGCCAAAGTCATTGCAAGGTACACAACAGGTTTGGTACACAGCATGTCATACTTTATAGAACCTATGGCTGAGGCATAGGGAATGACTTTCATTATTTCTCTATTTTCTTCCGTGGTCGGGTTTTGAGTCTTACTCAACTTCATACCTTACAACTCAGGCAAGAACTTCTTCTTTGACTGATCCATTTTGAACTTCTTCAAAATCTTATTAAGGTATGTTCTCCTTGAAAATCGAATCAAGCGTATTAATCTATCTCTATAAATCTTGGTGGCCAATATGTAAGCAGCTTCACTGAGGTCTTTCATTGAAATATTCTTTTAAACAATCCTTTATGCTTTCCGGAACATTCTACATCATTTCCGATCAACAATATGTCATCCTCATATACTTATCAGAAAGGTTGCAGTGCTCCCACTTACGTTCTTGTAAATATAGGCTTCACCGCAAGTCTGTATAAAACCATATGCTTTGATCACACTATCAAAGCGTATATTCCAACTCCGAGAGCCTTGCACCAGTCCATCAATGGATAGCTGGAGCTTGCACACTTTGTTAGCACCTTTAGGATCGACAAAACCTTTTGGTTGCATCATATACAACTCTTCTTGAAGGAATCCATAAGGAATGCAGTTTTGACATCCATTTGCCAGATTTCATAAAATGCGGCAATTGCTAACATGATTCAGACATATTTTTAGCATCGCTATGAGTGAGAAAATCTCATCGTAGTCAACACCTTGAACTTGTCGAAAAACTTTTTCGACAAGTCGAGCTTTGTACATAGTAACACTACCATCACCATCCGGCTTCCTCTTGAAGATCCATTTTATTCTCAGTGGCTGGCTGATCATCGGGCAAGACCACCAAAGTTTATACTTTGTTCTCTTGCATGGATCCTATCTCAGATTTTATGGCCTCAAGACATTTTGCCGAATCTGGGCTCATCATCGCTTCCTCATAGTTCGTAGGTTCGTCACGGTCTAGTAACATGACTTCGAGAACCGGGTTACCGTACCACTCTGGTGCGGAATGCACTCTGGTTGACCTACGAGGTTCAGTAGTAACTTGATCTGAAGTTTCATGATCATCATCATTAGCCTCCTCATTAATTGGTGTAGGAATCACTGGAACTGTTTTCTATGATGAACTACTTTCCAATTCGAGAGAAGGTACAATTACCTCATCAAGTTCTACTTTCCTCCCACTCACTTCTTTCGAGAGAAACTCCTTCTCTAGAAAGGATCCATTCTTAGCAACGAATATCTTGCCTTCGGATTTGTGCTAGAAGGTGTACCCAACTGTCTATTTTGGGTATCCTATGAAGACGCACTTCTCCGATTTGGGTTCGAGCTTATCAGGCTGAAGTTTTTTCACATAAGCATCGTAACCCCAAACTTTAAGAAATGACAGCTTAGGTTTCTTGCTAAACCACGGTTCATACGGTGTCATCTCAACGGATTTAGATGGTTCCCTGTTTAACGTGAATGCAGCTGTCTCTAATGCATAACCCCAGAACGATAATGGTCAATCGGTAAGAGACATCATAGATTGCACCATATCTAATAGTGTACGGTTACGACGTTCGGACACACCATTAAGTTGTGGTGTTCCAGGCGGCGCGAGCTGTGAAACTATTCCACATTGTTTCAAATGAAAACCAAACTCATAACTCATAACTCAAATATTCGCCTCCGCGATCAGATCGTAGAAACTTTATTTTTTTGTTATGATGATTCTCTACATCACTCTGAAATTATTTGAACTTTTCAAATGTTTCAGACTTGTGCTTCATCAAGTAGATATACCCATATCTGCTCAAATCATCAGTGAAGGTGAGAAAATAACTATACCTGCCGCGAGCATCAACACTCATTTGTCCGCATACATCAGTATGTATTGTTTCTAATAAGTTACTTGCTTGCTCCATTGTTCCTAAGAACGGAGTTTTAGTCATCTTGCCCATGAGGCATGGTTCGCAAGCACCAAGTGATTCATAATCAAGTGATTCCAAAAGTCAATCAGCATGGAGTTTCTTCATGCTCTTTACACCAATATGACCTAAACGGCAGTGCGACAAATAAGGTGCACTATCATTATCAAGTCTACATCTTTTGGCTTCAATATTATGAATATGTGTATTTACTACGAGATTCAATAAACCATTCACCTTGGGTGTATGACCACAGAAGGTTTTATTCATGTAAACAGAATAACAATTATTCTCTCACTTAAATGAATAACCATTTGCAATAAACATGATCCAATCTTGTTCATGCTCAACGCAAACACCAAATAACATTTATTTAGGTTTAACACTAATCCCGAAAGTACAAGGAGTGTGCGATGATGATCGTATAAATATTGGAACTACTTCCAACACACATCGTCACCTCACCCTCAACTAGTCTCCGTTTATTCTGCAACTCCTGTTTTGAGGTATTATTCTTAGCAACCGAACAAGTATCCAATACACAGGGGCTACGATGAACACTAGTGAGGTACACATTATCAATATGTATATAAATTATACCCTTGTTCACTTCGCCATCCTTCTTATCCGCCAAATATTCGGCGAACTTCCGTTTCCAGTGACCATTTCCTTTGCAGTTAGAAGCACTCAGTTTCAGGATTAGGTTAGCTTCGGGCTTCTTCACGGGAGTGACAATTTGCTTGCCATTCTTCTTGAAGTTCCCTTTCTTCCCCTTGCCCTTTTCTTGAAACTAGTGGTCTTGGTAACCATCAACAATTGATGCTCTTTCTTGATTTCTACCTTCGTTAATTTCAGCATCACGAAGAGCTCGGGAATCGTTTTCGTCATCCCTTGCATATTATAGTTCATCACGAAGTGCTAGTAACTTGGTGATAGTGACTAGAGAACTCTGTCAGTCACTATTTTAACTGGAAGATTAACTCCCACTTGATTCAAGCGATTGTAGTACTCAGACATTCTGAGCACATGCTCATTGGTTGAGCTATTCTCCTCCATCTTGTAGGCAAAGTACATGTCAGAGGTCTCATACCTCTCGACACGGGCATGAGTCTGAAATACTATTTTCAACTCTTGGAACATCTCATATGCTATGTGGCGATCAAAATGTTTTTGAAGTCCCGGTTATAAGCCATAAAGCATGGTGCTCTAAACTATCAAGTAGTCATCATACCGAGCTTGTCAAACGTTCATAACTACTGTGCAGCAATGAGTTTAATTCTCAGATCACGAACCTAGTCCACATCATGTTACTAATATCCTTCAACTTAGTAGTGCATCAAGGACATAATACTTTTGTGTAGCAACGAGGATAATCCTGTAATAAGGTTGTCACCTAGCAGTGCATCAAGGACATAATACTTCTGTGCAGCAATGAGGATAATCCACAGATCACGAACCTAGTCCACATCATTGCTACTAATATCCTTCAACTTAGCTTTCTCTCTGAATGCATTAAAATTCAAGGGAACAGTAGCACGGGCCATTGATCTGCAACAAAATAGATATGCAAAAACTATCAGGACTAAGTTCATGATAAATTAAAGTTCAATTAATCATATTACTGTAGAACTCCCACTTAGATAGACATCCCTCTAGTCATCTAAATGATCACGTGATCCAAATCAACTAAACCATGTCCGATCATCACGTGAGATGGAGTAGTTTTCAATGGTGAACTTCTTATGTTGATCATATCTACTATATGTTTCACGCTCGGCCTTTCGGTCTTCAGTGTTCTAAGGCCATGTCTGTACATGCTAGCCTTGTCAAGTTTAACCCGAGTATTATGCATGTGCAAAACTATATTACACCCGTTGTATTTGAACATAGAGCTTATCACACCCGATCATCCCATGGTGTCTCGGCACGACGAACTTTCGCAACGGTGCATAATCAGGGAGAACACTTTGAAGGAAATATGCCCTAGAGGCAATAATGAAGTTATTATTTATTTCCTTATATCATGATAAATGGTTATTATTCATGCTAGAATTGGTTTAACCGGAAACTTAGTACATGTGTGAATACATAGACAAAACAGAGTGTCCCTAGTATGCCTCTACTAGACTAGCTCATTGATCAAATATGGTTATGTTTCCTAGCCATAGACATGAGTTGTCATTTGATAAACGGGATCACATCATTAGGAGAATGATGTGATGGACAAGACCCATCCGTTAGCTTAGCACTATTATCGTTTAGTTTTACTGTTATTACATTCTTCATGACTTATACATGTTCCGATGACTTGAGATTATGCAACTCCCGAATACCGGAGGAACACCTCGTGTGCTATCAAACGTCACAATGTAACTGGGTGACTATAAAGATGCTCTACAAGTGTCTCCGAAGGTGTTCGTGGTGTTGGCATAGATCAAGAATAGGATTTGTCACTCCGAGTTTCGGAGAGGTATCTCTGGGCCCTCTCGGTAATACACATCATAATAAGCCTTGCAAGAAAATGAGTAATGAGTTAGTCACGAGATGATGTATTAAAGAACGAGTAATGAGACTTGTCGGTAACGAGATTGAACTAGGTATTTAGATACCAACGATCGAATCTCGGGCAAGTAACATACCAATGACAAAAGGAACAACATATGTTGTTATGCGGTTTGACCGATAAAGATCTTCGTAGAATATGTAGGAGCCAATATGAGCATCCAGGTTCCGCTATTGGTTATTGACCGGAGATGAGTCTCGGTCATGTCTACATAGTTCTCGAACCCGTAGGGTCCGCACGCTCAACGTTTGATGACGATCGGTATTATGATTTTATGTGTTTTGATGTACCGAAGGTAGTTCGTGCTCCCGGATGAGATCGGGGACATGACGAGGAGTCTCAAAATGGTCGAGATGTAAAGACCGATATATTGGACGACTATATTCGGACAACGGAAAGGTTCCGAGTGATTCGGGTATTTTTCAGAGTACCGCAGAGTTAAGGGAATTTTTCGCGGAGTATATGTGATTTATTGGGCTTTAGGGGAAAGAGAGAGAGGAGGCTGTGCACCCCTCCCCAGACTTAGTCCGAATTGGACTAGGGGGAGGGGCTGTGCCCCCTCCTTCCTTCTCTTCTCTTTTCCCTTTCCTTCTCTCCTACTCCTACTACTTGGAAGGGCTCCTAGTTCTACTAGGAAAGGGGGAATCCTACTCCCGGTGGGAGTAGGACTCCCCTAGGGCGCGCCATAGAGAGGGCCGGCCCTCCCCTCCTCCACTCCTTTATATGTGGGGGTGGGGGCACCCCATGGACACACAAGTTGATTAGTTGATCTCTCCCAACCGTGTGCGGTGCCCCCCTCCACAGAAACACACCTCGGTCATACCGTTGTAGTGCTTAGGCGAAGCCCTGCACCGGTAGCTTCATCATCTCCGTCACCATGCCGTCGTGCTGACGAAACTCTCCCGTGTAGCTCTACTGTATCAAGAGCTCGTGGGACGTCATCAAGCTGAACGTGTGCTGAACGCGAAGGTGCCGTACGTTCGGTGCTTGATCGGTTGGATGGCGAAGAAGTTCTACTACATCAACCGCGTCACTAGACGCTTCCGCTTTCGGTCTACGAGGGTACGTAGACACACTCTCACCTCTCGTTGCTATGCATCTAGTAGAGAGATCTTGCGTGATCGGAGGATTTTTTTTTTGAAATACTACGTTCCCCAACAGTGGCATCATGAGCTAGGTCTATGCATAGATGATATGCACGAGTGGAACACAAGTGAGTTGTGGACGATACTAGTCATACTGCTTACGATCATGTCATACATTGATTCGGTGGTTTTTGTGGATGAAGCAGCCCTGACCGACATTACGCGTATGCTTACGCGAGACTGGTTCTATAGACGTGCTTCACACACAGGTGGCTGGCGGGTGTTAGTTTCTCCAACTTTAGTTGAATCGAGTGTGGCTACGCCCGGTCCTTGTGAAGGTTAAAACAGCACATACTTGACGAAAAATCATTGCGGTTTTTTGTATGCGTAGGTAAGAACGGTTCTTGCTAAGCCCGTAGCAGCCACGTAAAACTTGCAACAACAAAGTAGAGGACGTCCAACTTGTTTTTGCAGGGCATGTTGTGATGTGATATGGTCAAGATGTGATGAGTTATACGTTATTGTATGAGATGATCATATTTTGTAAAGTTATTAGCAACTGGCAGGAGCCATATGGTTGTCGCTGTATTGTATGAAATGCAATCGCCATGTAATTGCTTTACTTTATCACTAAGAGGTAGCGATAGTCGTGGAAGGAATAGTTGGCGAGACGACAACGATGCTACGATGGAGATCAAGGTGTCGCGCCAGTGACGATGGTGATCATGACGGTGCCTTGGAGATGGTGATCAACGGCACAAGATGATGATGGCCATATCATATCACTTATATTGATTGCAGGTGATGTTTATCTTTTATGCATCTTATTTTGCTTAGATCGACGGTAGCATTATAAGATGATCTCTCACTAAAGTTCAAGGTATAAGTGTTCTCCCTGAGTATGCACCATTGTGAAAGTTCGTCGTGCCGAGACACCACGTGATGATCGGGTGTGATAATCTCTACGTTCACATACAACGGGTGTAAGCCAGTTTTGCACACGCAGAATACTCGCGTTAAACTTGACGAGCATAGCATATGCAGATATGGCCTCGGAACACTGGAGACCGAAAGGTCGAGCGTGAATCATATAGTATATATGATCAACATATGATGTTCACCATTGAAAACTACTCCATCTTACGTGATGATCGGACATGGTTTAGTTGATATGGCTCACGTGATCACTTAGATGATTAGAGAGATGGATGTCTAAGTGGGAGTTCTTAAGTAATTTGATTAATTGAACTTTAATTTATCATGAACTTAGTCCTGGTAGTATTAGCATATCTATGTTGTAGATCAATAGCTCGCGATGTAGCTCCCGGTTTGTTTTTTATATGTTCCTAGAGAAAACTAAGTTGAAAGATGTTAGTAGCAATGATGCGGACTTGTTCTGTGATCTGAGGATTTTCCTCATTGCTGCACAGAAGAATTATGTCCTTGATGCACAGCTAGGTGACAGACCTATTGCAGGAGCAGATGCAGACGTTATGAACGTTTTGACAAAAGCTCGGTATGATGACTACTTGATAGTTTAGTGCACCATGCTTTACAGCTTAGAAACGGGACTTCAAAAACGTTTTGAACACCACGAAGCATATGAGATGTTCCAGGAGTTGGAATTAGTATTTCATACTCATGCCCGTGTCGAGAGGTATAAGACCTCTGACAGTACATTGCCTACAAGATGGAGGAGAATAGCTCAACCAGTGGGAGTTAATCTTCCAGATAAGATGGTAATTGACAAAGTTCTCTAGTCACTATCACCAAGTTAGTAGAACTTCATGATGAACTATAATATGCAAGGGATGACGAAAGTAATTCCCGAGCTCTTCGCGATGCTGAAATCGGCGAAGGTAGAAATCAAGAAAGGGCAGCAAGTGTTGATGGTTAATGAGACCACTTGTTTCAAGTAAAGGGCAAAGGGGTAGAAGGAGAACTTCAAGAAAGAATGACAAGCAAGTTGTCACTCCCGTGAAGAAACCAAAGCTAAACTCAAGCCTGAAACTAAGTGCTTCTACTGTAAAGGAAATGATCACTGGAAGTGGAACTGCCTATATACTTGGCGGATAAGAAGGATGGTGCTACTTCTCGTGCTTGCGTTGTATTCCCTCGAAGAGGAAAGGGAGATGCAACACAGTAGCGTAAGTATTTCCCTCAGTTTTTGAGAACCAAGGTATCAATCCAGTAGGAGACCACGCGCGAGTCCCTCGCACCTGAACAAACAAATAAGAACTTCGCAGCCAACGCAATAAGGGGTTGTCAATCCCTTTACGGCCACTTACCAAAGTGAGAACTGATAGAGATAATAGTTTATATTTTTGGTATTTTTAGTTTATAAGAACAGCAAAGAAAAGCAATAAAATTAAAGTAGATGTAGATTGATATGTTGAGAATAGACCCGAGGGCCATAGTGTTCTCTAGTGGCTTCTCTCATGATAGCGATATTCTACGACGGGTAAACAAATTACTGTCGAGCAATTGATAGAAAAGCGAATAATTATGAGACTATCTTGGCATGATCATTGTATATAGGCATCACTGATACGTCTCCAACGTATCTATAATTTTTTATTGTTCCATAATATTATTTATGAAGTCTTGGTGTTTAATGGGCTTTATCATACACTTTATTATCATTTCTGGGACTAACCTACTAAACCAAAGGCCCAGTCCAGATTGCTCTTTTTGCCTGTTTCAGGGTTTTGCAGAAAAAATATCAAACGGAGTCCAGACGGAATGAAACATTTACGAGAGATGTTTTTGGAGAAAATCACGCACACAGAGCTTGAGAACCACATCATGGGATCAAGAGGTGGCCCACGAGGGTGGGGGCGCGCCCCCCTTCCCAAGGCGCGCCCCCTGCCTCGTGGCCCCCTCGAGCGTCCCCCGGTGCCCTCCTTCTTCCTATATAAGTCTACTTACCCCAAAACCTCCGTGAACAGAGAGAAAACCCTAATTCCACTGCCGCACCTTCTGTTCCTGTGAGATCCCATCTTGGAGCCTGTTCCGGAGCTCCACCGGAGGGGGATCCATCACGGAGTTCTTTATCATCATCATCATTACCCTCGCCATGAGTTGTGAGTAGTTTACCACAGACCTTCGGGTCCATAGCTAGTATCTAGATGGCTTCTTCTCTCTGTCTGGATCTCAATACAAAGTTCTCCTCGGTCTTCGAGGAGATCTATTCGATGTAATCTCTTTTTGCGGTGCGTTTGTCGAGATCCGATTAATTGTGAGTTTATGATCAAGGATATCTATGAAAGATATTTGGTTCTTCTCTGAACTTTTTATTTGGTAGGGGGTGCGCAGTTGTGGGAATCGGCTCTAGCAGTTAGCCCAGCACTCCTTCGTCTTCGTGGCTCTTTGAGAAGGAAGGAGGCCGGAAGATCATCGCTCGAGCAGCTATAAATAGAAGCTAAGTTACATTGAACCTTGGATATTTCCATCCTATTATTTGAGGTTATTATCATCAGAGTTGTCGTTCTTTGTACAAAAGGAAACCTGCACACAAATGGGGCCCTTCCCGATCGGCAACGCCTTTGCTCTGTTTCGAGTCCGCTCAACAGTTCAAATGGCTGCGTTGGAAACGGTAGGGTAGCCTTCCGCAATTGGCAAGGCTCTCGACTCTGACTCAAGTCAAACTTGACAGTTCGAGCGGCTGCGTTAAGGGCGGCAAGGTGGCTCACCCGGCAGCATGCTCGCCCGGCAGGCCAATGGGGAACCGTCCCCAAGACGCCGCCTTGGGTTTTTCGCGCCGACAAGCCTACCCAGCTAGTGTAGGGTGGACATACAAAGAAACAACAAACAGGAAAATAGCATGCATAATCCCAGAAATGTTTCAAAGTTATATTACATCATGTCATCGCTGTGATTCTAACTAAAGATAAAATTTGTCTTGGTCATGAACCTGCAGCGGCGAAGAAGAACGGGATGCCTAATCCCGGCGCTGGCCATCCACCCTCTTGATTTCGTCGATGCAGCTGATGACGGGCTTGATGCGCCCCTTGAGCACCGTGAGGTCAGTACCCTCCGGCAAGCTGTCCATCGCAGCTTCAAAGTCGAGGGCGGGGTTCCAGTACGCCATCTTGGTGAGGACCTTGCTCATGACCCCCCCGGCAAAGCCGCCGGGCCTCCCCGGCCAGCGTGGCCCTTCAGTTGGAGTGAAGATCAGCCAAGGCGCCGAGGACGTCGTCGAAGAATAGGGTCAGGTTGGCGTTGACGGTCCCGCTCCACTCAGGGGCATACCTCACGTTTGGCATCCCCATGAGGGCCAACTGAGAGGTGACCCTGCCGGCGACGTCCTCCAGCCGGGTGATCCATGTGTTCTCGCCCGCCACATATTCCTGGTGGGAGGCGGCCTCGTCCGCCCGCAGCTGCTTCTCCTCCTCCAGGCTCCTGGTCAAGGTCTCCTCCCGAGCCGAGCTCTGCAACAACATCTTCTCGAGATTCTCTAGCTTCAGCTTGAGATCTCTGATGGAGTTTTGTGCCTCGGAGAGCTCCCCAGCCCTGCTGATGACCGCTCCATGCGCCTCTGCAAAGGCGCAGTTGAGCGAGTTCTTCCCGTCGGACAGCTTGAGGGCCTGCTCCTTCAGCTCGTCCCGCTCTACCTCCAGCTCCTTCACCTTGCCGGCGTGGACCAGAGCCTGGGCATCGAGTGCCTCTTTGTGCCTCTGCCCCAGCTCGCGAGTCCGCCGCTCGACAAGGACCTCGAGCTCCTCATCCTTTCCGCGGAGCGCTGCAGCAAGCTTCGCCTCGCGCGCGGAGAGGTCTTCCTCTTGGTAATCCAAGGCGGCTTGATGCTGGTTCCGGGTGGCCTCGGCCGCGGCAGCCAAGTTCGCCGCCTCTTCCTGGGCCTTCTTGATGTCAGACATCTTCATGATGAGCTCTGCATCGCGCTTGGCCAATTCCTCCTGGGAGGCTCTCTGCTCCTCGCGAGCCTGGTGAAACCAGGTCTGCGCCTCAGCAACGCGCGCCTTGAAGTCCACCTCCGCCTCATCCACCGTTGCCATCTTGGACTTAGCCTTGTCCAGAAGGGCATGGTAGAGCGCTTGGAGCTTCCGTATATTGGCCCCCATAGCCCGGAAGAGCTGCTCTTCTGGGGAACCATCGCCGCCGACGCCCGGTTCGTCGACAACCTCGAGCCCGATGGCGGCGAGCACCCCGCCGTCGAAGACTTCCCGTCCGGCGGGTGCTCGCGAACTTGACGCCCCTGCAAGATGGACGAAGAGATCGTCGCACACCTTCAGATACCTACCAGGCCCAAGGTTGTGGAGGAAGAAGGCTGATCATCAACCGCCTCTTCCTTGGTTGTGGCCTTGCCGGCCTCCCCGGCAGGCCCACCGCCGGCACCCTCGGCGGCATCCTTGGCGGCCTTATCAGCGGCGGCCTCGGCCGCGTCCTTGGCGGCCTCCTCGGCGACAATCTTGTCGGCCTCCGCCGCGGCCTCCTCAGCAACATCCCCGATGACGGCGTCCATGTCCTCCATATCTGTTGGAGGAGGGCCTGGGTAGTAATGGGGATGATGAAGCCAAGAAAAAAAAGAACAAGGGAAAAGCAGAGACAGAAGACAGGCGACTCACCAGTGCCAGGCTGCGAAGCAGAAGTCCCCTCCCCGCCAGCGTTCGGCGCCGCGGCAGAGCCACCAGCGCCCAAGTTCCCCTCTTCCTCCTTGCGTGTGGGCTCCATGCTTGGTGCCCTTGCCAGGGACGCACCTCGCGGCGGCGTAGTCAATGGGGGCGGTGTGTTGGGGGTAGCCCCCTGCGGCTCCTCCTGCCGCCGCTCCCGTCCTACAAAACCGACAAGGCCAGCACCATAGCATCAAACACCTACCACATGTCGAGTAAGAGGAGGGTGACGGACTTACGCTGGGGGCTGTGCCGGGGGCTGCTGTCCGGGCTGCTCAACACCACCAGTGGTGTCTCTGAAGCCCCGGTCGGGGGCTGATTGCTCGCCGAGGCCTTCGCCCTCTTCACCCTCTGGGCCAACATCTCTGCATCCCTGCAAAAGCAAAGAGGGATAAAGATGGGTGACTTGGTTCAGGAGAATGGAAATGGCAGTAAGGAACGGAGTACTTACTCGTCGTCCATCTCCTCCTCCTCCACCGCTTTCCTTTTCCTCTTTGGGCTGAGAGGCCCAAGGTCAAAAGGGAACTCCGCATCGACATCCGAGTCGACGTCTGCCGGGGGAGGCGAAGAAGGCGGAGTTGGTGCGCGCCCAGATGGAGAAGGGGATGTTGCCTTCTTCTTCTCAGCGGCCTTCGTCAGCCTCCTCGCTGTCGTGGCCCTCGTGTGGCGCACGGACCCCTCCAGGATCAATTGAGGTTGCGTGACCCTGCCGGGCCGGACCTGCTCGCCGGAACTAGCCCGCCGAAGGACTCGCCCTCTTCCCCTGGCTGGCGTCGAGCCCGCCGCCATGTTCTCCTCCTCCGATGACTCGTCGGCCGCGTCCTCAACAAGCGGAGCTCCAGTGTCGGCGCTGCTAGCCTCCCTGGCGGCCGCCGCCCACTGGGCGAGCTCCTCCTCCTCCGCGGCCGTTGCAGCCTTGTCCTCCACACCTCTGGTGCTGCCGGCCTCCAGGGCAAGCTGCGCCTCCCTCGCCCTACTGGCGCTGTAGTCCAGCTCTGCCTGGGTGGTGTCCATGACAAGCCACCCCTCGTCGTCAGGTTTGACATACACCTCGACCAGAGAGTCGAAGAATCGCTGCACATCCTCATCCGCCGGCTCCTTCCAGCTCTGGACAGGGCCGTGCGTGTTGCAGTCCGGCATCATGGCGATGATCTCGGACTGGCGCGAATTGTTGCACAGCGGGACCACCCCCGCTGGCAGCTTGAAGAGCGGCCCCTTGATGGCCTTGCCGGCCTTCGCGGCAGCCCTCGCGGCCTTGCCGGTCCGTTTGACCTCGCCATCGCGACTCACTTCAAGCTGGAAGAGCCGCTGGCAGAAATGGGCATGTCCCATCACCGTAAAGTTGTCGTCGAGGCCGGGGCGGAGTCGCATAAAGTTAGCAGGATTCCTGAAGAGCCAGGCTGGGGTCCCCTTGTTATGCAACGGGGCGATCCGTCGGCGAATGAAGTCCGCCCCGATCATCTCAAGGGTGAGTCCGGCCTGGGTGAGCCGGAGAATCCTGGTGGTGGCGACGGTGAGCCTCCCGTCAGCGGCGTCGACGTCGCTCCAGTCACGGCCACGGATCGACGGCACCCAGCGGACCTTGCAGAATCTTGGCGGGTCTTCTTCTTTGATCCAGCACCACCGGCTGCGCCATTCATCCCACCTCTCCTTCACGGCACCGTTCGGGTACGCTCCCTTGGATCTCAGAATCCAGGTGATGCATCCAGAGACGACAACTCCCGACTGGATCCGAGGGGTGAAATAGTGGCGGAAGAGCGCCGTGTTGGGCTGCACCCCGACGAAGCCTTCGCAAAGGTGCGCGAAGAAAGCCATGCACTCAACGCATTCAGAGTGAAATCCAAGAGGCGGTAGCCGAAGGTGTGTATGATATCGCAGAAGAAATCGGAGAAGGGGGGACATAACCCGCAAGAAAAGTAGTCGACGAAGAAGGGATACCGGTTTGAGCCAGTTTCGGCGCAAGCAGCAGGAATGACGCGCGTCGTCGGATGTCCCAAGTTCTCTCCCCCCGTGTTCACCCCCAAAAGAGGCTTGAAGGCGGCCCAGAGCTCGTGGACGTCAACCGTCGACGGGAAGAAGAAGGCGGACTTCGTCCGGTCCCCCGATAGCGCGCTTTCCGGCGGCTCCACAGACCCGGCGCCCTTGGCCACCCCCTTGTCCTTGGCGGGTTTGGACGCCATGGCGGCTAAGTTGGAGGACTGAGGGAGGGGGATGGCGAAGCAACGACGGCAGGCGGCGGCGGAAGCTTCGGAAGGAAGGAAGAGATGAAACGGCGGCTCTGAGATTGGAAGAGGCGCGAGGAAAGTGGGGGAAGTGAGCAGAGCGCCCGCGGTTATTACTTCTTATGGGGGGGAAATGCGGGCCGCCTCCTTTCGCATTTACTGTGACGTGACGCATGCCTGCGGAAACCTCCCCACGCATGCCGCCCACGTCACGCAGGCCCCTCCACACCGCGCCGTGCGCGCGGATCATGGGAGGCGCTGCGCGCGAAAAATCTTACCGCGGTGAAAACCGCCCCGCCTGCCCGCGCACCGTTCTGGGCCTAGGCCAACAACGTGTCGCGCTTATCTGTGGCCCATGCCCGGGGCTCCTGTCAGTGTACAAAAAGAGGGGTACACTTTTTGTACCCCTATGATTGTGCACGGGCAGTCTGAGCCACGGGCACCACCACACCGAGCACGGCAAGGGAGGTGAGCCAGGGTAAGACCGAAGCTCGACGGAACTGAAGCCCAAGAGAACAAGACCACAAAGAGCAAAGGGACGAAGCGGCTTCCATCAGCAAGATCCTTGTCGGGGGCCAGTTTTAGCAGCCCCGGCAAGATCCTTGCCGGGGCCGGCTTTAACAACCTCGGCAAGACCCTTGCCGCGGCAACTCGCCCCCTGCGTACGGAGCAAATCCCCCTTGAGTCCACTGCCCCCATGGGGGCAAGGATTCGGGAGACATCCCCGTGATGGCATGCAGATCTTTGTGAAGACATTCAAGATCAGATACACGTTGAGAAGACGGCGACCCTTGGCGGGATCCTAGCAAAGGAAGACCACAAGACCTCTGGCAAGCACCTTGCCAAGGATGACAGCAGGCGCCGCGACAAGACCCTTGCCGGGGCCCTGGCAAGACCCTTGCCGAGGACGTCCGCAGGACCACCATCAGGCCCATGCCGACTAATCCTCCACCGCCATATGCAGCTGCCGACCCAACCAGCTGGGCAGGCACCTACGTGGCGACATGCAGATCTTCGTGGAGACCCACCATTGCGCCACCTCAGCTACCTGCCTGCCTACATGGCGTCTCAGGCATCGCTGGCCAGGGCGCGTGTCAACACAAGAAGGAGCGGCGACGGACAAGACGGATGTCTCCCCCGTGCCCGATAAAGCAAGGACACCTAAGCAAGAAGCATTTAATGCGTCTTGTCATCTAATGCAAGGGATAACCTCACATCGCTGTACCCTTTCCACCTCGTGTGTGCCACTGTGGCAACCCCTTTTTCCCTATAAAAGGAGGCCCGAGGCGACCAGGAGGAGGATTCGGCTTCTTGGAGCTCCTCACGCCCCGTAGCTAGCTGTAGAACGCAAACATATAATCCACCAAAGCAGGAGTAGAGTTTTACGCATCCTCGCGACCCGAACCTGGGTAAAGGAATCGTGTGCTATCTGTTTGATCCGCTATTCTCTCAACCCCGCGCCCCGCAACCGTAGTAGGGATTCTTGTGATCCCATAGGTGTCGTTTCCAATACACTGACATAAAGAAAAGCTAGACCAGGATTCTACTAGAATCAATAAGCTTGAGGATGTTATCACTAATGTGGGTTCTTCTCTTTCCGCTATAAAAACTACACCAACTACCTCTACTAAATTATCTAAGTTCATGTATGTCCCTAAAGACAAGGGTGAAACATCTAGAATTGCGGATCTCAAATCCATAAGTGTTCACCGTAATTTTCTTACTTTTGCAAGAGACCCTTTTGACACTTTAGAATTTCTTGATTTCTTGCCCGAGAGTTTTATTATTCATAGGGATAAAGAAGTTCCCAAGAATCATAAGTGCTTAATCAAAGAATTGCCTTTCAAGGATGGCAATACCTAGATCTATCTTGTATCATGCCTAGCTAGGGGTGTAAAACGATAGCGCTTGTTGGGAGGCAACCCAACTTTATATTTTTGTTTTTATTGCTGTTAGGGAATAAATATTGCATCTAGCCTCTGATTAGATGTGGTTTCATGTTTTGTTTAGTGTTTGTGCCAAGTAGAACCTTTGGGAAGACTTGTGTGAAGTTTATGTGATCTTGCTGTGAAAAAATGAATCGTTAGAACTTGCTAAAGTGGTCTTCAGATTTTACTGGAGCGTGATTTTTAGTTGATACTTTTCGCAGATGATTGGTATAAAAATTCCGCAAATTTACCAATTTATTTTGAATTTTTTGGAGTTCCAGAAGTAGGCGAAACCAGCAGATTACTACAGACTGTTCTGTTTTTGACAGATTCTGTTTTTCGTGTGTTGTTTGCTTATTTCAATGCATCTATGAGTAGTATTGGAGGATATGAACCATAGAGAAGTTTGAATACAGTAGGTTTAACACCAATATAAACAAATAATGAATTCATTGCTGCACTTTTGAGTAGTGGTTTGCTTTCTTATACTAACGGAGCTCACGAGAATTTTTGTCTAAGTTTTGTGTTGTGAAGTTTTCAAGTTTTGAGTATTGCTTTGATGGACTATGGAACAAGGAGTGGCAAAGGCCTAAGCTTGGGGATGCCCATGGCACCCCAAGTAAATTCAAGATAATCAAAAGCCTAAGCTTCGGGATGCCCCGGGAAGGCATCCCCTCTTTTGTCTTCATCCATCGATAACTATACTTGGAGATATATTTTTATTCGCAACATGATATGTGTTTTTCTTCGAGCGTATTGTATAATTTGAGTCTTTGCTTGTTAGTTAGTCACAATCATCCTTGATGGACACACCTATTTGAGAGAGTTAAATATGGCCTAGAAATTTTTAGAACACTCTATGTGCTTCACTTATATCTTTTGAGTTGAATAGTTTTTGCTCTAGTGCTTCACTTACATCTTTTAGAGCACGGTGGTTGTAATATTTTGTAGAAATTGTTGAACTCTCATGCTTCACTTATATCTATTTTAGAGTCTATTAAAATAGCATGGCAATGTGTTTAGGCTAAAGAAACTAGTCTTCACTTGATAGACATCCAATGTCAATGTAGTAAACAAATTCACACTAAGTGCATTGAATATGATGAGATGTTGGATGCTTGATAATTGTTTTGAGATATAAGGATACTTATATTAGAGTCATGCTAGTGGAGTTATTATGAAATTGAGAAATACTTATGTTAAGGTTACTGATTCCCGTAGCATGCACGTATGGTGAAGCGCTATGTGACGAAGTTAGAGCATGAGGTATTTGTAGAGTGCCAACCTTTGTGTGGAGGTCGGGGGCGCGCGATGGTTAACTCCTGCCAACCTCCCCCTCGGAGCATGCGTTGATTGCTTTGTTTTGATGAATCGTAGATTTTTGCAACAACTATATGAGTTCTTATGACTAATGTTGAGTCCATGGATTATACGCACTCTCACCCTTCCACCATTGCTAGCCTCTCTTGTACCGCGCAAATTTCGCCGGTACCATAAACCCATTATATATCCTTCCTCAAAACAGCCACCATATTATTCCTCAAAACAGCCACCATACCTACCTATCATGGCATTTCCATAGCCATTCCGAGATATATTGCCGTGCAACTTTCCACCGTTCCGTTCATATGACACGCATCATATTGTCATATTGCCATTGCATGATCATGTAGTTGACACCGTACTTGTGGCAAGGCCACCATGCATAAGTTTTATACATGTCACTCTTGTTTCATTGCACATACTGGTACACCGCCGGAGGCATTCATATAGAGTCATACTTTGTTGTTGTAGTATCGAGTTGTAATGAAAGTGTGATGATCATCATTATTAGAGCATTGTCCCATGGGAGGAAAGGCTAAATCTACAAAGCCCCTCCGCAAAAAATAAAAGAAAAAAAGGCGAAATAAAAAAAGAAAGACCCAAAAAACGAAAAAGAAAAGAAAAGAAAAGAAAAGGGACAATTGCTACTATCTTTTTTTCCACACTTGTGCTTCAAAGTAGCACCATGATCTTCATTGTAGAGAGTCGCATGCCTAGTCACTTTCATATACTAGTGGGAATTTTCATTATAGAACTTGGCTTGCATATTCCAACGATGGGCTTCCTCAAATGCCCTAGGTCTTTGTGAGCAAGCAAGTTGGATGCACCCCCACTAGTTTCTTTTGTTGAGCTTTCATTCATATTTAGCTCTAGTGTATCCGTTGCATGGCAATCCCTACTCCCTCACATTGATATCTATTGATGGGCATCTCCATAGCCTGTTGATACGCCTAGTCGATGTGAGACTATCTCCCTCCTTTTTGTCTTCTCCACAACCACTTCTATTCCACCCATAGTGTTATATCCATGGCTCACGCTCATGTATTGCGTAAAAATTGAAAGGTTTGAAAAGATAGAGTATGAAAACAAGTGCTTGGCTGAAATCGGGGTTGTGCATGATATGAATATTTTGTGTGATGAAGAGGGCGCATAACCAGACTATATTATTTTGTAGGGATAACTTTCTTTAGCCATAGTATTTTGAGAAGACATGATTGATTTGTTAGTATTCTTGAAGTATTATTATTTCTTATGTCAAAATAGACTTTTATCTTGAATCTTTCAGATCTGAACATTCATGCCACAATTAAGAGAATTACATTGAAAAACTATATTGGTTAGCATTCCACATCAAAAATACTTTCTTTATCATTTACCTACTCGAGGACGAGCAGGAATTAAGCTTGGGGATGCTTGATACGTCTCCAACGTATCTATAATTTTTTATTGTTCCATGCTATTATTTATGAAGTCTTGGATGTTTAATGGGCTTTATCATACACTTTAATATCATTTTTGGGACTAACCTACTAACCCAAAGGCCTAGTCCAGATTGCCGTTTTTTGCCTGTTTCAGGGTTTTGTAGAAAAAGAATATCAAACTGAGTCCAAACGGAATGAAACCTTCGCGAGAGCTATTTTTGGAGAAAATCACACACACGGAGCTTGAGAACCATGTTAGGGGATCAAGAGGTTGCCCACGAGGGGGGGGGGCGCCCCCCTTCCTAGGGCGCGCCCCCTGCCTCGTGGCCCCCTCGAGCGTCCCCCGGTGCCCTCCTTTTTCCTATATAAGTCTACGTACCCCAAAACCTCCGTGAACAGAGAGAAAACTCTACTTCCACTGCCGTACCTTCTATTCCCGTGAGATCCCATCTTGGAGCCTGTTCCGGAGCTCCACCGGAGGGGGATCCATCACGGAGTTCTTCATCATCATCATCATCGCCCTCACCATGAGTTGTGAGTAGTTTACCACAGAGCTTCGGGTCCATAGCTAGTATCTAGATGGCTTATTTTCTCTCTCTGGATCTCAATACAAAGTTCTCCTCGGTCTTCGAGGAGATCTATTCGATGTAATCTCTTTTTGCATTGTGTTTGTCGAGATCCGATGAATTGTGAGTTTACGATAAAGGTTATCTATGAAAGATATTTGGTTCTTCTCTGAACTTTTTATATGTGCTCATAATATCCTTGCAAGTCTCTTCGAATTATTGGTTTGGTTTGGCCTACTAGATCTATAGTTCTTGCAATGGGAGAAGTACTTGGCTTTGGGTTCAATCTTGCGGTGTC
Organism: Secale cereale; assembly: GCA_902687465.1. NCBI lineage: Eukaryota > Viridiplantae > Streptophyta > Magnoliopsida > Poales > Poaceae > Secale > Secale cereale. The sequence goes on from LR738713.1 coordinate 75,160,992, forward strand.
TTTTCCCAGTGACAATAGGGGCAGCAAGGCATGTATTGTATTGTTGCCATCGAGGATAAAGAGATGGGGTTTATATCATATTACTTGAGTTTATCCCTCTACATCATGTCATCTTGCTTCAGGCGTTACTCTGTTCTTATGAACTCAATACACTAGATGCATGCTGGATAGCGGTCGATGTGTGGAGTAATAGTAGTATATGCAGAATCGTTTCGGTCTACTTGTCTCGGACGTGATGCCTATATACAATGATCATGCCTAGATAGTCTCCTAATTATTCGCTTTTCTATCAATTGCTCAACAGTAATTTGTTTACCTGCCGTAGAATATCGCTATCATGAGAGAAGCCACTAGAGAACACTATGGCCCCAGGTCTATTCTCAACATATCAACCTACATCTACTTTACTTCTATAGCTTTTACTTGTTGTTCTTATAAACAAAAAATACCAAAAATATAAACTATCATCTCTATCAGATCTCACTTTCGTAAGTGACCGTAAAGGGATTGACAACCCCTTATCGCGTTGGCTGCGAAGTTCTTATTTGTTTGTGCAGGTGCAAGGGACTCGCGCGTGGTCTCCTACTAGATTGATACCTTGGTTCTCAAAAACTGAGGGAAATACTTACGCTACTATACTGCATCTCCCTTTCCTCTTCCAGGGAATACAACGCAAGCTCGAGAAGTAGCAATCACGTCCGAGACAAGTAGACCGAAACGACTCTGCATCTACTACTATTACTCCACACATCGACCACTATCCAGCATGCATATAGTGTATTGAGTTCATAAGAACTGAGTAACACCTTAAGCAAGATGACATGATGTAGAGGGATAAACTCAAGCAATATGATAAAAACCCCATCTTTTTATCCTCGATGGCAACAATACAATACGTGCCTTGCTTCCCCTACTGTCACTGGGAAAGGACACCGCAAGATTGAACCCAAAGTCAAGCACTTCTCCCATTGCAAGAATTATAGACCTAGTAGGCCAAACCAAACCAATAATTTGAAGAGACTTGCAAGGATATTATGAGCACACATAAAAATTTCAGAGAAGAACCAAATATCTTTCATAGATAACCTTGATCATAAACTCACAATTCATCGGATCTGGACAAACACACCGCAAAAAGAGATTACATCGAATAGATCTCCTCGAAGACCGAGGAGAACTTTGTATTGAGATCCAGAGGGAGAGAAGAAGCCATCTAGATACTAGCTATGGACCCGAAGGTCTGTGGTAAACTACTCACAACTCATGGTCAGGGCGATGATGATGATGATGATGATGATGATGATGATGATGATGATGATGATGATGATGAACTCCGTGATGGATCCCCCTCCGGTGGAGCTCCGGAATAGGTTCCAAGATGGGATCTCATGGGAACAAAAAGGTTACGGTGGTGGAATTAGAGTTTTCGCTCTGTTGTCGAAGGTTTCGGGGTATGTAGACTTATATAGGAAGAAGGAGGACACCGAGGGGGGTGCTCGGGGGGCCCACGAGGTAGGGGGCGCGCCCCCCACCCTCATGGACGCCCCGAGGCTCCCCTGACGTGGTTCTCAAGTTCCTCTGGCGTGATTTTCTCCAAAAATATCTCTCGCGAAGGTTTCATTCCGTTTGGACTCCGTTTAATATTCTTTTTCTGCAAAACCCTGAAACAGGCAAAAAACAGCAATCTGGACTAGGCCTTTGGGTTAGTAGGTTAGTCCCAAAAATGATATAAAAGTGAATGATAAAGCCCATTAAACATCCAAGACTTCATAAATAATAGCATGGAACAATCAAAAATTATAGATACATTGGAGACGTATCAGATGGCAAAGTGAACGAAAATATATTTGATATACAAATTATTGATGTGTACTTTACTAGTCTTCATAGCAACCCCTGGGTATTTGATACCGGTTCAATTGCTAAAATTAGTAACTCGAAACAAGAGTTGCAGAATGAACACAGACTAGATGAAGGTGAAGTGACGATGTGTGTTGGAAGTTGTTCCAAGATTGATATGATCATCATCGCCCACTCCTTATACTTTCGAGATTAGTGTAGAACCTAAATAAATATTATTTGGCATTTGCATGGAGCATGAATATGATTTGATCATGTTTGTTGCAATACGGTTATTCATTTAAAGTCATAGAATAATTGTTATTATGTTTACATTAATAAAGCCGTCGATGGTCATACGCCCAACGAAAATAGTTTGTTCGATCTCGATCGTAGTGATACACATATTCATAATATTGAAGCCAAAAGATGCAAGGTTAATAATGATAGTGTAACTTATTTTTGGCACTACCGTCTAGGTCATATTGGTGTAAAGCGCATGAAGAAACTCCATAGTGATGGATTTTTGGAATCACTTGGTGCTTGCAAACCATGCCTCATGGGCAAGATGACTAAAACTCCGTTCTCCGGAACAATGGAGCGAGCAACTGATTTATAGGAAATCATACATACTGATGTATGTGGACCGATGAGTGTTGAGGCTCGCAGCGAGTATCGTTATTTTTCTGACCTTCACTGATGATTTGAGTAGATATGGGTATATCTACTTGATGAAACACAAGTCTGAAACATTTGAAAAGTTCAAAGAATTTCAGAGTGAAGTAGAAAATCATCGTAACAAGAAAATAAAGTTTCTACAATCTGATCGTGGAGGCGAATATTTGAGTTACGAGTTTGGTCTTCATTTGAAACAATGAGGAATAGTTTCACAACTCACGCCACCCGGAACACCACAGCATAATGGTGTGTCCGAACATCGTAACCGTAATTTATTAGATATGGTGCGATCTATGATGTCTCTTACCGATTTACCACTATCGTTTTGGGTTATGCATTAGAGACAGTTGCATTCACGTTAAATAGGGCACCATCTAAATCCGTTGAGACGATGCCTTATGAACTGTGGTTTGGCAAGAAACCAAAGTTGTCATTTCTTAAAGTTTGGGGTTGCGATGCTTATGTGAAAAAGCTTCAACCTGATAAGCTCAAACCCAAGTCGGAGAAATGTGTCTTCATAGGATATCCGAAGGAGACTATTGGGTACACCTTCTATCACAGATCAGAAGGCAAGATATTCGCTGCTAGGAATGGATCCTTTCTAGAGAAGGAGTTTCTCTCGAAAGAAATGAGTGGGAGGAAAGTGGAACTTGATGAGGTAATTGTACCTTCTGCCAAGTTGGATAGTAGTACATCACAGAAACTAGTTTGAGTGATCCCTACACCAATTAGTGAGGAAGCTAATGATGATGATCATGAAACTTCCGATCAAGTTACTGCTGAACTTCGTAGATCAACCGGAGTACGTTCCACACCAGAGTGGTATGGCAACCCAAGTTCTGGAAGTCATGTTACTAGACCATGATGAGCCTACGAACTATGAGGAAGCGATGATGAGCCCAGATTCCGCAAAATGGCTTGAGGCCATGAAATCTGAGATGGGATCCATATATGAGAACAAAGTGTGGACTTTGGTTGACTTGCCCGATGATCGGCAAGCAATTGATAATAAATGGATCTTCAAGAGGAAGACTGACGCTGACGGTAATGATACTGTCTACAAAGCTCGACTTGTTGCGAAAGGTTTTCTACAAGTTCAAAGTGTTGACTACGATGAGATTTTCTCACTCGTAGCGATGCTTAAGTCTGTCCGAATCATGTTAGCAATTGCCATATTTTATGAAATCTGGCAAATGGATAACAAAATTGCGTTCTTTAATGGATTTAGTAAAGAAGAGTTGTATGTAACCATAATGTTTTGTCGATCCTAAAGGTGCTAACAAAGTATGCAAGCTCCAGCGATCCATCTATGGACTGGTGCAAGCATCTCGGAGTTGGAACATACGCTTTGATGAGGTGATCAAAGCATATGGTTTTATACATAATTGTGGTGAAGTCTGTATTTACAAGAAACTGAGTGGGAGCACCACATCCTTTCTGATAAGTATATGTGAATGACATATTATCGATCGGAAATGATGTAGAATTTTCTGGAAAGCATAAAGGAGTGTTTGAAAGGAGTTTTTTTCAAATAAATACCTCGGTGAAGCTGCTTACATATTGAGCATCAAGATCTATAGAGATAGATCGAGACGCTTGATAAGTTTTTTCAATGAGTACATACCTTGACAAGTTTTTTAAGTAGTTCAAAATGGATCAGTCAAAGAAGGAGTTCTTGCCTGAGTTAAAACGTATGAAGTTGAGTAAGACTCAAAACCCGACCTCGGCAGAAGATAGAGAAAGAATGAAAGTAATTCCCTATGCCTCAGCCATAGGTTCTATAAAGTATGCCATGATGTGTACCAAATCTGTTGTGTACCTTACCATGAGTTTGGCAAGGAGGTACAAAAGTGATCCAGGAGTAGTTCACTAGACAGCGGTCAAAATTATCCATTGTTACTGGATGACTAAGGAAATGTTTCTCGATTATGGAGGTGATAAAGAGTTCGTCGTAAAGAGTTACACCGATGCAAGCTTTACACTAATCCAGATGACTCTAAGTATCATTCTGGATGCATATTGGAAGTGGGAGCTATTAGCTAGAGTAGCTCCATGCAGAGCATTGTAGACATAGAAATTTGCGAAATACATACGGATCTGAATGTGACAGACCCGTTGACTAAACATCTCTCACAAGCAAAACATGATCACACCTTATTACTCTTGGGTGTTAATCACATAGCGATGTGAACTAGATTATTGACTCTAGTAAACCCTTTGGGTGTTGGTCACATGGCGATCTGAACTATGGGTGTTATTCACATAACGATGTGAACTATCGGTATTAAATCACATGGCGATGTGAACTAGATTATTGACTCTAGTGCAAGTGGGAGACTGAAGGAAATATGCCCTAGAGGCAATAATAAAGTTATTATTTGATTCCTTATATCATGATAAATGTTTATTATTCATGCTAGAATTTTATTAACCGGAAACTTAGTACATGTGATACATAGACAAAACAGAGTGTCCCTAGTATGCCTCTACTAGACTAGCTCATTGATCAAATATGGTTATGTTTCCTAGCCACAGACATGATTTGTCATTTTATCAACGGGATCACATCATTAGGGGAATGATGTGATGGACAAGACCCATCCGTTAGCTTACCACTATGATCGTTTAGTTTTACTGCTATTGCTTTCTTCATGACTTATACATGTTCCTATGACTATGAGATTATGCAACTCCCGAATAACAGAGGAACACCTTGTGTGCTATCAAACGTCACAACGTAACTGGGTGATTATAAAGATGCTCTACAGGTGTCTCCGAAGGTGTTCGTGCTATTGGCATAGATCAAGAATAGGATTTGTCACTCCGAGTGTCGGAGAGGTATCTCTGGGCCCTCTCGGTAATACACATCATAATAAGCCTTGCAAGCAAATGACTAATGAGTTAGTCACGAGATGATGTATTATGGAACGAGTAAAGAGACTTGCCCGTAACGAGATTGAACTAGGTATTGAGATACCGACGATCGAATCTCGGGCAAGTAATATACCGATGACAAAAGGAACAACATATGTTGTTATGCGGTTTGACCGATAAAGATCTTCGTAGAATATGTTGGAGCCAATATGAGCATCCAGGTTCCGCTATTGGTTATTGCCCAGAGATGAGTCTCGGTCATGTCTACATAGTTCTCGAACCCGTAGGGTCCGCACGCTTAACGTTTGCTGACGATCGGAATTATGAGTTTATGTGTTTTGATGTATCGAAGGTAGTTCAGGGTCCCGGATAAGATCGGGGACATGACGAGGAGTCTCGAAATGGTCGAGACGTAAAGATCGATATATTGGATGACTATATTCTGACATCGGAAAGGTTCCGAGTGATTCGGGTATTTTTCGGAGTATCGGAGAGTTACTGGAATTCGCCGGGGAATATATGGGCCTTATTGGGCTTTAGGGGAAAGAGAGAGAGGAGGCTGTGCCCCCCCCACCCCAAGGGTTAGTCCGAATTGGACTAGGGGGAGGGGTTGCGCCCCCTCCTTCCTTCTCATCTGTTTTCCTTTTCCTTCTCTCCTACTCCTACTACTTGGAAGGGCTCCTAGTTCTACTAGGAAAGGGGAATCCTACTCCCGCCAGAAGTAGGACTCCCCTAGGGCGCGCCATAGAGAGGGCCGGCCCTCCCCTCCTCCACTCCTTTTTATACGGGGCACCCCATGGACACACAAGTTGATCAGTTGATCTCTCCCAATCGTGTGCGGTGCCCCCCTCCACAGAAACACACATCGGTCATATCGTTGCAGTGCTTAGGCGAAGCCCTGCACCGATAGCTTCATCATCTCCGTCACCACGCCGTCATGCTGACAAAACTCTCCCGTAAAGCTCTACTGGATCAAGAGCTCGTGGGACGTCATCAAGCTGAACGTGTGCTGAACGCGGAGGTGCCGTACGTTCGGTGCTTGATCGGTTGGACCGCGAAGAAATTCGACTACATCAACCGCGTCACTAGACGCTTCCGCTTTCGGTCTACGTGGGTACGTAGACACACTCTCCCCTCTCGTTGCTATGCATCTAGTAGATAGATCTTGCGTGATCGTACGAATTTTTTTAGATACTATGTTCCCCAACACACTTGTACCTTGAAATTTTGTAAGGGATCATCTTATAATGCTACCGTCGTACTTAGCAAAATAAGAAGCATAATAAGATAAACATCACATGCAATCAAAATATGTGACATGATATGGCCATCATCATATTGTGCCTTTGATCTCCATCACCAAAGCATCGTCATGATCTCCATCATCACCGGCTTGACACCATGATCTTCATCGTAGCGTCGTGGTCGTCTCGCCAACTATTACGACTACTACTATCGCTAACTCATAGTGATAAAGTAAAGCAATTACGTGGCCTTAGCAATTCATACAATAAAGAGACAACCATAAGGCTCCTACCAGTTGCCGATAATTTACAAAACATGATCATCTCATACAATAACGTATAACTCATCGTGTCTTGACCATATCACATCACAACATGCCCTGGAAAAAAAAGTTAGACGTCCTCTACTTTGTTGTTGCAACTTTTACGTGGCTGCTACGGGCTTATCAAGAACTGTTCTTACCTACGCATACAAAACCACAACGATTTTTCTTCAAGTGTGTTGTTTTAACCTTCACAAGGATCGGGCGTAGCCACACTCGATTCAACTAAAGTGAGAGAGACAGACACCCGCCAGTCACCTTTAAGAAATGAGTGCTCGTAACGGTGAAACTAGTCTCGCGTAAGCGTATGCGTAATGTCGGTCCGGGCCCCTTCTTCTCACAATGCCGCCAAATCAAAGTATGACATGCTGGTAAGCAGTATGACTATTATCACCCACAACTCATTATGTTTTACTCGTGCATATAATCTACGCATAGACAGTTGGCATCATGAGCCAGATCTATGCGTAGATGATATGCACGAGTAGAACACAATGAGTTGTGGGCGATAATAGTCATACTGCTTACCAGCATGTCATACTTTGATTCGGCGGTATTCTGAGATGAAGCGGCCCGGACCGACATTTTTTTGACCATGAAGACTGCAAGGCTTAGGCCTCACAGCATTTTATTGATAACAAAAAAGTATAAGAAACAACCTTCTCTCTAGGAGAAGAAGAAAGAAAAACAAAAGAGACTAATCTAGGAAAGAGAGAAACCTATTACTTACAAGACTAAAAGATAAAGAAAATAGAACTCAAGGTGGAAGAAAATATATCCATCTCAGTAAGGCATCTTTGAATCTGGTTTTTATCCTGTGAGAAATCATGGTGATGTCATGAATGAAACCAGATCTCCACTACCTAAAAGTTGGTGAGATGTGCGTGAAAGCCTTACCATTTCTGACTTTTCAAATATTCCACCATCCAAGGAAGACCACTTCTGCAAAGAAAGGCTGCCCAAATCCTCTTCTCGCCTGTGTAGCAATTTGGATCATATCTGTGCTATCAATCCACTCAATCTGTAAATAATTCCAGACTCTCATACTTTAGTTACATTGGAAGGACAGGTGGTTCCTGTCCTCCGGTGCAGAGGTACAACACATCATTAATCCTCCAGTGTCTATGCTGTAACATGTATTTTGTGTTAACCTTGTCCATGATGACCAACCACGCAAACATCTTTATAAACATGGTACAAGAAATCCTCCAGATCCAGCACAGAAGTGGGTTGGCTATGATTGGTTGGTGTACATACATGTCGAACTTCTTAGCTGTATAGTCAGAGACATTGCCAGGCTACCATAGCCAAGAAACAGGGCCCGGACTGACATTACGCGTACTCTTACGTGAGACTGGTTTCACCATTATGAGCACTCATTGCTTAAAGGTTACCGACGGGTGTCTGTCTCTCTCACTTTAGTTGAATCGAGTGTGGCTACGCCCAGTCCTTGTGAATGTTAAAACAGCTACTATGAAGATCATGGTGTCAAGCCGGTGACGATGGAGATCATGATGATGCTTTGGAGATGGAGATCAAAAGCACAAGATGATGATGGCCATATCATGTCACATATTTTGATTTCATGTGATGTTTATCTTATTATGCTTCTTATTTTGATTAGTATGGTGGTAGCATTATAAGATGACCCCTTACAAAATTTCAAGGTACAACAGTTCTCCCTGAGTATGCACCGTTGAGACAGTTCGTTGTGCCAAGACACCACATGATAATTTGGTGTGATAAGCTCTATGTTTAAATACAATGGGTGTAAGACAGTTTTGCCCATGCAGAATACTCAGGTTAAACTTGACGGGCCTAGCATGTACAGACATGGCCTCGGAACACAGGAGACCGAAAGGTCAAGCGTGAATCATATAGTAGATATGATCAACATAAGATGTTCACCATTGAAAACTACTCCATCTCACGTGATGATCGGACATGGTTTAGTTGATTTGGATCACGTGATCATTTAGATGACTAGAGGGATGTCTATCTAAGTGGGAGTTCTTTAGTAATATGATTGATTGAACTTTAATTTATCATGAACTTAGTCCTGATAGTTTTTTGCATATCTATGTTGTTGCAGATCAATGGCCCGTGCTACCGTTCCCTCGAATTTTTAATGTGTTCCTGGAGAAAGCTAAGTTGAAAGATGATGGTAGCAACTACATGGACTGGGTCCGTAACTTGAGGATTATCCTCATTGTTGCACAGAAGAATTATTTCCTGGAAGCACCGCTAGGTGACAGGCCTGCTGCAGGAGCAACTCCGGACATTATGAACGTCTGTCAAGCTCGTTCTGATGACTACTCGATAGTTCAGTGTGCCATGCTTTACGACTTAGAATTGGGACTTCAAAGATGTTTTGAACGTCATGGAGCATATGAGATGTTCCAAGAGTTGAAGTTAATATTTCAAGCAAATGCCCGATTTGAGAGATATGAAGTCTCCAATAAGTTCTATAGCTGCAAAATGGAGGAGAACAGTTTTATCAGTGAACACTTGCTTAGAATGTCTGGGTACTACAATCAGATGACTCAACTTGTTTGCGAAGTTTACGAAGATAGTGTTATTGATAGAGTTCTTCAATCACTGCCACCAAGCTATAAAGGCTTCATGATGAACGATAATATGCAAGGAATGCAGAAGACAATTCCCGAGCTCTTCGCTATGCTCAAAGTTGCAGAGGTAGAAATCAAAAAGGAGCATCAACTGTTGATGGTTAGCAAGACCACTAGTTTGAATAAAAAGGGCAAGGGAAAGAAGGGGAACTAAAAGAATAATAGCAAGACAGTTGCTACTCCCGCGAAGAAACCCAACTCTGGAGCCAAGCCTGAAACTGAGTGCTTCTACTGCAAAGGGACTGGACACTGGAAGCGGAACTGCCCCAAGTATTTGGCGGATAAGAAGGATGGCATAGTGAAAAAAGGTATATTTGACATACATGTTATTGATGTGTACCTTACTAATGCTCGTCGTAGCACTTGGGTATTTGATACTGGTCCGGTTGCTAATATTTGTAACTCGGAACAGGGGCTATAGATTAAATGAAGATTAGTTAAGGACGAGGTGACGATGCGGGTGGAAAATGGTTCCAAAGTCAATGTGATTGCCGTCGGCACGATACCTCTACATTTGCCTTCGGGATTAGTTTTAGACCTAAATAATTGTTATTTGGTGCCAGCGTTAAGCATGAACATTATATCTGGATCTTGTTTGTTGCAAGATGGTTATTCATTTAAATCGGAGAATAATGGTTGTTCTATTTATATGAATAATATCTTTTATGATCATGCACCCTAGAAGAGTGGTCTATTCTTGTTGGATCTCGATCGTAGTGATACAATTATTCATAATATTGAAGCCAAACGATGCAAGGTTGATAATGACAGTGCAACTTATTTGTGGCGCTGCCGTTTTGGTAATATTGGTGTAAAGTGCATGAAGAGACTCCATGATGATGGACTTTTGGAATCACTTGATTATGAATCACTTGGTGCTAGCCAACCATGCCTCATGGGCAAGATGACTAAAACTTTGTTCTCCAGAACAATGGAGCGAACAACAGATTTGTTAGAAATCATACATACTGATGTATGTGGACCGATGAGTGTTGAGGCTCGCGGTGGGTATTGTTATTTTCTGACCTTCACTGATGATTTGAGGAGATATGGGTATATCTACTTAATGAAGCACAAGTCTGAAACATTTAAAAGTTCAAAGAATTTCAGAGTGAAGTAGAGAATCATCGTAACAAGAAAATAAAGTTTCTACGATCTGATCGTGGAGGCGAATATTTGAGTTACGAGTTTGGTCTTCATTTAAAACAATGTGGAATAGTTTCGCAGCTCAAGCCACCCAGAACACCACAACGTAATGGTGTGTCTGAACGTCGTAACCGTACTTTATTAGATAATATGATGTGATCTATGATGCCTCTTACCGATTAACCAGTATCATTTTGGGCTTATGCTTTAGAGACAGCTGCATTCACATTAAATAGGGCACCATCTAAATCCGTTGAGACGACGCCTTATGAACTGTGGTTTGGCAAGAAACCCAAGTTGTCGTTTCTTAAATTTTGGGGCTGCAATGCTTATGTGAAAAATCTTCAACCTGATAAGCTCGAACCCAAGTCAGAGAAATGTGTCTTCATAGGATACCCAAAGGTAACTGTTGGGTACACCTTCTATCACAGATCTGAAGGCAAGATATTCGTTGCTTAGAATGGATCCTTTCTAGAGAAGGAGTTTCTCTTGAAAGAAGTGAGTGGGAAGAAAGTGGAACTTGATGAGGTAATTGTACCTTCTCCCGAATTGCAAAGTAGTACATCACAGAAACTAGTTCCAGTGATTCCTACACCAATCAGCGAGGAAGCTAATGATGATGATCATGAAACTTCAGATCAAGTTACTACTGAACCTCGTAGGTCAACTAGAGTGTGTTCCATGCGATATTGGTACGGTAACCCAGTTCTGGAAGTCATGTTACTAGACCATGATGAACCTACGAACTATGAGGAAGCGATGATGAGCCCAGATTCCGCAAAATGGCTTGAGGCCTTGAAATCTGAGATGGGATCCATGTATGAGAACAAAGTGTGGACTTTGTTTGACTTGCCCGATGATCGGCAAGCCATTGAAATTAAATGGATCTTTAAGAGGAAGACTGGCGCCGACGGTAATGTTACTGTCTACAAAGCTTGACTTGTTGCAAAAGGTTGTCGACAAGTTCAAGGAGTTGACTACGATGAGACTTTTTCACCCGTAGTGATGCTTAAGTCTGTCCGAATCATGTTAGCAATTGCCGCATTTTATTATTATGAAATCTGGCAAATGGATGTCAAAACTTCATTCCTTAATGGATACCTCAAAGAGGAGTTGTATATGATGCAACCAGAAGGTTTTGTCGATCCTAAAGGTGCTAAAAAGTGTGCAAGCTCTAGCGATCCATCTATGGACTGGTGCAAGCATCTCGGAGTTGGAATATACACTTTGATGAGGTGATTAAAGCATATGGTTTTATACAGATTTTTGAAGAAGCCTGTATTTACAAGAAAGTGAGTGGGAGCTCTATAGCATTTCCGATATTATATGTGAATGACATATTGTTGATTTGAAATGATATAGAATTTCTGGATGGCATAATGGGATACTTGAATAAGAATTTTTCAACAAAAGACCTCGGTGAAGCTGCTTATATATTAGGCATCAAGATCTATAGAGATAGATCAAGACTTTTAATAGGACTTTCACAATGCACATACCTTGATAAAGTTTTGAAGAAGTTCAAAATGGATCATGCAAAGAAAGGGTTCTTGCATGTGTTTCAAGATGTGAAGTTGAGTAAGACTCAATGCCCGACCACTTCAGAAGATAGAGAGAAAATGAAAGTCATTCCCTATGCCCGAGCCATAGGATCTATCATGTATGCAATGCTGTGTACCAGACCAGATGTCTGCCTTGCTTAATTTTAACAGGGATGTACCAAACTAATCCAGGAGTGGATCACTAAACAGCGGTCAAGAACATCCTGAAGTACGTGAAAAGGACAAAGGATATGTTTCTCGTTCATGGAGGTGACAAATAGCTCGTGGTAAATGGTTACGTCGATTCAAGCTTTGACACGGATCTGGATGACTCTAAGTCACAAACCGGACATGTATTTTTATTGAATGATGGAGAGTCAGTTGGTGCAGTTCCAGGCAGAGCGTCGTGGCGGGTTCTACATGTGAAGCGGAGTACATAGCTGCTATAGAAGCAGCAAATGAATGAGTCTGGATGAAGGAGTTCATATCCGATCTAGGTGTAATACCTAGTGTATCGGTCCAATGAAAATCTTTTGTGACAACACTGGAGCAATAGCCTTGGCGAAGGAATCCAGGTTTCACAAGAGAACCAAGCACATCAAAAGATGATTCAATTCCATCCGTGGTCAAGTCAAGGAGGGAGACATAGAATTTTGCAAGATACATACGAATCTGAATATTAAAAACCCGTTGACTAAGCCTCTTCCACGAGAAAAACATGATCAGCACCAAGACTCCATGGGTGTTAGAATCATTGCTATGTAATATATATTATTGACTCTAATGCAAGTGGGAGACTGAAGGAAATATGCCCTACAAGCAATAATAAAGTTGTTATTTATATTTCCTTATACATCATGATAAATGTCTTTTATTCATGCTAGAAATGTATTAACCTGAAACTTGATACATGTGTGAATACATAGATGAAACAGAGTGTCCCTAGTATGCCTCTACTAGACTAGCTCATTAATCAAAGATGGTTATGTTTCCTAACCACAGACTTGAGTTGTCATTTGATCAATGGAGTCACATCATTAGGAGAATGATGTGATGGACAAGACCCATTGTCGGTGTCAAAACTGGCGGATCTCAGGTAGGGAGTCCGGAACTATGCCTCTGAGGATCGATGGTAACAGGAGGCTGGGGACACGATGTTTACCCAAGTTTAGGCCCTCTCGATCGAGGTAAAACCCTACTTCCTGCTATATTAATATAGATGAATATGAATACAAGAGTTGATCTACCTCGAGATCATAATGGCTAAACCCTAAAGTCTAGCCTATGAGGATTTGAGATTCTCCGTTAGCCTCTACGGACTAAACCTTGTGGTTTATATACACACCGGAGGGGCCTAGGGTTTGTACATACCATCTTGCAGAGGAAGGAAAGATTACACCCCAAACCTAAAACTTGCCTTTATACGAATATGGGAGTCCTATCCAGATACGAGAGATGATCTTCAACTATGGTCTTCACAGCCCACCAGCCCCGCCCACCAAGAGTTATCTGGCCTCCCGAGGACCCCTCGATCCAGGACTCCCTCAGTAGCCCCTGAACCTGACTTCAATGACGATGTGTTCGGCTTCCGTATTGTCTTCGGCGTTGCAAGGCGGGTTCCTTCTTCCAAATATATCTCCTGCAAAAAGGAGCCTTTTGTTCGGCTCTGCAAGGTTAGTACAATCCTTAGCCTCGAAGGCAAGGATCTTAAAAGAAATAGTGTGTCTCTACTGACAACTTTTGGGTGAAGCGTCGCGTCCAAACCACTAACATATCGAACTGTTTTATTTGGTCCTAGTTTCGCGTTTCGAGGTATATCCTCATTGACACGTCCCATCAAAATAGAGATCGTGCCCGCTTATTATGAGATCCTTATCAATATGACATGAGTACCCACGCCGCGCATTACGCACGACCGCTTTGGGAACCGGCAAGGTTTATGGATAAAGTGGGGGGACGCTCTGTATTCACAGCATTATAAAAGGATACCCATCCCTTTCATCAGTCACACACCTTCCTCAAGCTCGAGCTCTCCAATCTCCCTAGCCCGAGCATTCTCATCTCAAGCGCCCGCCGCTCCTCGTTCCTCAACCACTACTCCCCTTCCCAGCAATGGCTGGATCCGGTGCCAGGGGCAAGTGGGAAGCTTCCACGATCAATGAAAAGACCATGGAGGATCTAGGGAGCACGTGCTATCTAGCCGCCAAGATCGCGCACCGAGTCCCTGCCAAGGGTCAGGTGATTCCCATCCCAGAGGTGGGTGAGAGGGTAGTGTTTACTTCCCATTTTGTTAGGGGCTAGGGTTTCCACTCCACCCTTTTGTTCGGGGTATTTGGTTCTTCTACGGGCTAGATTTCCATGATCTAGCTCCGAACTCAATCCTTCACATATCCGCTTTCATAGTGGTATGTGAAGCTTTCCTTCGCATCCCTCCACACTTCGGTCTATGGCTCAAAATCTTCAACGTGAAGCCAAAGGTGGTGGATGGACAGCACGCGGAGTGCGGGGGCGCCATGATTATCAAGCTACCGAATGCAACTTGGCCCAAGGGCTCATTCATGGAGACGAATAAAGTCTGGCAGCAGGAGTGGTTCTACATCACCAAACCACGCGACGCCAAATGGGCGGCGGAGCCTGCTTTTAGATCCGGATCCCCAGAGAGGTTAACCTCCTGGACCAAAAGGGTCTCGACTGGGGGGTCGCATAATGAAGTGACGACTCTCGTGAGCCGTGTGTTCGGCGTGATCTCCAATGGGCACCTGCTCTCATCCGTGGTTTAGGTAATGCTGACCCGGCTTATCCTCCCTTGCCAAAGCCGGGACTCCTCCCTATGGGAGTTCGATCCGGCAGGAGACAAGCCGCTGAAGCATCTCTTTGGCTTTACACACAAAGAGATCTGGAAGCATCTCTTTAAGAGCTAGAAGGAGTGGCCGGCAGAAACCGAAGATGCGGGCTTTAGCACCGCGCTCTCTACCCCAGAGGTAATAGAAAACTTCGCCGAACACATATTCCTTCCCTTATTTAATGATAATAGGAATTGGAGTTTTGCGTGATATACAGGGTTGGACGAAGAAGGCTACCCGGATCAAGTGTCCGGCACCTTTGCCCGAAGACCCAGAATTGCCTCAGGTGATGGCGATGCTGGTCCCGACACCATACAAGACGCCGGTCAAGAAGCCCAAGGAGAAGGGCAAGGGGGCCAGAGACAGCCCCTGCCCTGCAGACAAGAAGTCCGAGGAAATCAACATCCTCTCCTCCGACGACGTGGAGGAAGATGATGAGGAGGAAGAGGAAGAATAAGAAGAGCCCCCTGCGCAAGGAAGGGGGGAGAAGAGGGCGGCCCCTGCTGAAGCAGGCACGGCCGCACCCAAGAGGAAGATGACCCTCGCTGCTAGTTCGGATTCGTCCGAACATAGCTTCATGGTGAAGCCCAGGGAGAAACCCTCGCCAGAATCGTAAGTCTGTTCGAATTGACTGTTGCACCTTTGTTTATTCGGTATTTTTGATACTTACTATTATTTCTCTCCTGCTGACCTACAGCCCTCCCGGAGGACACCCCGACGCCTCCTTATCGGAGGGGAACTCTCTAGCGCCTGGAGAGACGGAGAGTGGCCCACCAGTCCGGGCTCCATCGCCTGTGATCGGCAGGGACACCAAAGTGTCTTCGCAGCGGGTGTCCTCCGCCCAAGGACATGAGGGCGGGGCAGGTGACGGGGCGACCAGAGGTAATACCTCCGCTACCGCTGACCATGGGGAAACAACCCCCATGGAGACCGAAGACGGGGGGCCCAAACAATCCAGGGCCCTCCCGAACATTGACCCAGAGCCTAATGCGGATGCGGGGTCCGAAGACCAGACCCCCCAAGCAAGGGTGTATACGGCGGCGCCCGGAGGTAATCCGAAGGCGCCGGATTCTATGGAGGGAGCACTACAAAGTGCTTCCATCGTGGAAGAACACCACACCGTGATTGGTGCGGTGATGAAGAAGATTCAGTCCGTCAAGGGCAGACTGAATGAAGCCTTCAACAGCCTGTTAACAGGCTTTGAGGTAAGCAATGTAATGTTCTTTATAGAACTTTATTATTTTTTATGCACATATATAACCAGTAGCCCCTGATGCTTTGTGTGATTATGAAAAGAATCGGACGAAGTATCCAGAATATAGCATACTGACATAGCTGAACTATTGTGCAGGCTTCACTAGTTACGGCAACTGCGGGAGATGCTGAAGTTGCTGAACTAAATCGGAAACTCTTGTTGGCTAACGCAGACGTCGACAGCGTCAACCAGCGTTTAGATGAAACGCAAGGTATGCAGCTTTTAAGATCTCAATAAGACTAATTGAGTATGTTTATAAACTCTGATATGGTATTCTATATTACATAGTTGGCGCTGCTGAGTTCGAGGCCCTCAAGGGCGAGGTTGCCAAGGCCAAAAAGGAGGCCGAGGTGAACAAGGTAGCCGCTGACAAAGCGGCTGCCGATTTGAAGGCCGGAAAGGCTGAGTGCGAGAAGCACCAGTGTCGAGTGTCCGAAGTCGAGGTCGAGCTCAACGATGCCGTTCTCAAATGTGAGGCATTGGAGAAGAAAGCTTCAGAACAGGCATCCGAGCTTGCTGCGGCAGTGAAGACAGCCAAAGATGCGCGAGGCGAGTCACACATCACCCATCAAGAAATCGAGCAGGCACAACAGATAGCATATGGTAAGACATTTCTCTTACATAGCATCTTCGGTGGGCAGAAGTACATTGGGCTGACACGGTTATGGAGTTCTCCAGGCGTGGTTGCTGATCTTCCAAGGAGCGGTGCTGACGCCGCCATGTACTTCCAAGCCCTGGAGGGGAACAACACGGAGAAGTTGTTTTGGTCGCAGTTCTATGTGCCAAAACATTCGGGGCCCCTC
This sequence comes from Secale cereale, assembly GCA_902687465.1. Lineage (NCBI taxonomy): Eukaryota > Viridiplantae > Streptophyta > Magnoliopsida > Poales > Poaceae > Secale > Secale cereale. The sequence continues at coordinate 75,178,165 of LR738713.1, forward strand.
AACGATCAGATGAAGCAGCTGGTCGACCTACACAACATGGCGGGTTCGGCCATGAAGGACTTATTAGTCCGGCTATGGCCCGCTGATCCAATCCCAAGTAGTTACTTCATATTGGTGAAGCGGCTCGTCGAGGCCAGTTCGCGGGTCGACGCATTGACGCGTTCGGCTTGCATAGAAGGTGCTCGGATGGCCTTCGCTCGTGTCAAAGTGCACTAGGCGAAGATGAATATGGGGCATATTGCCACTGCTGGTCCACCCACTGGCAAGGAGCACCACAAGCCGGAGAAGTACTTCGAGGACGTCATCGACGGTGCCCGCCTTGTATCCGGATGTTTGAAGGATGTTATCTTCGAGTGATTATATCCAAATGTAAAGACTTAGGCTTATGAATCCGATGTATATGACTTTTGCGCTATTATAATATCAGCGTCTTTTACCTCATGTGTGACTGTTTATCTAAATCTGAAAGTTTCCAGTCGTCGGATTCAGCCCCCATGTACATAGTACTGGGGTGTTCGGTCATATGCATGTACACTCTTTATCCAACGTCTTGGTCCGTATAGGAGGTGTATGCGGAGCAAACCAGGCAATCAGACTATGCGGTGTTATTGCTTGCACTTAGTCGTAGGTGCTTGACATGTGGGGCTAGGTACTAGCCCCTGGTGCGGATATGATATTCCTTTACTTAAGGTATCCAATTGCACCTGGCTGGGCGAAAACCAACCCTTCGTATAACACGGGGTAGATCTCTATCGATCGTAGTATAGAACTAAGTGGCCGGATTGCGGTCCAGGTTCTCGCCTATCATGACGGTCAGTTTTCGGCTTTCTCTACTGAGGTACTTGACCGGACCAGCCAGAAGTACAATCGCGGTAGTTATCCCTTTACACCCTTGGCCAACAATCTGGAACGTAGGGGTAATCATAGGAGCCGGGCAACCCAACAATTGGCCCAAGACATGATTCGGAACTGATGCATATAAGGCAAACATCCAGGACGCTGAACACTCCTTATGGGTGTTTGGTCTTCTCAACATATACCGGGCTGAATACAGCCCCTGGTAATAGACCCTTATTGACAAGGCACATATGGCAATCTAATATGGGAAGAGAATATTTATGATGAGTGAATAAAACTCCGAACATAATGCGAATCAAGATGTTCTATTAATATCCCTTTATGGTACGGCGAGCCACTAACTTACAGACAATGCCGAAAACATTTTTGGACATTTTACATGCCAAAAAAGGTATATAACAATAAAGAGAAAAAAAGGTTTACACAGGGTCTTAATCTAAAAAGAAACCTTAGTGTGTGTCCCCGCTGCACGTCTGCACTGTTTCCTCCTCTGTAATGTGTCCTTGAAGGGGGAGTATGATGGCCGTCTGAAAAAAGAAAAGAAAATAAACCTGGAAAAGAAAAATTAATCCAGTGTGGCCATAACAAGTCTAGTTCGTTTAATGAACCTAAAAAAGATAAGTTTAGAGTCCAAATAGGGTCTAGCCGAGCTATGGACTATATGCACGCGCCCCCGGTCGTCGCCCAAGAATTTTTTAAGGAATAATTATGTACTCGAGGCACATGTTCTATCACCTTATGGGGCAGTCAACGGGGGCGTAGCTGTCAATCTTGCTCATGTTCATCTGAGCTGCCACACTGAGGCGTGTGTCAGGCGTGTTTAGTTATGTCCGCTATTGGTAAATTATCCGGCTTGAATAGGCCGTTTTGGACTTCGGCTGCTAAGGCCGTAGTGTCCTCCTCCGTGCGGTGAGAGCGCTCGATGTTTCCATTGACCGTGATAATGCCACGTGGTCCAGGCATTTTAAGCTTTAAATAGGCATAATGCGGGACTGCATTAAAGCGGGCGAAGGCCGTTCTTCCGAGTAGAGTGTGATAGCCACTTCAGAACGGAGCTATGTCGAAGATTAATTCTTCACTTCGAAAGTTATCAGGAGAGCCGAATACGACCTCTAATGTTATAAAGCCCGTGCAGCGGGCTTCTACGCCCAGTATCACTCCTTTAAAGGTCATGATGCTTGGCTTAATTCTTGATGGGTCGATCCCCATCTTGGAGACAGTGTCCTGATATATCAGATTGAGACTGCTGCCGCCGTCCATAAGGACTCGGGTTAGATGGTATCCATCAATTACTGGGTCAAGCACTAGGGAATCCAAACCCCCATGACGAATACTAGTCGGATGATCCCTGCGATGAAAAGTGATCGGACAGGCCGACCATGTGTTGAATTTGGGGGCGACGGGCTCAACAGTGTAGACATCTCAAAGTGCGCGCTTGCGCTGCCTCTTTGGGATATGAGTGGCATATATCTTGTTCACTGTTTTGACCTCCGATGGAAATTTCTTCTGTCTCCCTGTATTCGGCTGGCGAGGTTCATCATCGTCTTCTCTCTGAGGCTCCTTCCCCTTAATGTCGGCATTGAGCTTGCCGTCCTGCTTGAAGACCCAACAATTATGGTTGGTATGGTTTGCAGGTTTCTCTGGGGTGCCATGGATTTGGCAGGGCCTATCTAATATTTTGTCCAGACTGGATGGACCATCTCTGTTGCCTTCAAATGGCTTCTTCCGTTGACCGAGTCTGGAGCCGTTGAATCCGGCATTTACCGCTATATCATCTGGGCTTCCAACATTGTTTCGACGTTTGTTTTTGTTACTTCCTGGCTTTCCATTGTCGTCCCTGACTTCAGATGTTCCAGGGTCACTGGTACTGCTACGAGCTAACGAGCTATCCTCACCCGCACAAAAGCAAGTCGTGAGTGTAGTTAGGGTTGCCATTGTCCTTGCTTTTCCTGTCCAAGGTGTCTGGCTAGCCATTTGTCCCCGATACTATGCTTGAATGCCGCAAAGGCTTCAGCGTCCGAACAGTCGATGATTTGGTTCTTCTTAGTGAGAAACCGATTCCAAAGCTTGCGGGCTAACTCCCCGGGTTGTTGGATGATGTGACTTAGATCGTCAGCGTCCGGGGGCCGGACATAGGTCCCTTGAAAATTGGCCTGAAAAGCATCCTCAAGTTCTTCCTAACTCCCAATGGAGTTCTTTGGCAGACTGTTTAGCCAGTGTCGAGCTGGTCCTTTCAGCTTGAGGGGTAAATATTTAATGGCGTGGAGATAATCTCCTCGAGCCATGTGGATGTGAAGAATAAAGTCTTCTATCCAGACGGCAGGATCCATCGTTCTATCCTACGCTTCGATGTTCACGAGTTTAAGCCCTTCTGGAAAATCATGATCCAGCACCTCATCTGTGAAGCACAGAGGGTGTGCGGCTCCTCTGTATTTTGCTATATCCTGGCGTATGTCCGATGGTTGTGATGTTCGGTATTGACCTCGAACGGGTATGTTGCCGGCATGATTGGCTTGATAGCCGCCGTCTCGTGCGGGAGCCCGGTCCCTAGGTCCATAGATAGACATGGACTTGCTAGCTTTTTTCTTCAGGTCGTCACGCAGACCGTGATTTCGGACTTGAGCCGCATCCTCCTTTCCTTTACGGGGTGGTGGTGCAGGCTTGTATACGCCATTGCTAGCAACTCTGTTCCGTCCGCGAGGTGGTCGGTCCGACTTGATGGCGGTGTTATTCTTCGGTGGGACGGGCGTGGCGGCCTCGTCGTCGAATTTGGGCAGCAGTTTACGCTTGGGATAGCCTTTGGTTTGGCCGTTATAGCCATGTTTCTGTTCGGCATCTAGCACCTCGTTCCATCTATCATTGAGTGTGTCCTGTGCGGCTCGAAGCCGTCTCTGCGCTTTTTCATGCTCCTTGCGGTGGCAATGAGCCTCCGATGGAAGCGCTTTTGTTCAGAGGGTTCTTCTGGGACGATATATTCATCGTCGCCCAGGATAACCTCTTCTTCGGAGACAAGTTCGTAGTTACTGTCTTCGGCATCGCTGTCCTCGGACAGCGGCTTCGGACTCTGCTCGCCATCCTCTCACTCTTCCTGCTCCATCGCTGGGTCTGCGGGGTCTTCGGCTTGTTCCGGAGTGTCACAGTCGTTAGTGACAGTGTTGCTATTTCTTCCTCTACGAGATTTAGTTCGGTGCTCTAGACGCCGAAATTTGGGAGGTTCTTCGACGGGCTTGACCTCTAAGGGATTGTTTTCGCCGTCGCACTCCGCCTCCTTAGGTATATCCACCATGTATATGTCATTTGAAGACGTAGCTGTCTACCGCCCGGTTACGGGCCGGTTTTGATCTGGATCCGCTTCGGCTTTGAGGTCCATCCCTTCGAAGTCCTCGAAAGAATAGTCAAGTAGATAGGTTAGATCTTCAACCGTGGCTGCCAAGTGGGCGGTGGGTGGGGAGCAATGTTCGCCATCAGCCTCCAGTTCGAACCGGATACAATGCGGCTGCGTGTTCCCATCTAGGGAAAGGGACTTTAACGACTTTAACATGTCGCCAAAGGGTGAGTGCTAAAAGATATCTGCAGCACTAAATTCGGCGATAGACGCCTAATCAAGCTTAAGGGGCGCAGATGCGCATGATTCGGAATCTGAGGCCGGAGTTGAGTCCGGGATTCCGATGACACAGACCTCGCTCATAGTTGGGTCCGTGTGCGGCTCCAACGCCGTAGAGTCCACGGCATCCGTGGCGGGGTTGAGCTTCCCGTCCTCGGGCAACGTGATCTATTTAGGATCTAAGGCCAGAACTGTTGCAGTTACTATTTCCTGATCTGATGACAGAGCTAGATCATGTTCATAGTGAGTGCAGCGAGAGGTTGCTGCGGGCTCGAATCCGTCGAAGATCAAGTCTCCGCGGATATCAGCAATGTAGTTTAAGCTGCCAAATCTGACCTGGCGACCAGGGGCATAGCTCTGATTCTGCTCGAGGTGGCCTTCAGTGTTGGCGCGAAGTGCGAAGCCGCCGAACACAAAGAGTTGTCCAGGAGGGAAGATTCCCTCAGTGTTGTCGTTGTTTTTTATGGCGCGGTCCATCAGTACTTTAGTTGACGACATAGTGGAACTCTCAATGAAAGCACCAATGTTGGCGTCAAAACCAGCAGATCTCGGGTAGGGGGTCCCGAACTATGCATTTGAGGATCGATGGAAACAGGAGGTTGGGGACACGATGTTTATCCAGGTTCAGGCCCTCTCGATCGAGGTAAAACCCTACTTCCTACTATATTAATATGGATGAATATGAATACAAGAGTTGATCTACCTCGAGATCGTAATGGCTAAACCATAAAGTCTAGCCTTTTAGGATTTGAGATTCTCCGTTAGCCTCTACAGACTAAATCCTCCAGTTTATATACACACCGGAGGGGCCTAGGGTTTGTACATACCATCTTGTAGAGGAAGGAAAGATTAAACCCGAACCTAAAACATACCCTTATACGAATACAGGAGTTCTATCCGGATATGAGAGATGATCTTCAACTATGGACTTCACAGCCCACCAGTCCGGCCCACCAAGAGATATCTGGCCTCCCGAGGACCCCCCGATCCAGGACTCCCTCACCCATCCGTTAGCTTAGCACTATGATCATTTAGTTTTACTGCTATTGCTTTCTTCATGACTTATACATGTTCCTATGACTTTGAGATTATGTAACTCATGAATACCGTAGGAACATCTTGTGTGCTATCAAACGTCACAACCTAACTGGGTGATTATAAAGATGCTCTACAGGTGTCTCTGAATGTGTTTGTGGTGTCGGCATAGATCAAGAATAGGATTTGTCACTCCGAGTGTCGGAGAGGTATCTCTGGGCCCTCTCGGTAATACACATCATAATAAGCCTTGCAAGCTAACGACTAATGAGTTTGTCATGAGATGATGTATTACAGAACGAGTAAAGAGACTTGCCGGTGACGAGATTGAACTAAGTATGATGATACCGACGATCGAATCTCGCGCAAGTAACATACCGATGACAAAGGGAACAACGTATGTTGTTATGCAGTTTGACCGACAAAGATCTTCGTAGAATATGTAGGAACCAATATGAGCATCCAGCTTTTGCTATTTGTTATTGACCAGAGATGAGTCTCAGTCATGTCTACACGGTTCTCTAAACCGTAGGGTCCGCACGCTTAATGTTTGATGACGATTGGTATTATGAGTTTATGTGTTTTGATTTACCGAAGGTAGTTCGGAGTCCCGTAGGTGATCATGGACATGACGAGGAGTCTCTAAATGTTCGAGACATGAAGATTGATATATTGGAAGGTTATATTTGGACACCAGAAAAATACCGGAGTACCAGGAGGTTACGGGAACCCCCGGGGGCTTAGTGGGCCTATATGGGCCTTAGTGGAAATAGACGGCAGCAAGGGGAGTGTGGGGCGCCCCCCCCCCCCAAGCCCAAACCAGAATGGTTTAGGGCAAGGGGGCCAGACCCCTCTTTCGTTCTCCACCTCTCGCTTCCTTCCCCCTCTCCTACTCCTACTAGGAAAAGGAGTCCTACTCCTAGTGGGAGTAGGACTCCCCCTCTTGGCGCGCCCCCTCCTTGGCCGCACCCTCCTCCCTCCCTCCTTTATATACGTGGGGTGAGGGCACGCCATAGACACACAAGTTGATTTGCAAGCCATGTGTGGTGCCCCCCTCCATAGTTACACACCTCGGTCATATCGTTGCAGTGCTTAGGCGAAGCCCTGCGCCGGTAACTTCATCATCATCGTCACCATGCCGTCGTGCTAACGAAACTCTCCTGTGGCACTCAACTGGAACAAGAGCTCGTGGTACATCATCGACCTAAACATGTTCTGAACGCGGAGGTGACTTACGTTCGTTGCTTGGATCGGTTGGATCGCGAAGACGTTCAACTACATCAACCGCGTCACTAGACGCTTCCGCTTTCGGTCTACAAGGGTACGTAGACACACTCTCCCCGCTCGTTGCTATGCTTCTCCTAGATAGATCTTGCGTGATCATAGATTTTTTTTTGAAATACATTCCCCAATAGCTCCGCCCATGGTTCCGTCCTGGTGGGCGTATCCACCAACCCATGGCGCTCAGCTAGCGGGTCTACCACCAACCCAATACCCGACAACCCACGACACCAAACTAGCAGGTCAACCGCCCCCTGGCACTTCGCATCCACCTGCGGGTCATCCAACCCAATACGATCCCCACATGCATCTATATGGTGGTCAACACATGCAGTTCCACAGGGATCAATACATGCAGCCCCACGTGCAGCACTCGTCGGCGGTTGGTTCCTACATCGGCAATCCGTGGCCAACTTCATCTACGTTGCCGCCGTCCTACGGTCACTTTGCCCCATGGTCTTACGCCTACCCGACAGCCTCGGTAACAGCGCCTCCTTACGGTGCGTCCTCTTCATACGGGACACCCTACGGTGGTCCGTCGACGGAGTTGGTGGCTTCCTTCGTGCTATCGGGTAGTGCTGCACCTTCAGGCTTTTATGCGCCTCCGCCACCACTTTCGGATCATGGTGTACCCTCTGGCGCGGCTCCGCTACCGGCGCCCTACTCCGCGGCTCCATGGTTGTATGCAGAGTACCCACCGCCGCAGCTGAGCGGCAGCTACGACTTCCCGATGGTGTCTCCGTCCCCCTCGTTGGCCCTACCGCCGGCGCCCTGGGACATGGTGCTCCTCATCGGACTGCATGCCGCTCCTACGCCGAACAACTACATTGGAGGTTGTGATTGGTACATGGACACCAGTGCTACGGCTCACTTATTTGCTCATCCTGGTAACCTTTCCTCCTTCACTCCTGTCTCCACCGACCGCCGCATCACTCCGGTCTCTGGTGATGATGGTGTCCCTCTTGATCTGGAGTATCCAAGCATTCGCCATAAGGGAGTCACGCATCTTCAAAGTTTTCCTCCTTGAGGCTTCAAAAATCAGATGGGCAATCTCCTTGGGCTTGCGGCCAAGAAGCCAAGGGAAATCCCAAAAGTTGCGATCTTGCTCTGATTTCGTCTTTTTTACTTACAACGTCTTGATCGAATTAACTAGGCCACAACTATTTATTTTGACATACAACCAAGGCGGACTAACGGACAATACCATAATACAAAAACTTAACTTTAAGCAAGTAAAGGAGCAAATTGTGAACTGATTAAAGATTTTTATTTTTTGAATATCAGTACAGACACAAGCGCTCATATACACGCGCATACACTTACCCCTATGAACGCACACACGCACACCCTACTCCTATGAGCACCTTCGAAAGACTGAGCCGACATATCATCTTGAAATTTATGAAGTCATCATAGGCACCTCGTCGTCGACGGGAATGTTTCCTCCCACTGAATGCGCATCGCCGGAAATCCTGAAATAAATCCAGGAATAAATGCGAGCACAAGAATTTGAACCCTGGTGGGCTGGGGATACCACAGTCCCTCTAATCATCCAACCACATGTTGGTTCGCGATTAAAGATTTTTATTTATGAGACGAAGCGGGATGCCCGCTTGTCCGCTTGCACGTTTAAATTCATTTTTTTAGCGGAAGATTGTAGAACAAAACCCTTAAATTCATACGTACGTACTACGTGAGTGTGCCTCTCGTCGTGCAAATCTTGACAGGACAAACTAGGCAACATCACATATCTGACAGGATACAGTGTTGCTAGCTAGATACTCTGTCTTGGAATATGGATGTGTAACTTAGCGAGCCAGCTGGGTAGAGGACGAAAGGGAGAGCAAATTGTGATGATGATCTCGTTCTTGTCCGAGAAGCTTTGAAACATGCGATCTGTGGACGTTGCCTCGCCTCCAAGGCAAAGGTGCGTGCCCTTGGCTCCACACGACGCAGCTGTTGTTGCCGCTGTAGCTAGCTCTCTACTAGATGGAGGTAGAAGAAAGAGCAGGACACACAGGAGTTTCACCCGGCCGCACCACACAGCCCCGTTACTATTCCAAGAGCATCAAAACCCTCTTGCAAATACACACTTGTGGCCGTGGATTTGTAGTCTCACAGCAGAGTAGCACCCAAGTTTCCGTTGCCCACATACGCAAGACCCGGCCACCACTAGCACGGCCGGCTCACCCACGAAACCAACTAGTCAAGTCCTACATGCATGGTCATCCAGCGATTGTGCAGCTCCACTAACGGCCACACGACCTGGCTGTAGCTAACCAACTCAGTGAGTCATCCACACACACGCCACGAGCATACACACACACTTTGCAACGCTGCTGCGTCCAGCACGTCCCGCCCGTCCCGCGCGTCACGGACACGCCCGACGAACCCGACGAGCCCGACGGCACCAGTGTGTCCCGCCCGTCCCGCGCGTACCCGACGCGCCCGACGAGCCCGACCACACACGCCGTGGCTTATTCCAACACACATCCCCTAAGCCACGGCCTAGAGGAGTCCGTCGTCGTCGACGTTGGCGCCGGCCAAGAGAGCCTGCTCCGCCGCCGGTCCTTTCCGCAGCTGCGGGCACTCGCGCCGAAAGTGCCCGTGCTCCCCGCACTTATAGCAGCGCCTGCGTCTGTTGCCGCCGCTCCCCGACGTCATGCTGCGCCCGTCGTCGTCGTCCCGAGCACCGACGTGTCGACGCTCCCGTGCTGCCCACTGCGCCGCCGTCATGAGCAGCTGCTCACCCCCGCGCTCGCCGCCGTCTTGTCCACGGCGCCGAACCCGCTCGTCGAACGCACGCAGCCGCCCGAGCGCTTCGTCGAACGCCATCGTCGTCACATCGTGGAACTGCTCGATGCCGGCGACGACGGGGAAGAGGCGATCCGGCACCGTATCCAGCAACTTCTTGACAAGTGTTGCGTCGCCCAGCGTCTCCCCGAGGTTGGCATACCTCGCCGCCATCGCCGCGAGCCTCCCGCCGTACACGTCGAGCTCCTCGCCGTCCGCCATCTTCAGGCGGTCAAATTCGCCGCGCAGCGTCGCCAGCCTCGCCGCACGGACCCGATCGACGCCGACGAACGTCACCTGCAGGGAGTCCCATACCTCCCTGGCGGTGAGCTTTGTTGACACCTGCAGCAGCCATCTTGTCCTTCCGCGCGTTCACCGCCGCGTCGCCCGGCGCCACCGCCTCCCATACGGTGTGGACGTCGAGGATCGCCTGCGCCTTGATGGCCCAGACCGTGTAGTTGTCCGCGGTCAGCATCGGCATCGCCATCGTTGCCGACCCGCCCGCGCCGCCGCCGTGTGGGACGAGCGCCATGGTCGCCGGTGATCGCCCGAACCGAAGCTCTGTATACCAATTGTTGTTGCCGCTGTAGCTAGCTCTCTACTAGATGGAGGTAGAAGAAAGAGCAGGACACACAGGAGTTTCACCCGGCCGCACCACACAGCCCCGTTACTATTCCTAGAGCATCAAAACCCTCTTGCAAATACACACTTGTGGCCGTGGATTTGTAGTCTCACAGCAGAGTAGCACCCAAGTTTCCGTTGCCCACATACGCAAGACCCGGCCACCACTAACACGGCGGCTCACCCACGAAACCAACTAGTCAAGTCCTACATGCATGGTCATACAGCGATTGTGCAGCTCCACTAACGGCCACACGACCTGGCTGTAGCTAACCAACTCAGTGAGTCATCCACACACACGCCAAGAGCATACACACACACACACACACACACACACTTTGCCACGCTGCTGCGTCCCGCACGTCCCGCCCGTCCCGCGCGTCACGGACACGCCCGACGAACCCGACGAGCCCGACGGCACCAGTGTGTCCCGCCCGTCCCGCGCGTACCCGACGCGCCCGACGAGCCCGACCACACATGCCGTGGCTTATTCCAACAGCAGCCAGGCACGTAGCTACAGGCCGCAGAAAATTATCCGGCAAGGAATCATCAGTCGACTTAAAGCATTTACAACCGGACTACTTAAATATAGTGTCCGTCACTCTTCATCAGTTAAGACTTTTGAGTAAATGACTGGTGTATGATTTTAATATAATATTAGAGCCAAGATAACTTGAGTTTAAGACCCTGCCAACACAGTATGAAGAAAAGATTTTGCGGCCTACATCGATAACACATCTAATAAGGACTAAGATAGCCTACGCGTGAGGGGGTTGAAATATATTGCGAGTCTCTTTCCATCAGTTTGGACTTTTGGAGCAACTGGTCGGTGCATAAATTCAATACGGACGGTCCAAAACAACCCAGATACCTGGGCGGGCTTCCCGTTCACTGATCGATCATGAATTTTTGACCAGGCGGGCACCTAAAACGGGCCTCAAACGCCCGAGCTGACCGGCACCCCTCATATCCAGTCCAAATATATATGGAGGCGTCCAAGCTGACCACGACGTCGGACCCGGCCGACGCTGGATCACGCGACCCCACATATACTCCACTCCATCCGCTCGCCGGACCAAACCCTAGCCTCTTCACTCCACTCCCCTTTGCCACCCAAGCTCACCTCGGACGATCTTCGATCGTCTCTGGCATGGGCGGGCAACGGATCTGACTCCGACCAGTCCGGATCCGTCGACTGGGGTGTCATCCCGTGCGGGTTGGAGAGAATGACTGTCCGCATTGCATTCCGGCGCTACTGGAAGAATAGCATCTGGCTAACGGCAGGATCTGTCCTGCTCGACTCCATAGCGTCGGCTCACTGGCCGCCCGGATCCTCTGAGATTGATCATCGCGGTTCTGGCAGCCAGAAAATCTCTCCTTTACAATACCTAGTGGGCAGAATATGAATCTCACTAGGACCGATGTGCCCGCCGTGGGAAAGAGAGGGTAAAGGCCTCCGAGGCCCTTATCGCGGTAAAAATGGCGGCAACGGAGGCGGTCGATGCGGCAGCGTGGGGGGCGCATAGGAGGAAGCCATCCCCGCCCGCATTGTGAAGAAGTGGCAACATAGGAACATGCGCGCTCTCGCCCGCGAGCAGAATCGGCGGTCCATGCCATGGTCGGAGTGCCACCGAAGGAGGACAACGGCGACGAGGACGGCTTCGGCGACAAGCTGATTTGGGTGGATCACTACTGCGTCTTCGACCAGTACTTCCACGATAAGGACGACAAGAGCGCCGGGAAGGGCTAGGGAAATCATGGCTGATCTTCTCCACCATAGCCAAACATGCCAAATATTGGTAGCCTAATGACATATTTTAGTGATGTAGTAGCCGGACGATATGTGTAATGCAGTGACGTAGTGGCATGGCTTTGTATGGATTTGAGGTATAGTAATTGAGGTGTATGGTTGTGAGAAGGCAAATTTGAGGCTTGACTAGTCAGTGTCCGCGGACTCGTCTGCCGGCATTTGAGGGTTCAGATTTTCCCATCATGACTGTAGATGCTCTTACTGCGGCCGCACGACACGACATCGAATCCAGGAAAATTTAAACGAAACTGGAGCTAGCGGAAGGATGGAAAAGCCTGAACCAATCTGGATCTGTAGACTGGGGTGTCATCCCGTGTGGCTTGGAGGAGGCAATGGCCGTACGCATTGAACTCCACCACTCCGGGGAGAACAACGCCCGGCCGGCGGCAGGATCTATCCGACACTACTCCATAGCATCGGCTCAACGGCCGCTCGGATCGTCTGGGGTTGGATCATCAAGGTTCCGGTAGCCGGAAAATCCCTCCTTTCCAATCAGCGGTCGGGCAGAATATGAATCTCACCGGGACCGGTGTGCCCGCCATGGGAAGGAGAGGGCTAGGGCCACCGAGGTCCATATCACGGACAAAATGGCGGCAGCGGAGGCGGCTGATGCGGCGGCGCAGGCGACCGCACAGAAGGAAGCCATTCGCGCCCACATTGTGAAGAAGCGGCACCGAAGGAACAGGCGCGACCTCGCGCAAGAGCATAATCGGCTGTCCGTGCCATGGTCGGACTGCCACCAAAGGAGGACAACAACGGCAAGGACGGCTCCGGCGAGAAGCAGATCTGGCTCGATCACAACTGCGTCTTCAACCGGTACTTCCGCAATAAGGACGGCAAGGGCGCTGGGAAGGGCAAGGGCAATTGTGGCTGATCTTCTCCACCATATCCAAACATGCCAAAATTTGGTAGTCCGATGGCATGTTTTAGTGATGTAGTAGCGGGACGATGTGTGTAATGCTACTAATGCATCGACGTAGTTGCATGGGTTTGTCTGGATTTTAGGTATGGTAATTTAGGTGTCCGGTTGTGAGAAGGAGAATTTGAGGCTTGACCGATCAGTGTCCTCGGGCGTGTCCACGGGCATTTCAGGGGTCAGATTTTCCCATTGCAGTCGTAGATACTCTTACTGCGGCCGCACGGCATGGCATCGAATATAGGCTAATTTACATGAAAGTGGAGCTAGCGGAAAGAAGGAAAAGCACCAGCAGCGCACGACATGAGAAGAAGAAACTGACAAATGGTCTAGGGAGCACAAGAAATGGCAACGATTTTTGTCGAACCGTCCATCGGCAGGCGCCGGGTAAGCTTCTAGTTGATGTGTTGCAGCTCTCAGCCCCTTGGGTTAGGGCATCTTTAAGGCGGACCCGTAAACCTCCCACAAATGTCCGGACCGTACTGTCTGGGCCGCCAAAGCCACCCAACATGGTCCAATATCAGTCTGTGGGGCGGCCCGTGATGGGCCTCTAACCCCTCGTTGGTTACCCCAAGTGGAAGGTGTAAGATGCAGTGTTGTGGAAGTTTTTCCCTTAGCAAAGATGCCAAGGATCGAATCCCCAGAGACTCCTAGGTTCAACAAGTAGGTGTCAACTGCTAACGGCGCGGATTAGCAATCAACGTGGACCTGCACACAGATACAAATAACTTTGCTCCCAACGAGTACAGAGAGGTTGTCAATCCCTCCGGCCTTGTAGTTTACAAAGGATTAAACGCAAATGATAGTAGTGATAGATAATGTTTGCAATAGTAAGTAAAAGCGTAAAGTAAATAGCGGATGTGATCAGTGATGGTAATATAGACCGGAGTCTCATGATGTTCACTAGTGATGTCTCTCTCCCAAAAGACGATAAAACAGCTATGTGAGGTAAACGAATTACAGCTGGGCAATTGACAGGACCACGAACGCAAACCAATGCTGACTACATTGCAAGAAAGGTTGAGGTTCAAAGCATGGGCGGTACGCCAAAGTAAGTAGACCGAAATCCATCAATATCTACTACTAATCATCTAACTTGAGATATCTATCCAGAACATCTCGCTGGTATTAAGTTGCGAGTCCCACCCATAGTGTAAACTCAAAGCAACAGACAACTGCTTTAAAAGACCTTTGCGTAAAGTAAACAATCCTTGCACCCGCGGGCACAAGCACCGTTTTTCCCCTTGTGGCAACAGCACATCCCCTAGACTCATGTTTCTGTCACTCAAACTAGTCATCGAGGGGCATGAACCCACAATCGAGCATAACGTTCCCTCTTGGAGTCACTACGTATTACTTGGCCAAAGCAATAAATAACAATGGAGAACATGCAAGAATTACTTATGAACATAAATATAAAAGAGGTAGATCAAATATATTACTCAAGAACAATCTGAACATAATCTCATAATCCATCGGATCCCAGCAAACTCATCATAGCAACAGCAGAAGGATTACATATGTGCCTCGATCATGTAGGGCAGCTCACGAGGACTAATTGGAGAAGCACAAGAACGGGAGGAGAACATCACATAGCTACTGGTCATGGACTCATGGTCCAAGGGAGACTACTCACAACTCATCCGGGAGGCGTCCATGGTGGTGGAGAAGCTCCCGATGGTGATCCTCCCCTCCGGCAGGGTGCCGGGAAGAGTTCTCCTGGTGCTCCCGATCTTGGAAGCGCCGGCGGCGGCGGAACAGAGATGAGATCGCGAAAAAGAGTTTCCGTCCCGAGGGTTTCGAAGGACGCTCTAAATATATGCCGAAGGGGGGCACCAGACGGGGCTCGGGGGGCCCAGGCGCCCCCCCCCCCCCCGGTGCGGCCCAGGGGGGCGTGCCGCCAGGGCGCCAGGAGCCCTGGTGCCCCCCCCCGGCTGTCCTTCGGGCGCAAGGTAGGTTCTGGAACGCTGATTTTTTATATAATTTTTCTGGATTTTTCCTGGCAGTTCTCGTAACGTGAAAACCTGAAATACAAAAATAGCCGAAAACAGAAACTGGCACCGGGGTGCACTGGATTAGTAGGTTAGTCCAAATTTGATCAAAAGTGTATGGAAGTGTATAAATATCATAGCAATATCACCCAAAAGTGGCATGGAGCAAGCAGAAATTATAGATACGTTTTGGACGTATCAACATCCCCAAGCTTAATTCCTGCTCGTCCTCGAGTAGGTAAATGATAACGAGAATAATTTCTGTGGTGACATGCTATTAACCATATAGGACTTTTTATAGTCATATGACAAAAGCTTACTGAGACAATGATTCTATAGTAATTAAGTTGCCTCATGAGAAAATCACAAATGACTGAAAGTTTTACAACATGACATTGAAGCATCAAAAAGATTTGCAATGAACATGATGTGCAAATATGATAAAGTGATATCTAGCTTGCCCCCTTTAGTGATGCAAAACATAAATGCAGGGGCACCTTCAAGGTTTAAGTGATGACTAGATACAATGATTTCAGAAATAACGATATCACAATCATGCAAAAGACAATGCTACTTTGGGACAATGCACATTACACTCAGAATGACAATCATGCTCTCAGTAGTTGGTGCTTTTAAAAGAAGGTGGAGACTCAACATAAAAGTAAAAGAATGGTTATGTGCTAGAGCTTTTTATTTTTTAAAACATAGAAGCAATTTTGTCAATGGTAGTAGTACTTCATATGTGTCATGCATAAGACATCCGATAAGTTGCAAGCCTCATGCATCGAATACCAATAGTGCTCGCACCTTGTCCTAATTAGCTCGGATTTCCATGGGTTATCATTGCATTACATATGTTTCAACCAAGTGTCACAAAGGGGTACCTCTATGCCACCTGTACAAAGGTCCAAGGAGATAAATCGCATTTGATTTCTCGTTTTTGATAGATCTCAACTTGAGGACATCCATACCGGGACAACATAGAAAATAGATAATGAACTCCTCTTCAATGCATAAGCATATTCTCATAAGAGATTGAGGATTAATGTCCAAGCTAAAACTTCCACCATGATGCATGGCTTTGGTTGGCGGCCCAATGTTCTTCTCTAACAATATGCATACTCAATCAACCCATGGCAAATCACCCTTACTTCAGACAAGACGAACATGCATAGCAACTCACATGATATTCAACAAAAGTGTGACAGTTGATGGCGTCCCCAGAAACATGGTTACCGCTCAGCAAGCAACTTATAAGAAATAAGATACATAGGCAACATATTCTTTACCACAATAGTTTTTAAGCTACTTTCCCATGACCTATGTATTGCAAAGTTAGTCTGCTTAGTACAGGTGGAGGTTAGCAAAAGACTGGGAGCGACCAACTAAGAGAGCAATGACGGTCATAATCATGCAGAGCGACAAAGCAATATTGAATCAGGCATGGAAGTTATATCGCTATTCAGAAATAAAAGATCATCAAGACTTGACAGACTTTCTTTACAATCTTAGATATGCGTGAGCATACGCCAAGTCAATTAAAATAAATTCTTGAAGGAAGATATTACTAAACCATACCACATCATAGGCAAACAAATCATGTTGGTATTCCAATAACACATTGGGAATCCCCCAGCTATTTGAGACTAACCATAAGAAAACCTGAACTACTAAGCGCCATTATGCACGTAGCATCTTTATCATAGACATATTAACCAATGCAACTGAAGCAAACTCTCTTAATAAGGTGAGCATGGTAATTAAAGATAGTTCAAGCAACCAACTAAACAAAAGCTCTTTGAAAAGATAAGCATGAATACTAAGAGCAGAGCATGATAGTAGCTATTTTAAAAGACGAAGAACACACACAGCAAAGATAGACATGAAAATTCTATGTTATGTTCTAGGTAGAAGTGGAGCGTGTTTCTCTCCCACATAGAGAACGCTGAGTTCCGACTCGTTATGAAAAACTAAAAAGAAAACTAAAAGCAAGACGCTCCAAGCATAGCACATAACATATGAAGTGATAAAAATATAGCGGAACGAAAGACGAACTGATAATGTTGATGGAGAAGGGGATGCACGGGGGCATCCCCAAGCTTAGACGCTTGAGTCTCCTTGAATATTTCTTGGGGGTGCACGGGGGCATCCCCAAGCTTGAGCGCTTGACACTCCTGAATCTTTTTATCATCTTCCCTCGCACACTTGAAAACTCCCTTCATACATAACTCATCATAATCTGATTAGCGAGGTTAGTACCCTTAATAAAATAATTATACCTTGCTGGAAATAAAGATATTCTTGAAGATCTACTGTTTCTCAAGATTGCCAAAAGGTTTTTGCAAAGAAAAAGCAAGCTCTTGGTTTGCAAAATGAAGGAAAGGCAAAACAGGACAGAATCTGTGAAAAACAGAACAACAGGTAGTAATTGATTTGTTCGGGGCACTTCTGCAACTCAAATAAAAAAACTCAGAACAGATGCACGAAAGACAATTATATAGAGAACGCTGTCGAAACAATTCAGACCAAAAAGATGAACTGGTGATTTTATATGAATTTTTCTATCCAAGGACAGAATCTGTTTCCTGGACAGCACCTCACAACTTTTGAACTTTCTAGCAATCAGAGGCTACACTTGGCACAAAATTGAAAAGTAAAGATACAATGATGGTGTTACTGTAGTAACAACATCAAGACCACTAAAAACTGAAATAACAAACTGAAAGCAAAGATGACAAGGGTTGTCTCCCTAGAGCTCTTTCTTTATAGCCATAAAGATAGGCTTAAGACTTTAATGATGCTCTCGTAGGAATAAGAGTTGAAGAACAAAAGAGAGCATCAAGAAGCAAATACCAAACACATTTAAGCGTAACATGCTTCCTATGCATAGGAATATTGGAATAGAATAATTCATTGAAGCACAAAGCAATAAGCATAGGAAGACAAAACAAGTGCAGCTTCAAAACCTTCAACATAAAGAGAGGGACTTTGATATTATTGAAATATCTATAAGCATATGTTCCCTTCTCATAATAATTTTCAGTGGGATCATGGATGAACTCAACAATATAACTATCACATAAGGCATTATTTCCATGATCCAAAAGCAGAGAAGTGTCATTACTCTTCATATAAGCAAAATCTTTCTTATTAGGAATAGTGAGAGTAAGACTATCATAACCATCATGGTAATCATTGTATTTAGGAGGCATATCATAATCATAATAAATTTTATCCTCAATAGTAGGTGGACTGAAAACATCATATTCATCATTGTAATCATCATATATAAGAAGCAAAGTATCATCAAAGTAAATTTTCTCTTCAAAAGTTGGGGGACTAAAAATATCATGTTCATCAAACGTGTCATCCCCAAGCTTAGAGCTTTCCATGTCATTAGCAATATTGATATTCAAAGAAAGCATACTAATAACATCATCACCATCATGATTGTTATGCAAATAATAAAGTTCCATAGGTTTTTTAATTTTCTCTTCAAACACATCATGTCCCAAAGCAAGGTAGAGCTTATAAAGCTCTCTCATATTTTTGTTGTTTTCCATTAAGCAAAACTAGTGAAAAGACATAAAGAAAACTGAAAGGTAAACTAACAAGACTAAAAGCAAAGGTAAAAGATAGCATGCAACTCCCCTATCCTGAAGAGTGGAGTCCCCGGCAACGGCGCCAAGAAAAACTCCTTGATGGGCCTCTAACCCCTCGTTCGTTACCCCAAGTGAAAGGTGTAAGATGCAGTGTTGTGGAAGTTTTTCCCTTAGCAAAGATGCCAAGGATCGAATCCCCAGAGACTCCTAGGTTCAAAAAGTAGGTGTCAACTGCTAACGGCGCGGATTAGCAATCAACGTGGACCTGCACACAGATACAAATAACTTTGCTCCCAACGAGTACAGAGAGGTTGTCAATCCCTCCGGCCTTGTAGTTTACAAAGGATTAAACGCAAATGATAGTAGTGATAGATAATGTTTGCAATAGTAAGTAAAAGCGAAAAGTAAATAGCGGATGTGATCAGTGATGGTAATATAGACCGGAGTCTCATGATGTTCACTAGTGATGTCTCTCTCCCAAAAGACGATAAAACAGCTATGTGAGGTAAACGAATTATAGCTGGGCAATTGACAGGACCACGAACGCAAACCAATGCTGACTACATTGCAAGAAAGGTTGAGGTTCAAAGCATGGGCGGTACGCCAAAGTAAGTAGACCGAAATCCATCAATATCTACTACTAATCATCCACCTTGTAAAAGAACTTTGCGTAAAGAACTCTGCGTAAAGTAAACAATCCTTGCACCCGCGGGCACAAGCACCGTTGTTTTCCCCCTTGTGGCAACAGCACATCCCCTAGACTCATGTTTCTGTCACTCAAACTAGTCATCGAGGGGCATGAACCCACAATCGAGCATAACGTTCCCTCTTGGAGTCACTACGTATTACTTGGCCAAAGCAATAAATAACAACGGAGAACATGCAAGAATTACTTATGAACATAAATATAAAAGAGGTAGATCAAATATATTACTCAAGCACAATCTGAACATAATCTCATAATCCATCGGATCCTAGCAAACTCATCATAGCAACAGCAGAAGGATTACATATGTGCCTCGATCATGTAGGGCAGCTCACGAGGACTAATTGGTGAAGCACAAGAACGGGAGGAGAACATCACATAGCTACTGGTCATGGACTCATGGTCCAAGGGAGACTACTCACAACTCATCTGGGAGGCGTCCATGGTGGTGGAGAAGCTCCCGATGGTGATCCTCCGCTCCGGCAGGGTGCCGGGAAGAGTTCTCCTGGTGCTCCCGATCTTGGAAGCGGCGGCGGCGGCGGAACAGAGATGAGATCGCGAAAAAGAGTTTCCGTCCCGAGGGTTTCGAAGGACGCTCTAAATATATGCCGAAGGGGGGCACCAGACGGGGCTCGGGGGGCCCAGGCGCCCCCCCGGCGCGGCCTAGGGGGGGCGCCACCAGGGCGCCTGGAGCCCTGGTGGCCCCCCCCCCCCGGCTGTCCTCCGGGCGCAAGGTAGGTTCTGGAACGCTGATTTTTTATATAATTTTTCTGGATTTTTCCTGGCAGTTCTCGTAACGTGAAAACCTGAAATACAAAAACAGCCGAAAACAGAAACTGGCACCGGGGTGCACTGGATTAGTAGGTTAGTCCAAATATGATCAAAAGTGTATGGAAGTGTATAAATATCATAGCAATATCACCCAAAAGTGGCATGGAGCAAGCAGAATCTATAGATACGTTTTGGACGTATCAGCCCGGACATGATTTCTCTCACAAAACGGAGACAAAAGTCGGGGAGCTTTACGGGAGTACGGACAGGCAAAATGTACGAAGCCGACACCTCATGCCCACCCAAAACTGTTCTAGGACCCCACGACTCCATCCCCCTCATTTTCTATCCTTCCTTCAATATCTCTTGCCGTCGCCGCCGCTCCACCACCCCGGCCACCACGCCACACCCCTGCCAGAAATCTTCGTCTCCGTCACCTACGACGATCAAGTAGGGCTCCCCGCCACTTCTCCTACTTCTCCGTTCAACCCCATGTCCTCCTACCGCCCACCATGTACCATCCTCTCCCGTGTCGGGTAACTGTTCGATGAATCACCGGAGCTAAAAACAGTTGTCCCTTCTATTTTGTAGCAATGGATTCTGATTTGGAGTGCATATACGAGTAGTATGTTGTATCGTCCGATGGCTCGTCAGACGAGGAGTTGTACTCCGATGAGACGGTGATGATGTGTGCGGTCCTTGAAGCCGCGGAGCGTGCATAGGAGCATGTTCCTAATTTCAAGGGGTCGATCAAGGGTCATCGAGTGCTCAGTCGCAATAGGGCGCGCAAGCATTTGACACTGATGGCCGACTACTTTGCCCCCGATGCACCATTCGCTAACCATTTTCACCAGCCTTTTCGGATGCGCGGGACTGTCTTCGATCGTTTGTACGATGGCGTCCCTTCCTACGATGACTACTCCATCCTGAAGAGGGACGCCATGGGAACGATTGGCTTCTCTAGTTACCAGAAGTGCATGACTGCACTCTGAATGCTCGTAGATGGCATGGCCACTGATTCGTGGGACGAGTGCCTACGGATGTCTTAGAGCACATGCGGAGATGCCATGGTCAGGTTTGCAACTGTTCTGGTCGAGGTGTTCAGACCTCAGTACCTGAGAGAACCAATTGTGGCAGACATGGAGGGGCTCCTGGCAATCTCAGAAGCAAGAGGATGGCCACGTTTGCTTGCATCTCTTGACCATATGGATTGAAAATGGAAGAACTTCCGAAGGCTTTACAAGGGCAATATCACGGTCATGTTAAGATGCCCACCATCATTCTTGAAGCAGTTGCATCACGGGATCTTTGGATTTGGCACGCTTTCTTTGGCATGCCCGGGTCTCAAATGACATCAATGTGCTACAATGATCGTCGTTATTTGCGATGCTAACTGAAGGAACAGCTCCTCCTTGCCACTATACTGTCAATGGACATGAGTACAACATGTGCTACTATCTGGATGATGGTATCTATCCTCCATGGGCTACCTTAGTCAACACCATCTCAAACCCAGTTGGCCAGAAAATTGCTCACTTTGCCTAAAGACAAGAAGCGGTTAGAAAAGATGTTGAGAGGGCATTTGGAATTCTTTAGGCCCGTTTTGCAATTGTTTGTGGACCTTCAAAAAAATAGGATCCGGAGACCTTGTTGTGTGATCACGCACAACATGATCGTCGAAGATGAGGATGACAATGATGCCGCAGCTCTGGAATTTGAGGACATGGGTCCTATCCAACTTCTAGACCAGAATCCAAACACATTTAAGGAGTTTATTCAAATGCATCAACAAATTCGGCATCGACCAACTCATGAACAGATGAAGGAAGATCTAATTGAGCATCAGTAGACGATGAAAGGGGACAACAATGTTGGGATGTTGATGTCTACTACACGCTTCTATTCCTGTAGACAGTGTTGGGCCTCCAAGAGCAGAGGTTTGTAGGACAGCAGCAAATTTCCCTTAAGTGAGTAACCCAAGGTTTATCGAACTCAGGGAAGTGGAGGTTGAACGTACCCCTTTCAAGCAACCCTGCAATCAAGATACAAGAAGTCTCTTGTGTCCCCAACACACCTAATACACTTGTCAGATGTATAGGTGCACTAGTTCGGCGAAGACATGTTAAATGGCAAGTGATATGGATGGCAAAAGATGTATTTGTAAATCTGAAATAAAAATGGCAGCAAGCAAACATGTAACAAAACTGAAAGTCAACGGTGTTCAATTGATGAAAACAAGGCCTAGGGATCATACTTTCACTAGTGGACTCTCTCAACTTCTCTAACTTAATCAATCAAACACTACTTCACCAAAGCATATATTGTAATTGTTTCTCCAAACCCATTCCTAGGGACCAAAGTAGGATGAGATTGCGTAGGGCTACAAAATCACACCTTAAAGTCTATCGTTCCTATCCCGGGCACCCCACGCTGTCACTTTGAGCCCCCAAGATTGTACTAAACAAACACCACAACATATTCCCTGATTAGTTCTTTCCATTGACATACACGGCACCCACAATGTCACCTTGGCACCATGCAGTTTGTAAAGCACACCTCAAGAAACCTCATGATTCCAGTATTAAATCACACATAAGAACAAATTCATGATAAATAATACCACTTGAGAGACATCATACTCATTACATATGGAAAAATAGCATCCGATCAATCTACATTAACAAAGCTCATGATCACTACAAGATCACATCATGGAAGAGAGAGATAACCACATAGCTACACGTACAAGCCCTCAGTCCCGGAGAAGACTACTCACATGGCCATGGTGAGCAAGAGATTGATGGTGGTGTCGATGGAGAGGTGCAGCCCGGAGAGGAGGAGGCGGCCGGCGGCAGCCGTGGCGGCGGCGGCAGCCCTCCGGGGCGGCGGCGGCCCTAGGGGCAGCGGCTCCTTGGCCCCCCTTCTTCCTTGTGGATGGTGCTGCAATGGTGCTGGTCCTCCCCTCCAAGACGGCGGCCTGGGAGGAGGAAAATTCGTGGCGTTTGGTGACCTAGGTTTCCTCTCTTTATATAGACTCTCGGATTCCCGTCATCAGATTTTGGGCTTCAGTAAAACGGGCTTTTCTCGGCCGTCCGGACTCCGATTTGGACGAATTTTATATCCAGAGGCATCCTCTCGAAATTCCCCACAACTTTCGCAACTAGGCTTTTTCCGTTTGACGTCGTCCTCAGGCAGGAACGTGACCATCTTCTAAAAACATTCTCAGACAGATTTCAGGAAAGTCATAGTCCCACTCCAATACGACTCCTTTTGCGTTTTTGTCAATTTCCAAGTAATTCCTACACAATAAAGTGTAAAACAAGAACATTGTGCACTTTTGCAACTATTAGTAAGTTAGTCCAATAAATGCTTAAAAAGATAGAAAACTTTGATAGAAACATGAGACAATGATGCAAAACAAGCATGGCACAAGCAAAAATTATGGATACGTTTGGAACGTATCAACATCCCCAAGCTTAATTCCTACTTGTCCTCGAGTAGGTAGAATTATAACATAGATAATTTTTGAGGTGACATGCTACTAACACAATCTTGATCAAGTAATAAGGTAAATCATATGGACTGAAATAAAATGAACCAAACCAATTGACTATAGTTGGAAGCAAGTAAACAATGAATAACCAAGTAAATCATCTAAGTAAATTCCTTTCATGAATAATAAATTTGAAGACATGAAACTATGAAGTTTAGCACAACTTTTAGCCCCAAAGGAGTTCTCTCATCAAAAGCATTCTAGCCAACACAAAGGATGATAAAGTTTCAGCGATGCTTTCCACTTTTCAACATATTTATCTCATGGATAAGTTCAATGCACAAGGATTATATATAACTAAGTAGAAATTTTGAACATAATCAACTTGAACCCAGGGTTAACACTAGATGCTTGCTTATGGTGGAGGAAGAAGATTAGAACATAGGAAAACTGACTCAACATTTAAAAGTAAAAGATAGGCCCTTCGCAGAGGGAAGCAGAGATTACTCATGTGCTAGAGCTTTTTATTTTTGAAAACATAGAGATATAAAAGCAATTTTGAGAGATGTATGCTTATGTCAACGAATGGTAATAAACAATGCACTACTACTCATGCCAAACAGAACTTAAGAGCGGCTCCCATAGAAGAATGATAACACTCCCCTTTCTCCTTTGTTTATCACTAGCCAAAGTTTGTCTGATTTCTCAGGTACGATGTGTGAAGGAGGTTTTTGATATTGATATTGATGACATGTAAAGTGGGCTGGGCATACCCTTTTGCCCGCTTTTTTTTGCAAAATTAAGGACATGCACATTATTCATGCACGTCAGGGGTCGTTCTGTCCAACACAAGTAATAATAAACTGTCTACCACTTCCTCATGAGCTAAAACAGAGACACAAATAAGGATAAATTTTGAAGGTTTTAAAGGTAGCACATGAGCAATTTACTTGGAATGGCTATTAAATACCATGCATATAGGTAGGTATGGTGGACACATATGGCAGAATTTTGGCTATGGAATTTGGACGCACGAGCAGCATTCCTGCTCAGCACAGAGTTTTTGGTTTAGCAAGTTTTTAGCAAGCACATGTTAACCGGTACAAGAGAATTATAACATCCTTTCAGCATAATTATAAGACTTCTACACTGTCTTCCTTGTCAACCATCTGGCTTCTAAAAAGAGAACAAGAACTTTAAAACTACCAATGGTGAAAAACTAAACAATTGCAAACTTCAAATGTATTTCTTCACTAATAAGACTTTATTAAATGATCTACATGTTTAGGCATCACTACTTAATTTCTCAAAACAATTGATAGGGATCAAGTTACTCAATGATCTTCAAGACTATGCAAGCTTTTTATTCTTTGCACCACGGCCACACTTGGCATTTACTTTACCAACATATTATTTAGCAATTCAAACCAATTCAACTCTCCAAAAAGATATAAGTGAAGCAAGAGAGTACTTTCTATAAAAGAACTAATAGCTCTGAACATGATATGAAATAAAAACAAGAGCTAGAAGCATATAACAAGGTAGCTAAAACACTCAAAAATATATAAGTGAAGAACATGAGTGTTTCATGAAAAAGCGGAGCGTGTCTCTCTCCCAAATAAGAATGATCAGATGCAACTTATTTAAGACCAGCAAAGAAAACAAAACAAAACTGAAAACAAAACAAAAAGACGCTCCAAGAATAACACATAATGGGCAAAGGAATAAAAATATAGTGACACGAGGAGAACCTGGTGATTGTTAATGAAGAAGTGGATGCCTTGGGCATCCCCAAGCTTAGATGCTTGGGACTTCTTGAATATTTCTTGGTGGTTCCTTCGGCATCCCCAAGCTTGAGCATTTGTCCCTCCTTGATCTTCTCTCATATTTCCCTACACGCGCACTTGAAAACTCCCTTCACACAAAACTTCTCATAAAATCATTAGAAGGGTTAGTGCATTAAATAAATTCAACCACTTTGATTCACTTGCCAAATCCTACAAACTTGTTTTTGACATTAGCTACTGTTACATAACCTTAATTGTGGCTCTCCACAACTAGAAAACCCAACTTAACGCTCGTAAAATAGGCAATGCAAAATATAGGCAGAATCTGTCAAATCTGAACAGCCAGCAAAGATGATTTTTTTCGAGGCACTTATGGACTTTTAATCAAAAATCTTAAAACTAATGAAAGGTAGGCAACTAGCCTCATCTTACTCACAAAAAATTTCAGATCCAAATCACGTTCTGGCTGAGAGAAAGATTTTTTACGGTGAAGCACATCGAATCTGTTTTTTGACAGCAAGATAAAACTTTTTGATCACCTCTCAATTAGAGGCTACTCTTGGCACAAACACGAAATAGAAAGGATACAAAGGAGTCATTACAGTAGCAACAACATCCTTGAATCAAAAAAGCAAAAGAAAACTGAAAGCAAATAAATGTGGGTTGTCTCCCAAAAGCACTTTTGTTTCATGCCTTTAAGTTAGGCATAGTGATTTTTTTAAGCAACTCTCACAAAGATAATAATTGAAGCATATAAGAGAGCATCATGAAGCATATATAAAACATATTTAAGTCTAACATACTTCCTATGCATGGAAATATTGTAAGAAAATAAATTATTGAAGCATAAAGCAACTAGCATAGGAAGGCAAAGCAAGCATAACTTCAAAATATTCACCATAAAGAGAGGAAACTTCTTATTATGAAGATATTTAGAACCATGTCTCCCTCTCTCATTATAAATTTCAGTGGCATCATGGATGAACTCAACAATATAACTATCACATAAGGCATTATTTCCATGATCCAAAAGCATAAAAATATCATTACTCTTCATATAAGCAAAATCTTTCTTATTAGGAATAGTGAGAGTAAAGCAATCATAACCATCATGGTAATCATCATATTTAGGAGGCATATCATAATCATAATAAATTTTATCCTCAATAGTAGGTGGACTAAAAAGCTCACATTTATCATTGTAATCATCATATATAGGAAGCAAAGTATCATCAAAGTAAATTTTCTCTTCAAAAGTTGGGGGACTAAAAATATCATGTTCATCAAACGTGTCATCCCCAAGCTTAGAGCTTTCCATGTCATTAGCAATATTGATTAAAAAACATACTAATAACATCACCACCATCATTATTGTTATGCAAATAATAAAGTTCCAAAGGTTTTTTAATTTTCTCTTCAAACACATTATGTCCAAGTTCAAGGTAGAGCTTATAAAGCTCTCTCATATTTTTGTTGTTTTCCATTAAGAAAAACTAGTGAAATAAAAACAAGAAACAAAAAGATTTAATTGCAAGATATAGAGAAGGTACCTTCACTTACCTCACCTCCCCGGCAACGGCGCCAGGAATAGCTTGATGTCTACTACACGCTTCTATTCCTGTAGACAGTGTTGGGCCTCCAAGAGCAGAGGTGTGTAGGACAGCAGCAAATTTCCCTTAAGTGAGTAACCCAAGGTTTATCGAACTCAGGGAAGTGGAGGCTGAACGTACCCCTTTCAAGCAACCCTGCAATCAAGATACAAGAAGTCTCTTATGTCCCCAACACACCTAATACACTTGTCAGATGTATAGGTGCACTAGTTCGGCGGAGAGATGTTAAATGGCAAGTGATATGGATGGCAAAAGATGTATTTGTAAATCTGAAATAAAAATGGCAGCAAGCAAACATGTAACAAAACTGAAAGTCAACGGTGTTCAATTGATGAA
This sequence comes from Secale cereale, assembly GCA_902687465.1. NCBI lineage: Eukaryota > Viridiplantae > Streptophyta > Magnoliopsida > Poales > Poaceae > Secale > Secale cereale. The sequence continues at coordinate 75,205,379 of LR738713.1, forward strand.
AACAAGGCCTAGGGATCATACTTTCACTAGTGGACTCTCTCAACTTCGCTAACTTAATCAATCAAGCACTACTTCACCAAAGCATATATTGTAATTGTTTCTCCAAACCCATTCCTACGGACCAAAGTAGGATGAGATTGCGTAGGGCTACAAAATCACACCTTAAAGTCTATCGTTCCTATCCCGGGCACCCCACGCTGTCACTTTGAGCCCCCAAGACTGTACTAAACAAACACCACAACATATTCCCTGATTAGTTCTTTCCATTGACATACACGGCACCCACAATGTCACCTTGGCACCATGCAGTTTGTAAAGCATACCTCAAGAAACCTCATGATTCCAGTATTCAATCACACATAAGAACAAATTCATGATATATAATACCACTTGAGAGACATCATACTCATTACATATGGAAAAATAGCATCCGATCAATCTACATTAACAAAGCTCATGATCACTACAAGATCATATCATGGGAGAGAGAGATAACCACATAGCTACACGTACAAGCCCTCAGCCCCGTAGAAGACTACTCACACATGGCCATGGTGAGCAAGAGATTGATGGTGGTGTTGATGGAGAGGTGCAGCCCGGAGAGAAGGAGGCCGCCGGTGGCAGCCGTGGCGGCGGCGGCAGCCCTCCGGGGCGGTGGCGGCCCTCGGGGCGGCGGCGGCCCTAGGGGGAAGCGGCTCCTTGGCCCCCCTTCTTCCTTGTGGATGGTGCTGCAATGGTGCTGGTCCTCCCCTCCAAGACGGCGGCCTGGGAGGAGGAAAATTCGTGGCGTTTGGTGACCTAGGTTTCCTCTCTTTATATAGACTCTCGGATTCCCGTCATCAGATTTTGGGCTTCAGTAAAACGGGCTTTTCTCGGCCGTCCGGACTCCGATTTGGACGAATTTTATATCCAGAAGCATCCTCTGAAAATTCCCCACAACTTTCGAAACTAGGCTTTTTCCGTTTGACGTCGTCTTCGGGCCGGAACGTGACCATCTTCTAAAAACGTTCTCAGACAGATTTCAGGAAAGTCAGAGTCCTACTCCAATACGACTCCTTTTGCGTTTTTGTCAATTTCCAAGTAATTCCTACACAATAAAGTGTAAAACAAGAACATTGTGCACTTTTGCAACCATTAGTAAGTTAGTCCAATAAATGCTTAAAAAGATAGAAAACTTTGATAGAAACATGAGACAATGATGCAAAACAAGCATGGCACAAGCAAAAATTATGGATACGTTTGGAACGTATCAGATGTGATATTTGAACCCTTTTAAATTGGAACTAGTGCCGCATGCGGTTATTTGAACATATGTACCCTTTGCATGCATCTACTTGATTGTGTGTATTAGGAAAAAACGGAAGGTCGGATGTATGCGACTATGGTTGGATGACTGCCTCCCGCATCTATGTCCACGGACTGGCCCCCCTGTCCATGGACGGATGCAGGAGGAAATTTGCGGCTTGCCGTTGAAGATGCCTTTACACTACCACCGTCTCATCCCTTCCCCTCGTCACGTGCCGAGGTAGGTTGTGTCCATTTGGTGCCAAATCAATTAAGGGTATCTCCAAGGTGGACCCTCAAACCTTCGCTATATGTCCGTACCACACTGTCTGGATCATTTTTATCGTCCAACGAGGACCAGCATATGTCCGTTTAGCAGTCCGGACATACAAATTCCTATGTACAAAGAAAAAAGTGGGGGCGTTTTGCCGAAGTCTGCACATGCACTTGACGAATCACACGCATTGTCCCCTCTTCTCTTCCTCCTCCCAACAACACATGCATGGTTCCCTCTCCTCTCTCTCCTCTCAACTGGATACAAAACCACAAATATCTCACTACATGCATGGTCCCCACCTATTTCTTTTTCTCTCGACCATATACTTTGTGATTAGCATTGG
>LR738713.1:75207315-75233421 GCA_902687465.1 Secale cereale
CCCCCCCCCATCATGTCCGCGGATCATGTCCATACATAAAAACAGGCATATACCGGAGAGATTTCAGGTCGTCCTTGGATATGCCCTAAGATCATCTATGGTCGGGCCTCTCATACCTGTCTCCAACGTCTGGGGAGGTCGTTCGACCGCTGACCGGCCAAAAAAATCGACCCAACAGGACCTCTCAAACCGCACACAAATGTCCGGGCTGACCTGCACCCCTCATATCCAGCCCAAATCTATGGCGGATATGAAGGAAATATGCCCTAGAGGCAATAATAAAGTCGTTATTTATATTTCCTTATATCATGATAAATGTCTTTTATTCATGCTAGAATTGTATTAACCGAAAACTTGATACATGTGTGGACACATAGACGAAACACAGTGTCCCTAGGAAGCCTCTACTAGACTAGCTATTTAATCAAAGATGGTTGAGTTTCCTAACTATAGACATGTGTTGTCATTTGATTAACGGGATCACATCATTAGGAGAATGATGTGATGGACAAGACCCATTCGTTAGCTTAGCTTTTTGATCGTTCAGTTTTACTGCTATTGCTTTCTTCATGTCAAATACAAGTTCCTCCGACTATGAGATTATGCAACTCCCGGATACCGGAGGAATGCCTTGTGTGCTATCAAATGTCACAACATAATTGGGTGATTATAAAGATGTTCTACAGGTATCTCCGAAGGTGTTTTTTTGGTTGGTATAGATCGAGAATAGAATTTGCCACTCCGAGTATCGAAGAGGTATCTCTAGGCCCTCTCGGTAATGCACATCATAAGAAGCCTTGCAAGCAATGTGACTAATGAGTTAGTTATGATATGATGCATTACGGAACAAGTAAAGAGACTTGCCGGTAATGATATTTAACTAGGTATGAAGATACCGACGATCGAATCACGGGCAAGTAACATACCGATAACAAAGAGAATAACGTATGTTGACATTACGGTTTGACCGATAAAGATCTTCGTAGAATATGTGGGAACCAATATGAGCATCCAGGTTCCGATATTGGTTATTGACAGGAGAAGTGTCTCGGTCATGTCTACATAGTTCTCGAACCCATAGGGTCCGCACGCTTAACATTCGATGACGATTTGTATTAAGAGTTATGTGTTTTTGGTGACCGAAGATTGCTCCGAGTCCCAGATGAGATCACGGACATGCCAAGGAGTCTTATGTAATGCCCCAGATGTGACACTTTCCAATTATGACAATATATGAAACTTTGACTTCATCAATTCCATTCTGGGCTCTTCTTTCATTTCGGGTTTCTTCGTTTTGTTGTGTGCCTGTCTGCATTTCATCTATGTCATGTTGTCATGTGCATTGCATTGCATTTGTGTTGTCACTTGCACCCGGTTCCACTCGTCTCTTCCCGTTGTCCGTTTTGAGTTCCAACGCTCACACACGTGCCCGTGGCATCCCCAAATCCTTCTTTCGTGTGTGGCCATGTCACATTTCCGGAATGACGTGAGACTTGTCGTGCGATGTTGTTTTGGTACGTGTAGGCCGCCTGTCAAGTTTCGTCGTGTTTGGAGTTCGTTTGGTACTCCAATGGTTAACCTAGTGGGCTAAAGGAACCTCTTCTTTAAGGCCCAAGACCCCCTCCACAACAGCCCACAAACCCAGCACAACCCTTCCCATCATCTCGGTCGTTGAATTGTGATCGTGTGGCCGAAAACCGCACCCCATTTGGAGTCTCCTAGCTCCCTATGCCTATAAAAACGTCCACACCCCTCCATTTTTGGGCGAAACCCTAGCTCCTCTCCTCCCACGCCGCCGGACACGTCCAACCCGGCCGGACGTGTCCGACTCGCGCCCCGCCGCCACGTGGCAGCTCCTTACTGGTCGCCGCCCTCGCCCACATCACCGCCCCGCCGCAGACCGCTCGGCCCACGGCGGGCCCGCTCCCAGGCCGCGCCGGGCCCGTGCCCCTTCGTCCCGCACTGCGCCGCCGCCCGCCGGTGCTCAGCACCGCGCCGCCATCGAAAACTCTTCTATTCGGTTAGTGGCAAGATAACCCCTACATCACCCAGTAACTGGGGAGGTAGTTCGGGAGTATTGCCATAGCTTGTATAGAAGATGCGTTTCGAAGGTCCGAGGTAGACGGTTTCCGGAAATAGCTGGTTATGTGTTGAAGGATGGATACAGCTGGATGTAGGATTAGAGTTGAGTGCGCGATGCTTCCCCTGTATCCCCAACACCTGATTGCATAACAGGAAACTTTCGGAAATTAATAGGTGGGTTCATCTAGTAGCTCGTAGGCATTCTTCCAACGAGTGCATGATATGGAGTTCGGGGTTCTACATCGAGTGAAGTGGTTTAATGGGCGTTGTTCCGATCGGGAGTTGCATCTTAAAGGGTCCATGGTTATGCTGATCCGAGGATTGCAAAACCCTTTTGTAACACGTTCCATAAGCTTTCAGCACGAATATGTCGAACGAAGCTTCTATCTTGTATTTGTTCTATCTGTTCCTTGTTGTTTTTTATTACCTTTTGTTCTCCCAAGTGGCTTCTCGTGAAGATTGTTGTATCATTAAACTGTGGATGACATTCGTTCATTTTTTGTTAGAATGTTCTTGTGAAGACTTACGTTGCAATTTCTAGCCGTTGATTCAGCCTATATATTTTTCTCAATCAATGGCTAATAGTTGTCATCTCATTCAGGATGGCTCCTAAAAGGGTTCCCAACGCTAACCCAGAGGGTGAAGAAGTTCCTGATCGTCCTCCTTCCCTTCCTCCTCCGTCTGAGGCCTGGAGTGCAATTATGCAAGCGACAAACCAGAACACCCAGATGCTTATGCAAATGATGTAGAACATTCAAGCAAATCAAGCAAATCAAGGTGTTCATGGGAACCAAGGCTAAGGCAATTTGTTCAACCAACCTCACTTTGCTACACTCAACCAGTTCCTGGCAAACCAACCAAAGGCATTCAGTTACTGTGTGGACCCTCTAGATGCTGAAGACTGGATAACAGATATCAAGAAGCATTTCGAGTGCAGTAACGTGAGTCCTGAGGACTATGTGAAGTTTGCCGCCTTCCAACTCAAGGACCAAGCCGCTGATTGGTGGCAGCAGTACAAAGATTCCAGAGAGGGACGTGAAATCTCGTGGGATGACTTTTGCAAGAATTTTCGCTCTCACCACGTTCCAACAAGTGTCATCGAAGGTATGCGTGAGCAATTCCGCAACCTAAAGCAAGGCTCAATGTCTTTTTATCAATATAATGTCAAGTTCCAGAACCTTGCCCGCTATGCCAAGCAAGACATCCCAGATGCCAAGAGCAAGATTTATCAGTTCCGTGGTGGTCTAAAGGATGAACTCCAACTAGCTCTCACCTTGTTCGAGCCTGATGAATTTGATCAATTCTATAACATGGCACTTAAGCAAGAGGCAGCCCAGCTCAAGATGGAAGCTTCCAAAAAGAGGATCAGAGACGATGTTCACTCCTCCTCTTCTTCCCAAGTGGTCGCAGAGCAACAAAAGTTTTGGCTTCCACCTCCTCCAGTGACCCAACCTCCCAACAACAACTACAAGCATTCTGGTGGCTGTGGTTTCTCCCACACACACATCCAAGGCAATCAATCCAAGTCACAGTACCAAGCTCCAAGACCGAGTGTTCCTCCTCCTCGTCCAGCTTCTGAGGTCACTTGCTACAAGTGCGGTCTGAAGGGTCATTATTCCAACAAGTGCACCAACCCAAGGCACCTTCCGCCTCCTCCACCTGTCAGTACTACTATTGTCAAGCACAATCCCAAGCATGCAAGAGTGAACCTGATGAGTGCAGCTGAAGCAGAAAATTCTTCTGATGTGATAATTGGTAATCTTCCAGTTAACTCTATTCCTGCAAAGGTCTTGTTTGATTCTGGTGCATCACTTTCCTTCATGTCATGTCCATTTGCATCTAAGAATAACGTGGGCACAGTGGACTTGCCAAAGAGGTTATCTGTTATTTCTCCGGGTAAACACATGACTTCCACCTCAAAGGCTCTGGATGTATCTATTCGTATGGGTGATTACCGCTTTCTGGCTTCTCCGGTTGTTCTCGGAAACTCCGACATTGATCTTATTCTTGGGATGGATTGGCTTTCTCAGCATGATTCTCACATTGATTGTGCAAATAAGGAAGTCAAGCTTACTCATCCTGACGAAGACGTGATTATCTTCGCCTCTCGAGATAACAGAATCAGGCTATTCTCTCTCAATGACAAGGGCTAGATTAATGCCATCTCTCAAATTCCGGTGGTCAATGAATATGAAGATGTTTTCCCTGAAGAGCTTCCAGGCATGCCTCCGCATCGTCAAGTTGAATTCATCATTGAACTCGAGCCCGGTACCGAGCTGGTATGTCGGCATCCGTACAAGCTTTCCCCTGAAGAGTTGAAGGAGCTGAAGAGACAACTCGATGAGCAAGAGCGTATGGGTCTAATAAGGCCTAGCACTTCTCCTTGGGGCTGTGGTGTTCTATTTGTCAAGAAGAAGGATGGCACGGAGCGTCTTTGCGTTGATTACCGGCCATTGAACAAGAAGATAATAAAGAACAAGTATCCGCTCCCCAACATCAATGAATTGTTCGAGCAGCTCAAAGGAGCAAAAGTGTTCTCAAAGCTCGATCTCCGGATGGGTTATCACCAGATCTGTATCCGTGAAGAAGATATTCACAAGACTGCATTCAGAACAAGCTACAGCTCCTACGAATACACAGTCATGTCTTTTGGCCTCGCAAATGCTCCACCGACCTTCTCGAGGATGATGCACTACATATTCAACCCCTACACCAACGAATTCGTTCTCGTCTATCTGGATGACATCTTGGTATTCTCCAAAAATGAAGAGGATCATGCCAAGCACCTCCGTCTGGTTCTCGACAGACTCCGTGAACATAAGTTCTATACCAAGTTCTCCAAGTGTGAATTCTGGCTCGATAAGGTCTTATATCTTGGCCATATCATCTCTGCTGACGGTATTGCTGTCAACCCCGAGAAAGTTGAAGCGATTGTCAACTGGGAACCCCCTCAGAACGTCAAGCAACTCCGAAGCTTCCTGGGTCTTGCTAGCTATTGCAGAAGGTTCATTGAGAACTTCTCCAAGATTGCCAAGCCTCTCTCCAACTTGCTGCAGTAGAATGTCAAGTACAACTGGTCTCCAGATTGTGATGTGGCATTTAAAACACTCAAAAAAAGCTCATCTCTGCTCCGGTTCTTACTCCTCCGGATGAGTCCAAGCCCTACGAAGTATTTTGTGATGCTTCTCTTCAAGGACTTGGTGGTGTGCTAATGCAAGACAAGAAAATTGTGGCATACACTTCTCGTCAATTGAAGCCAAATGAGAAGAAATACCCCACACATGATCTCGAGCTAGCAGCAGTCGTACATGCCTTGATCACGTGGAGACACCTCCTGTTGGGCAGAAAAGTGGACATCTACACCGAGCACAAGAGCTTGAAGTACACCTTCACACAGCCGAACCTAAACCTTCGCCAGACTCGTTGGGTTGAGATGATCCAAGAGTATGATCCAAGCATCGAATACACACCTGGCAAGGCCAATGTCATTGCAGATGCCTTGAGCAGAAAGGCATATTGCAACAGTCTCCTTATCAAGCCGTTTCATCCTGAGCTTTGTGAGTCTTTCAGGAAGCTCAACCTCCAAATTGTTCCGCAAGGCTTTCTTGCAAATCTTCAAGTTGCTCTTACCTTGGAAGATCAGATCCGTGAGGCCCAACTCAGTGATGCTATGGTGCAGAAAGGGAAACATGGTATTGCGAAGGGTACTCCCAAATACAAGTGCTATCGCGTTGATGAGAAAGACACCTTGTTCTTTGAGGACAGACTTGTGGTTCCCAAGGGTGATCTTAGGAAGCTCATAATGAACGAAGCACATGACTCCCTCCTCTCCATTCATCCCGGAAGTTCCAAGATGTACCAAGACCTCAAGAAATCTTACTGGTGGACTCGCATGAAAAGGGAGATTGCCCAATTCGTGAATGAATGTGATGTCTGCAGAAGAGTGAAGGCAGACCATCAACGTCCAGCCGGTCTCCTCCAACCTCTTCCTATTCCCGAGTGGAAATTCGACCACATTGAAATGGATTTTGTCACTGGATTTCCCAAGTCCAAGAAGGGGAATGATGCTATCTTTGTTGTGATTGACAAGCTAACCAAAGTAGCTCACTTCCTTCGAGTCAAAGAATCCATCAATGCAGCTCAGCTGTCAGAGTTGTACACTTCCAGAATTGTGTCATTACATGGCATTCCTCAAGTTATCTCCTCAGACCGTGGAAGTTTGTTCACATCCAAGTTCTAGGACTCCTTTCAGTCAGCCATGGGCACTAAGATCCGTTTCAGCACTGCGTTTCACCCTCAGACTAGTGGTCAAGTCGAAAGAGTGAACCAGATCCTTGAAGACATGCTCAGAGCTTGTGTCATCTCTTTTGGCATGAAGTGGGAAGATTGTCTCCCGTTTGCCGAGTTCTCGTACAACAACAGTTTCCAAGCAAGTGCCGGCAAAGCTTCGTTTGAAATCCTCTATGGCAGAAAGTGTCGTACCCCTCTCAACTGGTCCGAGACTGGTGAACGTCAACTTCTTTGCAATGACTTGATCTCAGAAGCTGAAGAAATGTGCAAAGTCATACGTGAGAATCTCAAGGCTGCTCAGTCGCGTCAAAAGAGCTACTATGATGGCAAGCATCGTGATTTGGCTTTCGACATTGGAGACCATGTCTATCTCCGTGTTTCTCCTATGAAAGGCACCCAAAGATTTGGTATCAAAGGAAAGCTTGCTCCTAGATATGTGGGCCCTTTCGAGATCCTTGGCAAAAGAGGCGATCTGGCCTATCAACTTGAGCTCCCCTCCAACTTTGCAAATGTTCATGATGTGTTTCACGTGTCTCAACTCCGCAAGTGCTTGAAGACACCTGAACGCACCATTCCGTTTGAGGAGATTGATCTTCAACAAGACTTGTCTTACCATGAGCACCCCGTTGCTATTCTTCAAGAAACTGAGCGCAAGACCCGCAACAAGTCAATCAAGTTCTTGAAAGTTATGTGGTCACACCATACCGACCGAGAAGCTACGTGGGAACGAGAAGATCACCTTCGTACCGAGAATCCTTCCTTCTTCCAGTCCTAGATCTCGGGACAAGATGTTTTCGTAGTATAGGAGAGTTTGTAATGCCCTAGATGTAACACTTTCTAATTATGGCAATATATGAAACTTTGACTTCATCAATTGCATTATGGGCTCTTCTTTCATTTCGGGTTTCTTCGTTTTGTCGTGTGCGTGTGTGCATTTCATCTATGTCATGTTGTCATGTGCATTGCATTGCATTTGTGTTGTCACTTGCACCCAGTTCCACTCGTCTCTTCCTGTTGTCCGTTTCGAGTTCCGACGCTCACACACGTGCCCGTGGCATCCTCGAGTCCTTCTTTCGTGTGTGGCCGTGTAACGTTTCTGGAATGACTGAGACTTGTCATGCGATGTTGTTTTGGTACGTGTAAGCCGCCTGTCAAGTTTCATCGCGTGTCGAGTTCGTTTGGTACTCCAACGGTAAACCTATTGGGCTAAAAGAACCTCTTCTTTAAGGCCAAAGACCCCCTCCACAACAGCCCACAAACCCAGCACAACCCTTCCCATCATCTCGGTCGTCGAATTGTGATTGCGTGGCTGAAAACCGTACCCCATTTGGAGTCTCCTAGCTCCCTATGCCTATAAAAACGTACACACCTCTCCATTTTTGGACGAAACCCTAGCTCCTCTCCTCCCCACACCGCCGGACACGTCCAACCCGGCCGGACGTGTCCGACTCGCGCCCCACCGCCACGTGGTAGCCCCTTACTGGTCGCCGCCCGCGCCCACATCACCGCCCCGCCACAGCCCGCTCGGCCCACGGCGGGCCCGCTCCCAGGCCGCGCCGGGCCCGTGCCCCTTCGTCCTGCACTGCGCCGCCGCCCGCCGGTGCTCGGCACCTCGCCACCCACGCCGCCTCGGGAGCTCCGGCCGCCGCCCCGGGCCACGTCCGCCGCCGCCTCCGCCACCGGCTGGCGCGCTCCTCCCCGCAGCCCCTCGCCGATGCGCCCTTGCCGCCTCCCGTCGGCCGGCCGACACCGCCGCCGGTACGGGTCGCTCCGGGCGCCGACCCGCCGGAACCACTCTGGCCCGGATCCGTTTCGGATCAGATCCACCAGGAGGTGGACGAGATCCACCGGGTCGCCCATCCAAACGCCACTTCCTCCGCCCGGATCTCCTCGTCCCACATCCCTCCGTCCCATTGACTTTTTCAGAGGGTATAATTTCTTCCAAGTCCCAGTTTTTGCATGTTTTGTTGGCATCTTTGCATGGCTGTAACCTTTAGTGTGCTTGTCCAAATTGTGCATATGATATATCAAAATGATCGTGGTGATGTGCACTACATTTTGTTCCATTGTGGCATGCTTGTTTGAGTTCATTGTAATGCCCCGGATGTAATACTTTCCCTTTTGGGCTTATAATAAATCTCCGGCTTCATCTATTTCCATTTCGGGTTCTTTGTCTTTCGGGCTTTCGTCGTTTTGTTGTGTGAGTGTGTGGCATTCATTCATATCATGTAGACATGTGCATTGCATTGCTTTTGTGTTGTGGGTTGCATCCGGTTCGTGGCGTTTCTTCCCGTTGTCCGTTTCGTGTTCCGGAGCTCCCTCACGTGTCCGTGACGTCCCGTAGGCCTACTTTGTTGTTCGGGCGTTTTTCGTTACCGGTGTGCCGTGAGGTTGTGTTGTGTGTTGTTGTTTTGTTGTGTGCAACCCGCCTCTCAAATCTCGTCTCGTTTGGACTCCGTTGACTTTTCCCTCCGTTGTCCGTGTGGGTCCGATGTGCCTTCACTTCGTGTCCCGGAAATACCCCTGCTGCAGTCTCTTTTCTCCGTCTGGGCCTTTTAAATCGTCCCCGCGATCGGATCCGTTGGATCCAGATCGGAGGGCTCCTAAACACCCCTATCTCCAAACCCTAGTCTAAACTGCTATATATAGACCCCTAGTCTATTGTGGTTTTTCCCCTTCTTCTTCCCCTCTCCACCATTTCGTTTTTTTTTCCCTTTTTCGTTCAGATCCAAAAACCCACTTCGCAGAGCTCTCCAGATCCCGAGGGGATCGACCGAGCCAACCAGCGCCGCCGTCCGGATCCGCGCCTGGGCGAGGTCAACGCCGCGCCGGCCAGGTCGATCGACCGAACCTCCAGTCGGGCCGAGCCACCGTAAAATCCCCGGCCCACGTCACGGGTCCCCACCGCGCCGCCGGGCGGGCGGATCACTTCGTCGCGACGTACGGCCCGTCGGCCCGTTCGCGGGCGCCTCCCAGGCGCCAGGCGCCGCTCCCTTCGCTCCACCCCGGGTCGCCGCTCGCCGCCGCTCCCGCGGGCCAGCGCCAGGCTGGGCCAGGCCCGCACCTCCGTCCTGCCACCTGGGCCGCAGGCCTCCCCGCCAGCCACTCCAACCCGCACGCCGCGCCAGCTGCCACCGCTGGGCCGCCCCAGCGCCCGGGCCAGGCGGGCCTCTCTTCGCCGCCGCGCCACCGGGGCCCACAACCCCGCGCCGCCGGCCCAGTAGCCACCTCCCACCGCGACGGGCCGCATCCGCCGCACTGTTCGTTCGGCTGGGCCGCACTGTAGCTTTCCCCGGCCCGCTACTGTTCCGCACTGTTCCAGATCTGGAGAGGTTGTTTTTTTTTTCCTAACTCCCCAGATCTGTTATCTGAGAATGCAATCTTCAACCTGCCCTAACTTTTTACATGTTGCTCCGTTTTGAGCGTGTAGCATGTCCAGATGTTCGTGGAGTTGTCCTCTACGTTTTACCTGTTGTTGTCATGCATGTTAGAGATCATCTAGGGCTTTGTTTTGCTGTTGCAAGAGTGTATGATGATATAAACTGCTGCTATGTGTTATTTTCATGCCACCTTTGACTTGTGATATCTTTTAGCTCGTTTGTCCAAACGAAGCAAATGACATGTCCACGTGTTCGTCTTGCCACGAACTTCGTGTTGGGTGTGATAGGTTGCATGGTAGATGTATTGTTTCCTTGTTATCATCCTTGCAAGATGCCATGTTCATATGTTGTGTTTTTACTTGTTATGAAATGCCATGTTGTAGAGCTCGTTGTAATCGGTGTGTTCACCACATTGATGCATGCTTGTGTGTTTCGGGATCACCTTCATATGTATTTTGATGAGGTGCTTACCCTTTGCCATGTTTAGTTCCGAGGTGTCTTAAACATGCTCTTTTTGATGCTATGATGATGTTGCTGTTTTAGGACTTAGTGAAATTTCACTAAGTCTGAAACCTGTTATGTTCTGATGCCCTGTTCGTGTGATGTTCTAGGAAAGTGCATGATAGTTTTGGGGTGGATTTAAATTGTTCCATGAAGTATATATTGTTGTCTTTCCATTCATGTCCTCACATGTCCATTTGAGTGGCTGTAGCATGTTTATCTTTTGCTCTAAACTTTCAATAAAATTCTGCTGCCAGAATTTTATCTCAAAGTTCAATATGTCCAAGATCATTGCTATTGATCCGTGACTCCGTTTGGGGTGCACTTTGGACCTAGTTGCTGTACATTATATCTATTTTGTGTTCAAGTCCTTTGCCATGCTTTTTGGGTGCTGTAGATTAATGATTTTGAGCTCCCAAGATGCTATGTTGCTGTAATTGGCAGTTTTCGCTCAAATCTTGTTTCGGGCATAACTTTTAGCCCGTAACTCCGATTTCAGCGATCTTTATATCAAACTTGGGTGTTTTTCTGTGTAGATTAATAATATCAGGTTGTTATCTTGTTTTGAGGTGTTTTTCTTGAGTGATGTTTTCCGTGCTCCATGTGCTTCACTAGTGCATCCATCATGCATACATGTTTTTCGAGTGCGCATTGCATCGTGTTGATTGGTGCTTGGTGTGTTTGTCTTGTTTAGACCCGGAAGTTGAGCACGAGGTTTCCAACGAGGTTGAGCACGAGGTTTCCAACGAGTTTGAGCACGAGGACCCTTCTTTCGATCCGAACTTCTTCTCTTCAGGCAAGATGACCGAACCCCGATAACATTACTATCTTTGTCTATTGCTAGTAGTCTCGATCTATAGTTTTGCCTCGATGCCCATGTTCTTCTTGTCGGCCTCCTACTTGTAACCAATTGCCATGTTTAACCACCCTACCTATGCAAACCGTTGCTTGGCTAAGTACGCTTCGCTCAGCCCTTCTTATAGCGTTGCTAGTTGCAGGTGAAGTGAAGATGCTTGCTCCATGTTGAAGTTTGGTTGGGTTATATCACACTATATAAATGCTTTAACTGAAATCACATATATATTGGCAAGGGTGGAAGGCTAAGCCTTTTGCTTGGTGATTTGTTCCACTCATGCCGTTAGGATCCGTATAAGCCGGTTTTATGTTCCTTGATTATGCGTTCCTAACACGGTTGGGGTGTATGGGACCCCCTCGATAAACCGCTATGTGCTAAGTCTTTTCCAGCAAATCCCAACATGGGTACTATTTGCCTAATAACAAACTAAACATGCATAAGGGAGTAATTAACCCTCTTTCTTAATCAACAACCCCGGGCCAGTGCTCCACATGAGTGTTGGTCCGAAACGGGGGTCCTGCAGGGCCGCCTTGGGGCAACCCGAGGTATCTGGCATACACCTGTAGCATCACCCATCCGGTCGTGTCCTGAGACCTAGATACGCGCGGCTACGATCAGGGTGTCGACACGCCGGGAGGATTTGCTGGATTAGCCTTACCTTAGTTCGGTATATCTTGAGCACGGGATTCCGAGGATACTCGGGTCTTCCCACTTTGGAGTTGCGACTCCGCGGATCGTGGGCTTGTAATGGGTCAAGTTGGAACACCCCTGCAGGGTTTGAACTTTCGAAAGCCGTGCCCGCGGTTATGTGGCAGATGGGAGCTTGTTAATTCCGGTTGTAGATAACTTGACACAATGATGCTAATACACTACCAGCGTGTGTTCCGTGACTGTCAATTTCCGAATCGGGATTCGGGAGTTGAACACGGAGGGGTTATGTTTGTGAGCTTGTAGCTAGGATCACTTAGTGATCACTTCTCGCGTTGCCTTCTCTTCTCGCTCTCTCTTGCGTAAGATTAGATGCTAGTTGCTGCTGCAGACTCTTTGTTGTTCCTTCACCTCATTTCATTCTTCAGCCTTTCCCTCTCCTAAAGGCTTTGATAGTTCTGTTACCCGGGAACGGGATTGCTGAGTCCTCTGTGGCTCACAGTTACTTCACCACACCAGATGCAGGTCCAGCCGTGAGCTATCCAGGTGATGGCACCGAGCTGGATTGGGAGTACGACAAGGAGCGTAGTCGTTACTACGTTCGCTACCCGGACGATCAGTAGTGGAGACTCTTACTAGGATTCGATCCGCCTGTGGTTGTTTTATTTATCTAAGTTTGGTACTTTGACATTTGGATTTTGCCCTTAGAGGGTTGTAGTGATCTTATTATTATGATGTTTGAGACTTGTACTGTTATTCTGTGACGTGGCGATTGTAAGCCAACTATTTTCAGTTTATTTTTCCCCTTTTACATGAGTTGTGCAAAGATTACCAAACTTGAGATCATTCTAGGATGGACTTATGCCTTTAAGTCGTGCCTCGACACGTAGGAGGTATAATTCCATCCTGGGCATTACAAGTTGGTATTCAGAGCCTTCTCCGACCTAGGAGCCCCCACTGTTTGATCGAACCGTTGATGGTTGAGTCTAGGCACACACTGAAAACTTTTTGAGTCATATATTATATCGGAGAGTAGGATTCTTTGCTTCTCATCCCCTTTCTCTCTGGTGAGGACTCCTGACGTCTACTCTTGTCTCTCCTATTTTCAAAATTTGCACAAAATTTTTTTTAGGATTCCCGCGAGTATTCTGGGATTGTTTCGATGTTCTTGTGACAAGGATATTGTTCCTGATGCCTCCTGTTACCGAGGAGTTGAGCTTCGGGGTATCACTGTAACAAGCATATCGCGACAGTACTAAATACTTAAGACGGCCGACATCGAAAATCTCCCCTATACGGCCAGTGGCACGATAACCCCGACATCACCCAGTACTGGGGAGGTAGTTCGGGAGTATTGCCATAGCTTGTTATAGTGGATGCTTTTCGAAGGTCCGAGGTACACAGCTTCCGAGAAAGACTGGTTATGTGTTGAAGGATGGATACACCTGGATGTAGGTTAGAGTTGATTGCGCGGTGCTTCCCGTGTATCCCCAACACCTGATTGCATAACTGGAATCTTTCGGAATACTATAGGTGGGTTTTATCCAGTAGATCGTAGGCATTCTTCCAACGAATGCAGGTTAGTGAGTTCGGGGTTCGACATTGAGTGAAGGAGTTATATGACCGATGTTACTATCAGGAGTTGCATCTTAAAGGGTCCTTGGCTATGCTGATCCGGGGATTGCAAAACCTTTTCGTAACACGTTCATATGCTTTCAGCACGAAGATGTTAGGACGAAACTCCTCTCTTGTGTTTGTTCCTTTCCGTACCTTGTTGTTTTATTTATTTTATCCTTTTGATCCCTATGTGGCTTCTCGTGAAGACTGATGTTATCAATTAACTAAGAAATTCATTCGTTCCTCTTGTTCGGATGATTTCATTCGTTCTTATTGTTCGAATGATTATTGTGAAGACTTGTTGCAATTCATTCCATTGATTCAGCTTATTCCTTTTGTCAATCAATTGCTGATTCGTGGTCATCTCTTACAGGATGGCTCCGAAAAGGGTTCCGAATGCCAACCCAGAGGGTGAAGAGGTTCCAGAACGTCCTCCTTCTCCTCCTCCTCCGCCTGAGGCTTGGAGAGTAATTATGCAGACTACTGCTCAGAACACTCAGTTGATGATGCAGATGATGCAGCAAATGCAGGCTATGCAAGCTAATCAAGCTAATCAGGGCATTCCAATGAACCAAGGCAACTTCTTCCAGCAGCACCATGCTACCCTCAACCAGTTCTTGGCTAACAATCCTAAAGCTTTCAGTTACTGTGTCGACCCTCTTGATGCTGAGGATTGGCTGACCGATATCAAGAAGCATTTTGAGTGCAGTAACGTGAAAGAAGATGACTATGTGAAGTTTGCAGCCTTCCAACTGAAAGATCAAGCAGCTGATTGGTGGCAGCAGTACAAAGACTCAAGGCCGGGTCAAGTGATCTCGTGGGAGAACTTCTGCAGGGATTTCCGCTCGCATCACATTCCTACAAGTGTTATTGAGGGTATGCGTGAGCAATTCCGCAACCTCAAGCAGGGCTCCATGTCAGTCTATCAGTATAATGTCAAGTTCCAAAACCTCGCTCGCTATGCAAAGCAAGACATTCCTGATGCAAAGAGCAAAATCTATCAGTTCCGTGGAGGTCTCAAAGATGAACTTCAGCTTGCTCTCACTTTGTTCGAGCCAGACGAATTCGATAAGTTCTATAATATGGCTTTGAAACAAGAAGCAGCTGAGCTCAAGATGGAGGCTTCTAAGAAGAGAATTCGAGATGCTGTTCACTCTACCTCATCGTCTCAGTTAGCTGCGAAACAACAGAAATTCTGGCTTCCTCCTCCTCCAATGATTCGAGCTCCATTCAACAACTCCAGCAACTTCAACAACTCCAACAACAAGAACTCTAGTGGTCGTGGTTTCTCCCACCCACCCAACCCAAGCAACCAGTCGAAGAAGCAGTTTCAGTCTCAAGGCTCTAAGTCCAGTGGCTCTCATTTCCGTCCTCTCTCTGAAGTGGTGTGCAACAAGTGTGGCCAGAAGGGTCATTATGCCAACAGATGTCCGAATCCGAAGCGTCTTCCTCCTCCACCACCTGTGAGTTCAGCTATTGTCAAGCATGATCCAAAGTCTGCAAGGGTTAATCTGATGAATGCAGCACAAGCAGAGGCTTCTTCTGATGTCATTC
Source organism: Secale cereale (assembly GCA_902687465.1). NCBI lineage: Eukaryota > Viridiplantae > Streptophyta > Magnoliopsida > Poales > Poaceae > Secale > Secale cereale. The sequence continues at coordinate 75,222,244 of LR738713.1, forward strand.
TGGGTAACCTTCCAGTGAACTCTATACCTGCTAAAGTGTTATTCGATTCGGGTGTATCATGCTCTTTCATGTCTCAACCATTTGCATCCAAATATAATGTGGACATCAAAAGCTTGCCAAGGGAGTTATCAGTTATTTCTCCGGGGATACGAATGCATTCCAGCATATATGCTCCGGATGTTTCTATTCGCATGGGTGATTATCGATTTTTGGCTTCTCCAGTGATTCTTGGTCATTCTGACATCGACCTCATTCTCGGAATGGATTGGCTTTCTCAGCACGATGCTCACATTGATTGTGCCCAGAAGGAAGTCAAATTGACTCATTCTGATGAAGATGTGATTATCTTCGCCTCCAGGGATAATACTATTCGGCTTTTCTCTCTTAATGATAAGGGTGAAATTAATGCCATAGAGCAAATTCCAGTGGTGAATGAATATCAAGACGTCTTTCCAGAAGAACTTCCAGGCATGCCTCCACACCGTCAGGTGGAGTTTGTCATTGAACTCGAGCCGGGCACCGAACCTGTTTGTCGGCGTCCATACAAGCTCTCTTCAGATGAATTGAAGGAATTGAAGAAACAGTTGGATGAACAGGAGCGTATGGGTCTCATAAGGCCTAGTACATCTCCGTGGGGCTGTGGTGTCTTATTTGTCAAGAAGAAAGATGGCACGGAGCGTCTCTGTGTTGACTACCGGCCACTGAACAAGAAGACGATTAAGAACAAGTATCCGCTCCCCAACATCAATGAACTCTTTGAGCAGCTCAAAGGAGCTAAAGTATTCTCTAAGCTTGACCTCCGAATGGGCTACCATCAAATTCGCATTCGCGAGGAAGACATTCCCAAGACGGCGTTCAGAACGAGCTACGGTTCATATGAGTATACCGTCATGTCCTTCGGTCTCGCCAATGCTCCTCCTACCTTCTCAAGGATGATGCATTACATCTTCAACCCCTATACAGGCGAGTTTGTGCTAGTGTATCTGGATGATATTTTGGTGTTTTCCAAGAATGAAGAAGATCACGAAAAGCACTTGCGTCTGGTTCTTGATCGACTCCGAGAGCACAAATTCTATGCCAAGTTCTCAAAGTGCGAGTTTTGGCTCGATAAGGTTCTCTACCTGGGCCACATTATCTCAGCTGACGGTATTGCGGTTAATCCCGAGAAAGTTGAAGCAATTGTCAACTGGGAAGCTCCTCAGAACGTCAAGCAGCTCCGCAGTTTTCTGGGTCTTGCCAGCTATTGCAGAAGGTTTGTGGAGAACTTCTCCAAGATTGCCAAGCCTCTTTCCAACCTCCTCCAGAAGAATGTCAAATACTTTTGGTCTCCCGAGTGTGAAGTGGCTTTCAAAACACTCAAAGAGAAGCTTGTCTCAGCTCCAGTTCTGATTCCTCCGGATGAATCAAAGCCCTATGAAGTGTTCTGTGACGCTTCTCTTCAAGGTCTTGGTGGTGTGCTTATGCAAGAGAAGAGAATTGTGGCATACACTTCACGTCAGCTAAAGCCGGCTGAGAAGAACTATCCCACACATGATCTCGAGCTAGCAGCTGTGGTACATGCTCTGATTACGTGGAGACATCTGTTGTTGGGCAGAAAGGTCGACATCTTCACTGATCACAAGAGCTTGAAGTACATCTTCACGCAGCCGCATCTGAACCTCCGCCAGACTCGTTGGGTCGAGATGATCCAAGAGTACAACCCCAGCATTGAGTACACTCCAGGCAAGGCGAATGTGATTGCAGATGCTTTGAGCAGAAAGGCATATTGCAACAGCCTTCTTATCAAGCCACACCAGCCTGAGCTTTGTGAAGCTTTCAGGAAGCTCAACCTTCAGGTTGTTCCGCAGGGTTTTCTTGCTAATCTCCAGATTGCTCCTACCTTGGAAGATCAAGTCCGTGAGGCCCAGCTCAGTGATACCATGGTGAAGAAAGTGAAACATGGGATTGCAAAGGGCACTCCAAAATATAAGTGCTTCCGTGTGGATGAGAGAGATACCTTGTTCTTCGAGGACAGACTCGTTGTTCCCAAAGGTGATCTCAGGAAGCTCATAATGGAAGAAGCTCATGATTCTCTCCTTTCCATTCATCCTGGCAGTTCCAAGATGTACCAAGATCTCAAGCAGTCTTACTGGTGGACACGCATGAAAAGGGAAATTGCCCAATTCGTGAATGAATGTGATGTATGCAGAAGAGTGAAAGCAGAACATCAACGTCCAGCCGGTCTTCTCCAACCTCTTCCTATTCCTGAGTGGAAGTTCGACCATATTGAAATGGACTTCGTCACTGGCTTTCCTAAATCCAAGCGAGGCAATGATGCTATCTTTGTGGTGATTGACAAGCTTACCAAAGTCGCTCACTTTCTTCCAGTCAAAGAATCAATCAATGCAGCTCAACTTGCAGAGCTGTACACTTCCAGAATTGTGTCCCTACATGGCATTCCTCAAGTGATATCGTCAGACCGTGGCAGCTTGTTCACATCAAAGTTCTGGGACTCCTTTCAGTCCGCCATGGGCACGAAGATCAGGTTCAGCACTGCCTTTCACCCTCAGACTAGTGGTCAAGTCGAGCGTGTGAATCAGATCCTTGAAGATATGCTCAGAGCCTGTGTCATCTCCTTCGGCATGAAATGGGAGGACTGTCTTCCATTTGCAGAATTCTCTTACAACAACAGCTTTCAAGCAAGTGCAGGCAAAGCACCGTTTGAAATTCTCTATGGCAGAAAGTGCCGTACCCCTCTCAACTGGTCTCAAACAGGTGAACGCCAACTTCTTGGCAATGATTTGATCTCTGAAGCCGAAGAAATGTGCAAAGTCATACGTGAGAATCTCAAGGCCGCTCAGTCGCGTCAGAAGAGTTACTATGACGGAAAGCATCGTGATTTGGCTTTCGACATCGGTGATCATGTCTATCTCCGAGTTTCTCCGATGAAAGGAACCCAAAGGTTCGGTATCAAAGGAAAGCTTGCTCCTAGATACGTCGGTCCTTTCAAAATTCTGGGCAAAAGAGGCGATCTAGCCTATCAGCTCGAGCTCCCTTCCAACTTTGCAAATGTTCATGATGTCTTCCATGTGTCTCAGCTTCGCAAATGCTTCAAGGCACCTGAGCGCATGATTCCGTTTGAGGAGATTGATCTTCAACAAGACCTTTCCTACCGAGAGCATCCAGTTGCAATTCTCGAAGAAACCGAACGCAAGACTCGCAACAAGTCCATCAAATTTCTGAAAGTCAAGTGGTCACATCACACAGACCGAGAAGCTACCTGGGAACGAGAAGATCATCTTCGTTCCGAGTACCCTTCCTTTTTCCAGTCCTAGATCTCGGGACGAGATCTTTTTGTAGTAGAGGAGAGTTTGTAATGCCCCGGATGTAATACTTTCCCTTTTGGGCTTATAATAAATCTCCGGCTTCATCTATTTCCATTTCGGGTTCTTTGTCTTTCGGGCTTTCGTCGTTTTGTTGTGTGAGTGTGTGGCATTCATTCATATCATGTAGACATGTGCATTGCATTGCTTTTGTGTTGTGGGTTGCATCCGGTTCGTGGCGTTTCTTCCCGTTGTCCGTTTCGTGTTCCGGAGCTCCCTCACGTGTCCGTGACGTCCCGTAGGCCTACTTTGTTGTTCGGGCGTTTTTCGTTACCGGTGTGCCGTGAGGTTGTGTTGTGTGTTGTTGTTTTGTTGTGTGCAACCCGCCTCTCAAGTCTCGTCTCGTTTGGACTCCGTTGACTTTTCCCTCCGTTGTCCGTGTGGGTCCGATGTGCCTTCACTTCGTGTCCCGGAAATACCCCTGCTGCAGTCTCTTTTCTCCGTCTGGGCCTTTTAAATCGTCCCCGCGATCGGATCCGTTGGATCCAGATCGGAGGGCTCCTAAACACCCCTATCTCCAAACCCTAGTCTAAACTGCTATATATAGACCCCTAGTCTATTGTGGTTTTTCCCCTTCTTCTTCCCCTCTCCACCATTTCGTTTTTTTTTTCCTTTTTCGTTCAGATCCAAAAACCCACTTCGCAGAGCTCTCCAGATCCCGAGGGGATCGACCGAGCCAACCAGCGCCGCCGTCCGGATCCGCGCCTGGGCGAGGTCAACGCCGCGCCGGCCAGGTCGATCGACCGAACCTCCAGTCGGGCCGAGCCACCGTAAAATCCCCGGCCCACGTCACGGGTCCCCACCGCGCCGTCGGGCGGGCGGATCACTTCGTCGCCACGTACGGCCCGTCGGCCCGTTCGCGGGCGCCTCCCAGGCGCCAGGCGCCGCTCCCTTCGCTCCACCCCGGGTCGCCGCTCGCCGCCGCTCCCGCGGGCCAGCGCCAGGCTGGGCCAGGCCCGCACCTCCGTCCTGCCACCTGGGCCGCAGGCCTCCCCGCCAGCCACTCCAACCCGCACGCCGCGCCAGCTGCCACCGCTGGGCCGCCCCAGCGCCCGGGCCAGGCGGGCCTCTCTTCGCCGCCGCGCCACCAGGGCCCACAACCCCGCGCCGCCGGCCCAGTAGCCACCTCCCACCGCGACGGGCCGCATCCGCCGCACTGTTCGTCCGGCTGGGCCGCACTGTAGCTTTCCCCGGCCCGCTACTGTTCCGCACTGTTCCAGATCTGGAGAGGTTGTTTTTTTTTTCCTAACTCCCCAGATCTGTTATCTGAGAATGCAATCTTCAACCTGCCCTAACTTTTTACCTGTTGCTCCGTTTTGAGCGTGTAGCATGTCCAGATGTTCGTGGAGTTGTCCTCTACGTTTTACCTGTTGTTGTCATGCATGTTAGAGATCATCTAGGGCTTTGTTTTGCTGTTGCAAGAGTGTATGATGATATAAACTGCTGCTATGTGTTATTTTCATGCCACCTTTGACTTGTGATATCTTTTAGCTCGTTTGTCCAAACGAAGCAAATGACATGTCCACGTGTTCGTCTTGCCACGAACTTCGTGTTGGGTGTGATAGGTTGCATGGTAGATGTATTGTTTCCTTGTTATCATCCTTGCAAGATGCCATGTTCATATGTTGTGTTTTTACTTGTTATGAAATGCCATGTTGTAGAGCTCGTTGTAATCGGTGTGTTCACCACATTGATGCATGCTTGTGTGTTTCGGGATCACCTTCATATGTATTTTGATGAGGTGCTTACCCTTTGCCATGTTTAGTTCCGAGGTGTCTTAAACATGCTCTTTTTGATGCTATGATGATGTTGCTGTTTTAGGACTTAGTGAAATTTCACTAAGTCTGAAACCTGTTATGTTCCGATGCCCTGTTCGTGTGATGTTCTAGGAAAGTGCATGATAGTTTTGGGGTGGATTTAAATTGTTCCATGAAGTATATATTGTTGTCTTTCCATTCATGTCCTCACATGTCCATTTGAGTGGCTGTAGCATGTTTATCTTTTGCTCTAAACTTTCAATAAAATTCTGCTGCCAGAATTTTATCTCAAAGTTCAATATGTCCAAGATCATTGCTATTGATCCGTGACTCCGTTTGGGGTGCACTTTGGACCTAGTTGCTGTACATTATATCTATTTTGTGTTCAAGTCCTTTGCCATGCTTTTTTGGGTGCTGTAGATTAATTATTTTGAGCTCCCAAGATGCTATGTTGCTGTAATTGGCAGTTTTCGCTCAAATCTTGTTTCGGGCATAACTTTTAGCCCGTAACTCCGATTTCAGCGATCTTTATATCAAACTTGGGTGTTTTTCTGTGTAGATTAATAATATCAGGTTGTTATCTTGTTTTGAGGTGTTTTGCTTGAGTGATGTTTTCCGTGCTCCATGTGCTTCACTAGTGCATCCATCATGCATACATGTTTTTCGAGTGCGCATTGCATCGTGTTGATTGGTGCTTGGTGTGTTTGTCTTGTTTAGACCCGGAAGTTGAGCACGAGGTTTCCAACGAGGTTGAGCACGAGGTTTCCAACGAGTTTGAGCACGAGGACCCTTCTTTCGATCCGAACTTCTTCTCTTCAGGCAAGATGACCGAACCCCGATAACATTACTATCTTTGTCTATTGCTAGTAGTCTCGATCTATAGTTTTGCCTCGATGCCCATGTTCTTCTTGTCGGCCTCCTACTTGTAACCAATTGCCATGTTTAACCACCCTACCTATGCAAACCGTTGCTTGGCTAAGTACGCTTCGCTCAGCCCTTCTTATAGCGTTGCTAGTTGCAGGTGAAGTGAAGATGCTTGCTCCATGTTGAAGTTTGGTTGGGTTATATCACACTATATAAATGCTTTAACTGAAATCACATATATATTGGCAAGGGTGGAAGGCTAAGCCTTTTGCTTGGTGATTTGTTCCACTCATGCCGTTAGGATCCGTATAAGCCGGTTTTATGTTCCTTGATTATGCGTTCCTAACACGGTTGGGGTGTATGGGACCCCCTCGATAAACCGCTATGTGCTAAGTCTTTTCCAGCAAATCCCAACATGGGTACTATTTGCCTAATAACAAACTAAACATGCATAAGGGAGTAATTAACCCTCTTTCTTAATCAACAACCCCGGGCCAGTGCTCCACATGAGTGTTGGTCCGAAACGGGGGTCCTGCAGGGCCGCCTTGGGGCAACCCGAGGTATCTGGCATACACCTGTAGCATCACCCATCCGGTCGTGTCCTGAGACCTAGATACGCGCGGCTACGATCAGGGTGTCGACACGCCGGGAGGATTTGCTGGATTAGCCTTACCTTAGTTCGGTATATCTTGAGCACGGGATTCCGAGGATACTCGGGTCTTCCCACTTTGGAGTTGCGACTCCGCGGATCGTGGGCTTGTAATGGGTCAAGTTGGAACACCCCTGCAGGGTTTGAACTTTCGAAAGCCGTGCCCGCGGTTATGTGGCAGATGGGAGCTTGTTAATTCCGGTTGTAGATAACTTGACACAATGATGCTAATACACTACCAGCGTGTGTTCCGTGACTGTCAATTTCCGAATCGGGATTCGGGAGTTGAACACGGAGGGGTTATGTTTGTGAGCTTGTAGCTAGGATCACTTAGTGATCACTTCTCGCGTTGCCTTCTCTTCTCGCTCTCTCTTGCGTAAGATTAGATGCTAGTTGCTGCTGCAGACTCTTTGTTGTTCCTTCACCTCATTTCATTCTTCAGCCTTTCCCTCTCCTAAAGGCTTTGATAGTTCTGTTACCCGGGAACGGGATTGCTGAGTCCTCTGTGGCTCACAGTTACTTCACCACACCAGATGCAGGTCCAGCCGTGAGCTATCCAGGTGATGGCACCGAGCTGGATTGGGAGTACGACGAGGAGCGTAGTCGTTACTACGTTCGCTACCCGGACGATCAGTAGTGGAGACTCTTACTAGGATTCGATCCGCCTGTGGTTGTTTTATTTATCTAAGTTTGGTACTTTGACATTTGGATTTTGCCCTTAGAGGGTTGTAGTGATCTTATTATTATGATGTTTGAGACTTGTACTGTTATTCTGTGACGTGGCGATTGTAAGCCAACTATTTTCAGTTTATTTTTCCCCTTTTACATGAGTTGTGCAAAGATTACCAAACTTGAGATCATTCTAGGATGGACTTATGCCTTTAAGTCGTGCCTCGACACGTAGGAGGTATAATTCCATCCTGGGCATTACATTCATCTAGAGGTCCTAATCTTCGTGACAAGAGTGCTACTTGTTATAAACTGCTGTAACTTGTTATTTTCATGCCATGTTTGATATGTGGTAACTTGGTGCATGTTTATCCAAATGAAGCAAATGATATGTCAAAATGTTCATTGTGAGATACTCTACATGATGGTTGATGTAGCATTCATGTTAGGGTTCATATTGCCATGTAAAACTTGGTTGCTAAAGTGCATGTGGCTGTTTGGTTATGAAACATGTTATGAGATGCTGATTTGAAATGCTCGTTGCTATTGATGTGTTTGTCCCCATGTCATGTGTCAATATGTTCTAGAATCTCCATCATATGGTCTTTGCTGTGGTGCAAACCACTTTCCATGATATGCCTTGAGGTGACTTAAACATGCTTGTAAACATGCCATGCCAACATAACTGTTTTATACTTAGTGAAATTTCTACTAAGTCTAGAATCTGTCATAACCTGATGCTATGTTTGTTTGATGCCCTAGTCAAATTCATGCATGTTTTGGAGTGACCAATGATCATTCCTTGTTGTCCATGTTATTGTATATCCATCCATGCGCTTACTTGCACATATGGCTTGCTGTAGCTTATTTATTTCTTGCTCCAAAGTTGCTATAAATTATAACAGTCAGGTTTTTAACAGCATGATCAATTTGGTGTAGCTTGTTGCTATTGATCCATGCCTCCTATGGAGTTGCTCCAATGATGTTGTTTGCTGTAGAGCATGTCTAATTCATGTCCATGCTTATTGTCATCATGTTTTAGTGATGTAGAGTAAATATTTCTTGCTCCAAAGTTGCTATGTGGCTGTTAATTTCAGCTTTGCATTGTATCTTGTTTCGTGTGTATGTGTTGAACCGTTGCTCCGTTTTGAGCGTGCCCTATATGAAAATTGTGTGATTTTGCATGTAGAATCATAATATCATATTGTTAACATGTTTGGAGTGTGTTTGCTTGATTTTTGGGTGCATCTTGCACCGTTGTCATGTTTGTCTTGTTTTGCTCATATCTTCTAGACCGTAGCTCCGAATTAAACAAACTTTATATGAAACTTGACTAGAATTTTGTGTAGATCATCATGGTGCATGTTAACTTGCTGTTTAGCAACTTTAACTTGAGGTTTGTTCAGATCTGGACCAATTTCAAAATATGCATATGAGGACTTACCGGATTTGATATTTGTTGATTCCGGCCTCATTTAAACTTGTTGTTTTGTGTTGTTCTTGTCTGCTTCATCCATTGTCATGAAATGGATCATACTTGCATCATGTTGATTGTGCATTCCACCTTGTCTGATCATGGTGCCTTGTTGTGTTCTTGTGTTGAGTAGAGCCGGAAGTCGAGACCGAGAACGAGGTTCCTACTGAGGTTGAGTACGAGGAGCCGTATTATGATCCCATCGACGACTCGACATGCAAGATGACCTGACCCAGATATCATTACTATCTTTGCCTATTGCTAGATGTCTCACTCTTTAGCTCATTGCCTCAATGCCCATGTTTGTTTGTCAGCCTCCTATTGTAACCATGAATCTGTCTAACCACCCAACCTAGCAAACCTTTGTTTGGCTACGTAAGCTTCGCTCAGCCCCTCTTATAGCATTGCTAGTTGCAGGAGAAGATTTGAAGATTCTTGCTTCAAGTTGAAGTTATTGTCGGGATATCACACTATATAAACTCTTAAACTAAATCATCTATATATTGGTAATGGGCGGAAGGCTAAACCTCTTGCTTGGTGTTTTGTTCCACTCATGCCGCCCTAGGAACCGTATAAACCGGTGTTATGTTCCTTGATTATGTGTCCCTAACACGGTTGGGGTTTATGGGCCCCCCTCGATAACCCGCTTAGCGCTAAAGCTTTTCCAGCAAGGCCCAACATTGGTACTCCTTTTGCCCAATAACTAAAACTTGCATAGGGACTAGCTATCCCGTGATCTTAATTAACAACCCCCGGGCCAGTGCTCCACATGAGTGTTGGTCCAACCGGGCCGACTGCGGGGCCACCACGAGGAAACTCGAGGATTGGTATTTTCCTGTAGGCTGTCCCATCCGGTCGTGGCCTGATACTAGATACGCGCGGCTACTGTCAGGGTGTCGGCACGCTCGGAGGTCTTGCTGGATTAGTTTTACCTTAGTCGGTATATCTTGAGCACGGGATTCCGAGAATACTCGGGCCTTCCCACCTTGGAGTTGAGACTCCGCAGATCGTGAGCTTGTGATGGGCTAAGTTGGGACACCCCTGCAGGGTTTGATCTTTCGAAAGCCGTGCCCGCGGTTATGTGGCAGATGGAAATTTGTTAACATCCGGTTGTAGAAAACTTGACACCATGTTAAAAACACACTACCAGCGTGAGTAACCGTGACGGTCATTTTCCGAAAGGGGTTCGGGAAGTGAACACGGTGGGGTTATGTTTGACGTGCTTAGATAGGATCACTTCGTGATCACTTTGACGCTCGTGGCACTTCTCTCCTCGCTCTCAACACGTAAGCTAGTGCTAGTGCAGCCGCAACCTTTATTTTTCTTCAGCCTTGTTCCACACCCAAGGCTTAGATAGTTTTGCTACACGGGAACGGGATTGCTGAGTCCTCCGTGGCTCACAGATTCTACACCACACCAGATGCAGGTACTATGGTGGACTACACAGGTGACGGCACCGAGCTGTACTGGGAGTTCGATGAAGAACGTAGGCGATACTATCTGCACTATCCCGATGATCAATAGTGGCTTCTACTAGGGGTGATTCAGACCTTGTGGCTATGTTTATTTGGTATCTTTCATTTGGATCTTCGTCCATAGTCGGACTGTGATGTTATTTGGATGATGATTTGCTTATGTAATGTATTGTGTGACGTGGCGAGTGTAAGCCAATTATCCTTTTGCAATTTCATCCCTATTTTTACATGAGTCGTGTAAAGATACCAAACTTGAGATCATTCCAGTATGAGCTTATACCTTTAAGTCGTGCCTTGACACGTAGGAGGTATAATCTCATACTGGGCATTACATCTCAAGATGGTCGTGATGTAAATATCAATATATTGGATGATTGTATTCGGACACCGGAAGGGTTCCGAGGGGTACAGGGTACATATCGGAGTTCCGGGGGGCTACCGGAACCCCGTGGGGAAGTATTGGGCCTACATGGGTCATAGGGGATAGAGAGGAGAGCCCACAAGGGGTGTTTCCCCCCCCCAATGGGTTGTCCGAATTGGACAAGGGGAAGGGGGAGCGGCCCTTCTTTCCTTCCTCCTCTCCCTCTCCTTCCCTCCTTCCACCTCCCTGAGAAAGGAAAAAAGGGGGGCGAATCCAACCAGGAGTGGAGTCCTAGTTGGACTCCCCCCATGGCATGCGCCCCCTAGGCCGGCCTCCTCCTCCTCTCCTCCTTTATATACGTTGGCAGTGAGGCACACCAAAGCACATCAATTGTTCTTAGTCTTATGCGGTGCTCCCCTCCAAAGTTTACACATCAGGTCATATTGTCATAGTGCTTAGGCGAAGCCCTGCGAGATCTACTTCACCATCACCGTCAACACGCCGTCGTGCTGCCGGAACTCTCCCTCGACACTGAAAGTGCGTTATATCGACTAGAGGAGGAGTGAA